>MU005764.1:4025429-4111560 GCA_010093715.1 Pleomassaria siparia CBS 279.74 | reverse complement strand
GGAGGGTTTCCTCTCTTAGCCTATCCTGTCACATCACACTCCTATTACTCTTATCCGTTCATTGCGAAAAGAGAGAGTGGGATATAGTTGGCTGTCTTTGTTCTGTTCTGCGTTTCGAAAAGGAAGAGGCAAGCGAGCATTGGGCTGGATTGGAAGCTGAAGCAGCAGACGGGTCATCAGAGCACCGTGGATTACATTATTTTGACACCGTGGCTTGGGAGTGCAGCGCATAGTGGTGGAGTTTGTGTTGGACAAGGACATGGTGATGATGATGATGGATCAAGGTCAGATCAGTGTCGGGGGTGACAAAATGGGACACGGAGCACTGGACCTGCCTGATGGACTGGTATATACCCGGTATTAGGGTTCCACACAAGAATTCAAGAGTTGGGGTTGTCTTATTTTTGGACACAGGCTACTAGACTAGTGACTTTACCACATCGCTAAGGTAGCTTTACCTTGTGCTCATTGGTCCGATGCGATCACGACGCTCGATGGCAATGAACTAGCCCTGCCTTTCCAGCCCAGTTTACCCATAGACATATTGGACTGGAGCAATGCGCGATCTGCTCTCTCGAATCGGCACCGGAACGACTGGAGCGGACAAGGCTTTGAGGATTTGGGGGGGGGGGGGGTTAGACTCAATAATTAGTCCTAGTCACATGGCTAGATGCAACGTCTCAAAATAACCCTCCTATCAAATGGGGGACGCTACGGGGCCTTCCCTTTACCGAACCACCATTTTCGATATTTACCACGGTACTCATCTGGAAGTCGTTCGAGTCTGGAAGGCCTTGGCGCATGAATCGTCCCTTGTCCCAACTGAGTAATGCACACAGGCTGCACTCCTCTCTCTCATTCCCTCCACCCCTCTCCCCCCTGGCCGGTTCGTTTTTATGTACGTATATATGTACATAGCCTGGTTATTATTTTACGTATTACCAAGCAATGCACAGGCCAGAGAGGTAGGTAGGTATGTAGGTATGTAGGTATGTGTATGTATACCGGGCAGGCTAGGCCGGCTTCTTCGTTCACATCCAGACAGTAGTTTCTTGCACATAGACAGTAATGTGTAAGTAATATCATGGAGAGGAACCAAGAATTTAGAAAGAAAGAAAGAAGAGAAGGAAGGAAGAAGAAATTGTGAAAATGAAGCGTGTTTGGTTCGGCAAAGGACCTTGACGGAGTAAATCACATAATTATCTACACAATGGCCCTCTCCCGGGGAGGAGGAGGGGGGAGGAGGGAAGGAGGGGTGAAGCGAGAAAAGCCAAACCATGGGCTAAGCTACTTTCGGCCCGGGAAGTGACTGACACACACACACACTTTGCTTCCCAGGTTGGTTGCTTGCTTGCTTTTTCGCAACAGTCTTCCCATCGGGGTTAGTTCTGCATGGCGTTAGTCGAGCACTGCCACTGCTACATACTTGCCCACGATAGTTCCATTGGTGTGTGTGTGTGTGTGGGTGGGTGGGTTGCGACCGGTGAGGATTTCTTGGGACTGGGTTGACTTTGGCCATATGTACAATAATACGTGAGTGAGTGAAATGTGATTAATTATTGGGGCTTGGAAATGTGGCTGGGAAGGAAGGGACTGTGACCTTTGTCGTGCAGGACGTCCGGGGGTATACATAAATGGGTAGAGATTGCTTGCCTGCCGCCCCAAGGTTATTTATTATTACATATAATACTGGAGAGGAAATGATTGGGTTACCAGCGGTTGGAAGAAAGCTGTTCGTTCGTTCGTTCTGGGGCCTGTTTTAGTGGTTTGCCCGTCGGAGAGTGAGTGGGTGCGAAGACCGACAGACACCGACGTATGTACAGTTTTTTTTTGGAGCAAATCGTGGAATAATTACATATTATTATCCAAGGTAAAATGATTCTTGGTCAGGGGTTTGGCAATCGAAAACATGTCATCCATCCCTCCGCGACGCCATTATCATCATCATTCATTCCATGGCAGCACGTCGTGCGCAGATATACACGTAATTATATATATAACCCGTCAAGTTCGCCTTTTGCCCTCTTCTGCATCTATCCCTGTCGCAAACATCTTGCTCGTCGTCGAGTGCATACATACTTTGTACAGAGTACTGTACTGTACTGTACATATGAACCATGAACCTTGAACCCCTACATACATATGTACATACTGTACATACATAACATACATACAAAATACAGTACATACATACATACAACGTTAAAGTTAGTCATGCCGCTAAACACGGTCCCGGATGCATGTCTAGCGCGTGCCGTACGCTAGGCAGCTTTTCCCTCTCGCTTAGGCTTGTCGACTCGAAGAGGAAAAGGTGGGTCCCGGGCTTGGGGGCGGAATTGCTTTCCACGAAACCGAGAGAGTGTTGTAATGTAATGTAATGTACTGCATGGCACGGCACCGCACGGCACTGCGCTGCGGGTGGCCTGGATGTGATGGATGGATGGATGGATGGGGGGGAAGGATTCACTAGTGAGGGGAAGGGGGTTGGAAGTGACAGTGGCAATGACAGGGGATTTCGTTGGAGTGGACGCGGAGCAGTCATTTTCACTCATTGTGACACTGGATGCCTGAGCGACGAAGCAAGCAAGCAAGCATGACGCAGGGACAAAGGGCACATCTAAATTCTAATATTGAGAAATCGAAATCGAGATGGGAGATATGCAGATCGACGGCACGGTCGGTATTGGAGATGCGAATGCGAAAAGGACGCCAAAAGCCGTCATGCCTTTCTGCTCCCATCTCCGATGTTTCAACGTCCGTGTTCTTCTTCTACATACTTGTCCTTCTTCTACAATACCACGCACAGACTGTTTTGGCCTTCTTGGATCGTGATTGATAATATACATACATACATATATACCTGATTAGGTGCAATATGCTTTCTGTTGAATAGCATCTACCGCGTATGCAAATCTTTTTGCTATTATGGGAAAATTCTCGTCTTTTTTTTTATCTCTTTCGTTCTCTCTCTCTCTCTCTCTCGGCGAGAGCGATGCGCGCGGCACGAAAGAGGCGAGAATACGCCATGGCATTTCGGCTAGCATAGGCTCTTGGCGAACTTGTCGGATATCTCGGAGCGCGTTGCCTATCTATCTATCCATCTCTTTATTTAGTGATTTTTTTTTTCTCCCACACCCACACCCCCGCCTTTCTGCTTTCTCTTCTCTTCTCTTCTCTTCTCGTGCGACTTGGGCGTGTGGTAGATCTGCGATTGCAGTCATCTTCCTGAGGCTTTGGATTGAGGGTGCCTGGATCCGTTGACCACCCGGAGAGAGAGAGAGGGAGAGGGGGGAGAGGCCCCTCAGTGGGGCGACGATCAGTTTAGACTTGGGGGGAACTTGGATCAGGTCACATTCACCAACATCCAACACATGCCGGACGCTTTTTCGAGAAGACAAGAGACCCACTCTGGGTTAAAGGATATTACTGGCAATGTCGTTAGTGCCACGGATCTAGAACTTCACCTAGGATGAACGTGTTCTTGCATACAGCACAAGAAAAGACGTCAGATACATGTGCTTTTTTTTAAAGTAAGCTAGGTGAAACGAGCTTTTCTCTTCGTGTACAAATGCATCCTGCATCCTGCAGAGGGGCAAAAAGAAATGTATAAAAAACAAGGGAGTAAAGACGGTAATCAGAGCGCTACTTTCAAGGGTCAAAACTTTTGGCAAAAACATACAACAGCAGGGATTCGCCAATGGTCACCCACTTGACTACTAGTCCGCCGGTACAATGCTTAAATAGGGCTGAGCGAACGGGAAGCCTTGTATTCATTGTCCTATGGTCGTATGTGAAGGATGTATGGTGTAGTAGAGTATATATCCCCTCACTTGGTACGAAACTTTGGCAAAGTTGGGACAGAACACTAAAGTCCCAACGCCACAAGGGATTTCTCGGATACGTCGCCATTGAAGGATGCATGAGCGCATCAAATGTTCTGTGTTTGTCACCCAAGACTTTACGTGGATCAATGATGCTGCGAATCGGCTTCAAATCAGTTACAGAAAGGCCTCGCAGCGACCCCACTCTAATAAACATTCCTAGAGGGGTTTTTGATTCGATGTAGTCAATCTGTATACAATATTCTATGAACGTATCCAGTTCCTGAGCACTAATCTGAGACATTTTGCCCATTCCGTCTCTGGCATTGAACAAAGCTGATGACCTCGAAGAAAGCAAGTAATTGTTATTATTATAGGACTTTGAGCATCACAATATTATACTATATATAAGAGTAAGAATCCTTTGCTCATCTATTAAGGGAATGTGTTCTTTAAATTTATTAAATTTCAATTTACTCTTCCCCTCCTTATGTATAGTCTTTTAGGTTCATCAGCTTTCTCATCTCTAGTTCATTCCTTTGCATAAGGACATACGCATCTCAATCATGCAACAACCAAGTCTTGATCAGTAAGAAGAATAGTACTTGGAAGAATCCAGCCTGAACAACAGGTGAAACATGATGGATCTAACAGGTCTCCCCGTTCAAGGGCCACTTGCCCCGCAGATCTGCGCTTGTCCTGTTATAGACTAGCTCCATATTGACTAATGCGACCTTGAGGATTGCATCACGAATCACAATACAATTACCAACAATTCTTCCACAACCATGTCTGGAGGGTGGAACACGATCGAGAGTGATGCGGTTTGTCTCCACTTACATCCGCCATCTACCTATCCGCAACTGACAGCCTCAGGGGGTCTTCACCTACCTCATAGAGAAGCTCGGCGTTAAGGACGTGCAGTTCGAAGAGCTCATCACACTCGAACCTGACGAGCTGCGGCAAGCAGGCCAGGTCTACGGCGTCATCTTCCTCTTCAAATACCCGACGGGCGAGTCGCGCTCGGACAAACCAAAAGACGGGTCCTTTGACCACGATGCGGCGAACGACCTGTTCTTCGCCGCACAAACGATACAGAATGCGTGCGGAACACAAGCCCTGCTCTCGGTACTGCTGAACAAAGATGGAGAAGTGGAGATTGGAAAGGAGCTGAGGGAGTTCAAGGAGTTTGCTGGCGAGTTCCCGCCAGAGGTATGTGGCGACAACTGGACCTTTGCTGGCATTAATGCTAATAGAGAGACCACAGCTCCGCGGCGAGACGCTGTCGAATTCAGACCTCATCCGAGAAGTGCACAATTCATTCGCGCGATCCTCCCCCTTCATAGACGAGACACAGCGAACAGCCACAGAAGACGATGACGTCTATCACTTCATTGCGTAGGAAATCCCACTGAGGTATGCGCCCAATAGATTTATTGACCATACCATAGCTACACATCCGTGAACAACAAACTCTATGAGCTCGACGGTCTCCAACCCGCTCCCATCTCTCACGGCCCTTGTACCGTTGACCAATTCCCTGACAAAGTGATCCCCGTCCTCCAACGCCGCATCAATCGCTACCCCGCAACCGAAATCCGATTCAACCTCCTAGCATGCGTGCAAGATCTTCGGATCCGTGCAAGGGAGATGGGAGACGAGGAAGCGCTGGAGGTGGAGGAGCAGAAGCGCAATGAGTGGCTCTGGGAGAATGCGCTTAGGCGGCATAACTTCGTGGGCTTCGTGGGAGAGCTACTGAAGGGCGTTGTGAAGGACAAGCTGAATCAGGGTAATGGTGCATATGAGAAGTGGGTCGAGGAGTCAAAGGCGAAGACGAAGAGGAGGGGGGATGCACAGAAGAGTGGTGGGGATCAATGAAGGTATTGAACTGCAATTCAATACGCCACACTTCTGCACAAATTGGAAAGGCATCTTCTTACCGCAGTACTTGGATGCATTCCAGTCCTGAGTGCACCTGACAACAAGACCATGAACCCGAGCCTAAGAGCTCGATCACCAAGAATTACTCCCAGAAGAATACTGCAAATCGCACTTGATGGACATCGATACCCGCCGACATCGGAAGAAGTCGATTTCGAAACTCACATTCTCCAAGGGAAACATGGATTCAGAACAGTCAACACTAAACCCAACCATTTATCCCAAACGTATTCCTTGGCCAATTCTGAATCCTATCTTACATACATACATGCTCCGGATCCCGGCTCCGGCGTAGGCTCCAATTCGGACCCTTTTTTCCTCACCGACAATCCCACACGCAGCCCTCTCTACTAAGCCCAGGTCCTCCCAACTAACTATACACAAGCCAAGATCCAAGATCATAACGAACAACATATCACCCACCCCTCCATGTTTCGAACCCGCATGCATCATCATCAGCAGCAGCAGCAGCAGCGACCCAACCCCGATTCCTCCCTCCCCTTACATGTATGTACACAGGCGAGAATCCACAGCGCAGATCCCTATATCCAAACGCATGTATGTATGTAGGTGATACCCCAGAGCCCCATGTTCCAAACACAGATTTTAGATTTCAGATTCCAGACTCAGGAGCCCCCATAATAATAATCATCGTACATATATCCCAATGTGGATCAAGTCTCTCTCTCTACTATCTCTCTCTCTCTCTGTCCTACCTACGCACGTACATCCCCGAGCTAGGAAGTCGGAAGCCGGAAGCCGGAAGCCGGAAGCCGGAAGCCGGTTTCAGGTCAACCAGCCAGATCGATGTAATGCACATATGTACATACATACATATCCATGTTTCACACAACATGCTCGTCCCAAGTCTCTCTCCGTGGTTGCACCCCTGTTAGAGAGAGAGAGAGGATCGCCCGCCAGCCAGCCCTACATACATACTTACTTACATAATTACCCTTCTGGGACTCCTTCCTGTTAACAACCCTCCCTTCCTGGGATAGGGCTTAAGCTTTAATCTGAGACACATATAGACATACATACATACACCACTGCATACGTGCGTTGTGGTTCGGTTCAGAACCATGTCTGCACAGCCACGGATATATGGATGGACAGGCGTGGCTCAGACTTCTTACGCTTATGTGTGTACAACTGCTTGTGCATGCTTTGCCCTTGCACGATCCACAAGCATTTCCGTTCCTGGACGACTCCCTGATTTCCTGTCGGCGTAGCCGACCCGCTGTTTGGTGGGGGTCGCTAATCGCGGCGGGCTCATGGAAAGTCGTGGTTCGCATTGATATTCGTTTCGAGATAAGCTCGTCATACACATGTATCAAACCATCATTCAGATTCGATTTATATACACATGCATATAAGCAATACATAATGTGCAGGGTAGATAGACTCAACAGTAGAATCTTTCTATCACAATTGTTTATTCAAATTATTTAACTTATGTACGATTTTCTCTGCCACTGTATATACATCTCGTGTGCCATATTCAATTCCCAAGGCTTCCTCCGGCCCGATTTCTCTGCTCTCGCAATCTGATCTTCTTCAACAACCACAACAACAACAAAAAAAGATTCTTCAAAATTCAGGATCCGTGCTTCCAATCCAAGTACTCCGCGCTAAACCGCGGCAGTGACACCAATGAAGGGAAAAAAAAGGCAAACTCAATAAAACCAAAGAAATGGGTGGGGCTGTGTACATTTCGTCATGCGCAAGTCATAATAACAGTCGTAATGGGGCGTAGTTCTCTTCTTCAGAGTTCGTCAAGGCAACGAACCAATGGGAATCAAACCCCGGTGCATCATCACCTGATGGAAGAAGGGCAGAAGAGCTCGAAATCAAAGTTCCTGGTCATGCGCGGGCAGTGCTGGGTTGACTGGCTCCTGAACGTTAGCTTCTGATACAGACACTCGATCTTGACCTTATTCAGGAAGTGCTTGGGCGGAATCACGTACTATATCTTGACCTTGCTCAGGAACTGCTTGAGCGGAATCACGGACTGTATCTTGACCTTGCTCAGGGTTTGCTTGGGGGGGGTCGTGTGATGCGTCGTTTGCGGCCGCAGCTGTGGGCATGAATGGTGGAAATGATGATTCGGAAAATTGCGGAGGATTGTTCTCCGAGGGGGATGGGAAACTTGTTTCTTCGACGGGCATTGAGTCTGTGATTTCCGGTGAAGTAAGGATGTCCACTTCGACACTCTCCAAGGCAGATTCGAGTATAGTTTCAGTCTCGTGAGGGCCAAGACTCAATGCAGTTGGGGTGATCGCTTCGTCAGAAGCGATAGAGTTTTCCAATGCCGGCGATAGTGTTGCAGCAGGTGGAGAAACCGTATAGGCTTCAACGCTTTCTGCATGGTGCACCTGTGTGACGGTGACGGTGGAGATGGACGTTTCAATGGCGGTGGCTGTGGTGGTAACAACTATTGAAGGGACCAAGTCCGGACGATCATGGTGACCACTAGACAGACTGGAGGATGAGATGGGGACCCTCTGCATGGACAAGAAGATTACCAGAGCGCCCATTGCAGCGATGATAAGGTTCCTCCTGTCCGTCGCAAGGACTAAGAAGTAGTTGCTCAAGAGAGTGCTGAGAGGTACCTCTGCCTGGTGTGGCTGGCGTGAGATGGAGCGAGGTCTGCCTCGAGAGCGACTACGAGTACGATCTTCGAAAGAAGTCGGTTCGAGAGGGAGTATGGGTGGCTGAGCCGGAGATCTCAGTTGCTCCCTTTTCAGTGCCTCCTCGAGAGCTCGGAAGCGTTCAGCGACCGAATCGGCTTCTTGAAGCGCCTGAATCTCAAACTCGCGTCGAATCGACTCTTTGGCCTCTTCGATTCTCTGATTCAGCGCGTGATCCAGTGTTCTCTTCTCTGCGGCGACCGCGTCCTCGAGCTTCTTCTGTAGTACGGCCTCCTCCATCCTCCGCTGCCTCTCTGCCTCTTCGGCCTTTCTCTTCTGTTCGGCCTCATCCTCAAGCTTCTTCAATCGAGCTGCCTCTTCTTCCACGCGTCTGAGAACCTCTGCCTCATACAGTTGTTTGTCCTTCGCCCTCTCCTGTTGTTCGACGGCCTTCTTGTCCAGATACTTCCTCACATCGTCTGGAATCCATGGACTGATCTCTACGTCGGCTTTCTCCATTTCACTCCAAGCTGCTGACCATGCACCAGCACGCATCAAGCCGTTGGCTGCGTAAATTTTGAGATCCCACTTCCTCGCACCTTTACCAACGCCCTTGCCTGGCCGCTTTACATGCCGATGACATTCTGTGCAAACGGTTCGGTCGTGGTGTTCAACGTTGGGGTATTTCCATTCGCCTTCCTCTTCAACCGTGAGAGTGCCACCGCTCATCCGGCTGCCTCTGCCTGTTGCATCGTCCACAACGCTTACCACATCGTCATCATCTTCTTCAGGCTCGCTGGAGTCATCTGGTCCAAGGAAGTGACCACATTTGAGCAGTCGAGGAGCCTTCAACTCCAAGCTCTCCAATATCCGCTCTTCCAGAACATCGTACTCTTCTCTGGGGTGGGATATAAGTAGACCACGCCGCATCAACACAATGTCCTGAAGTTTCTCCTCCAATAGCTTGTAGTTTTCCACCAACCAGTCCGGCATGAACTTGGCCGTCAATTCAGGAGAGTATGGGAATTGCATGGGTATGATTGTAACATGTAGCAAGACCAAAGGCAGATGTTGAGATGCTGGTGTCGGTTGCGGACTATGCTCTATGTAGCCGGATTGCCTATGCCGTCGTGAACCCGATGCCGAAACGGACGTCTCAGATCTGCCACTCCTACTAGGTGCTGCGAGTTTGTAGGCGCCCTTCAGCCGGTCACGGGAATTTTCGAAGGCAGCAATAGGCAATGGGGATGTCATTTGCATCGCTCGTACGGACGACGGATTGCGAAGGGATGGTCGTTCTTTGCGAGGCGTGTATCGGTCATCCGCATAGTTCACTGATGCGGCAGGTTTGGAGGATATAGATAATTCGGATGGAAGGGACGAGATAAAGCTAGTACTAGTCATGCCTGATATGCGGCGTGATGCTGCTGCAGATATAGTTGAAGGGCGCGATGTAAATGAGCTGCTATATGGAGCAGGCTCATCGCCAAAGTCCTCCTCATGTTCGTGTTCGTCTTCAATGCTCTGGAGTGCGTCATCCTCGCCTGGAAGCGATTGTTCCGAGTTGAACGATATCCCCTCATCGTATGCTATTGAAGGAGATGGGGTTTCGTTATCCTCTGGATCTTCATAGATGGCGAATGGAGGTGCACCCGGGGGAGGTGTCGTGTGAATCGTTGTCATATCGGATGTTTGTCGCTCGTGCGACCGCGGATCGGGTTACGCAAGAATTGGCGTGCCGTATTCTGGGGACAAGACCAATTGGCCGAATTCGGGGTTACAAGAAAGCCAATTAAGGTGGTAGTAGTGGTGGTGACGAAACTTGTGAAATGTGTGAGCGATGCGGTGTGACAATTGCGGTGAAGGAAGTGTTGACGTTTTTGGGTTGCAGGGGGCAACCATAAATAAAGGGATGCGCTTATGTAAAGTCTAACCGCGCATCTGCCTAGCACGTGCCTAGCTTCAATGAACAACGCACCATGCAAAACAACCACAACACTATGTAATTATTCCCAGACCCCAAGCGGATCATGGCTAGGGCAGAAGAGATACCCAGCGCTAGGCTCTTTCTCGGACCTGGCGATGAGCTTTTCAGTTCCGATGAAATTTGGATTGTCATCTATCAAGGTACACACCTATTCAAGTCCCATGTTAGAATACGCTAACTCTATTAGATTGCCGTGAAGTGATAGGAAGGGACAGAGAGCGTCTACCAAGTCATCGAAGAATACGGTGGGAAAATAGACTCAAACCCATTGACTTTATCTCGCAGTGTCTTCGTGACTCTCCAAGAAAAGGTTCCACTGGCGACCTTCGGAGAGGAATTGATGTCTAACTACTGATACAGACATTGCCTACAGCACTCTACTCGCCGCATTAAGACCAAGCCAAACGGAGCTCAATAATAGCGACACTCCAGAACCGCTTCTCGTTACGCGTACATTCGTGCCAGGAACCATGGTGTGGACAATCGATTTTGACCGTGACCTCATCTTTCTAGACAAAGAAGACAGCCACTGGCTACAGAATTTCTCGATTCCCCAAGATAAGCCATTTTGTCTTCAGGAATACACACCAATTGATCTGCCACTCTAGTTACCCAAACAGCTCTCAGCATGGACCCCACCAGCAGTTGTTCCTCAACGACTTTTTGACTTTGTGTACCGTCTTGTATCTGATTACAGCCACAGCTGGTATAGCAGTGGTCTTTGTAGCGACAACTCTCGCGGTCTCCAACAACTCGGCTTCGGAATTCTTAGCTGCTTCACATTGAACTTCAAAGCCGGGGCCAACCCCACCAGACCCAATTATGGGTTAGTTCGCTGGCGGACGTGGTCATCTGCACCCATCATTCCCACCGTGGTGCTTGGAAACACTGTCATTCTATTCTCGACGATACTAGACAATGCAGCCAGACTCGCTCAAGACCACTACATGGAAGTGGCTTTCGAAGAACCAATACGACCAGACATGACATATGTCGTAACCTCGATGACACACATACAACTTTTCAGAAAAACTCAAACCACGTTCTCTTCCACGCCTATCTCGCTGTTCCTTTCAGACGCTCACCCTCCCTCGCCCAAAGCCTTTTCCTGGCTCCTCAATGCCATACATGGGCACTGCTATACCCTCACTACGCATATCCACAGGCTCCCCGTGGAGCTGCACGAGACAATACTTGATTACGTTTCCAACTGTGACATCGATCGCGCTATGTATGCATCTCTCCTCGACATCGGTGTTCCCTTTGACTGGACGGTCCTACACGACAAATCCAGAACTCCCCTTCGGCTTCTGAAATTAAGAAACAGGATAAATTACAAAGATATGCATATACTGCAATACGTCACGTTCTGGGATAATTACTTGGGCCTGGTGTATCAGCTGGGTGACAAAGATGAATGGTGCTACAAAAAGGAGGACAGATTTGTGCAAACCGCTATATGGTGTGAGGTACATGAGACAGTTGAACATGTGCGTGTGCGAAAATGGGGAGGGAAATGGGGCTCGCAACGCGACGAAGTTAGCAAAGAACAGGAAGACGGAGGAGTGGATAGAAAGTGCCATAAGCAAGAGTCTGGAAGTGCGGAGAATTAGTTGTCGATTTTCATGACATGTTTCCTCGTGAGCCTGCTATATGTAATTCTGGATCCACACACCACAAGACGACGTGTTGCGTATCTGTCGCGTGGAGTGCTTACCTGATCTTTCGGATCACCCAAAGGGTGCTTACATGATCCTTCAGATCTCCGGATGGACATTCTTCCGCTCCTTCAAGCAGTATATAATCTCCTCTATTAGCTAAGTAGTCACTGATCAATGACTCAATTCACTCCATCGTCTGAACACATGCTTTCCAGCTCGTATCTGCCTCCACAGTATCAAATTTTGCGTATTAGACGGGGTGTTTTATAGCTCCGTAGACTTCCATGTGCCGCAGAGTCGTACAAGATAGATAAGTCAAAGTGCAGTATTTCGAAATTTAATTTATGAACTTGATGTGAAACTAAGGTATACGCCCTCTTCCCACAATCAATTCAAAATCACACCTAATCTTCAATTTTTTTTTCTCGTCATCAACCGCAGCTCACTTTCATATGACCATCACCATTCATGTAACAATGAGAATTGACATCAAATACTCAGATTGTGCAATCTACAACACTGATCCCTCTTAACGAATTCTATCAACATGAGTATCTATCTTGTGAGGCTTGGAGTCGGGTTCCACCACTTGTTCACGCTTTGTCCAATGCTACATAAAGAAGGTCAATTCCCAAATGATATACTACAAGAAGAAGTATATAAAAAAAAGAACTCGTATACTATTGCAACCGTGTGGCGCTTTTCGTTTCTTTATTATGCCCTTGTCCCTACGTCAAAGGCTTGAGGAGGAGCTCTATTTCACCAGCGCAAGATATCTTCCTACTTCTTGTTCTTATCCATACTTCCAGACCGGACCTTGCTCAGGAGCCTAGCACTATGTCTACGCCCATCTTGAGCGACGGTATGTGGGGTCTCGCTCTTGTAGAACTCGCGCGTCGTTGTCTTACCAATAGAGACCCGGCGTGCACTAGCTCCAGAGTTCCGCTTGGTGCTCAATGGAGAAGAGATAGACGGCCTTTTCATAATCGACTTGGACATGCTGAGACGCGACTGGCGACGCGCTAGAAACTCGTCGAAGTTGAAAAACTCATATTCAGGCCCACCATCGAACTTGCCTAGGCTGGATTGACGGCTAGACCTACGGATCTTGGGAGATGGGACTGCCAGGGGCTGCAATTCCCCGACAGGCTTGAAATTTTCCAAATATGGGTCGATTGGGAACAGGTCTTGTTCAGTGTTTCCCGTGAAATTGTTGACGTTCGGATGTAGCCCGTGCGGGTCATGACCGCCAAAGGGTTCAACGGGTTCAATGTCCTGGTAGTTGAAATTGAAAGGCTCGAGCAGCGGTTCTGTATGGAAATCAGTAGGGGCACCGCCCACCATTGTGTGCACATTGGAGAAGCCAAGAACTTGTTGACATTGTTTCGGCTGAGACTGCTCTGAATGCTGCCGGGTCTGAGGTTGCTGGCGTCGTGGCCGCTCCGGCTCGAAGAGAAGACCCTCGTCTGTGTATTCCGGCTGCTGTTGCTTTTGGGAGCGGGGACTGGAACATAGGGGCGAGACGTGTGAACGAGCATCTTCTTCAGAATCAGACCCTACTTGTCTAGTTACATGCTTAGCCTTGCCTTTCCCTCGTGCCACTATCTGGCGTTCTGGACGTTCTGAGAGGTTTGAGCTTTGCGAACGAACCGAAGTGGGCTGGCTGTTAGTTCCGGTAGTATCGGGGTTGTGTACGCGGCTTATCGCCAGCAACGGCCCTTCGACCTCTTCTTCTAGTTTTTCGTCGTTGTCGTTGTTCTTGCGCTTTCTGGTCCTCTGTTTGCGTTTCTTTTCGTATCTTTGCGCAGCGTGGAACATCTCCAGGTCACCCATGTGGACTGGTATATTAGAGGCCTTGAGTTCACGCTTCTCAAATTGACGAACCTGAGCCGGTGCTCGGTTCCATTCGTGGAGATTGTGCATTTGGTAGGTCAGGGACCTTTCGAAGTTGGCGGTGAAAGACAGGTCATTAGACGAGTTGATGTTTGACTTGCCTCCATGAAGGACCAGTTCACCGGGTTTGGGGTAGTTCACGAATTCTGGAAGCTTGTTGAGACCACGGCGATGTTTAGCCGCGGACACAAATTTCTGAGCCATTCCGCACTCTGCCATGTTGGCCATGGTAGCAGCAAAAGAACCGTTAGGCTCGTTGCTCAATGAACGCGTGTCCACTTCAACATTGGCCTTGCGACAGATTTCAGGAAAGTCGAGAAAGCGCTCCATGCAGTACAGGTGGGCGTATCCAGCTGCGTGGTATGGATCCACATTTTCGCGATCCCGGTGCCACTTCTCGTCAAAGGCGACGCGAAAGTGACCGTGAAGGATGGTACCGTTCAGGTACTTGTTCGCCGGGCAGTCCCGAAAGCGACACTTGGACCAAGAAGTATGTGGGTATCGACGCGCGGAATCGGCGGGGCATCGCTGAATCCAGAGCTTCAGCTTTGCGCCATGACCAGTGGGGTAGTGTAGGATGAATTCCTTGATCTGGGCGGCAGACATTAGTTTTTCGTAAAATTCCCCATCAGGTGTGTACTTGTGAGCGTACTTGGGGCCTTCCCAGTCGCCGACAGGGTGGCCCCGAACCTCGTAGGGGCTTTCGTAGTTGTTGATCTTGCCTGTACGTGTGGTTAGACCTTTGGTGGTTGTGTTTGTTCGGATATCTGGACGCGATGGCACCAGTTTTGGCTTCTCGAACTTCATGCGTCGTCCACTAATCGCAGAGGCACGGTTCACCGTCCGGCGCGACTTTCTCAATAGCTTGCGCTCGCCAGCATCGCTAACATCGCTTAGTGAAGTACCACGAGAGCGGGAAGAGGCAGTTGCAGACACAGGAGAACGGGTGTATTGGACCTTCTTGTAGGGTGTGTCAGGATCTTCAGAGTCATCTTCTGAATCGGAACGAGCCCGCTTGCGATTCGCGCGTCTCTGTGAAAGATCAGGGTCTGAGTTGGCGGGGACGGTAGTATGCTCTTCCTCGACGGGATATTGTATTTGCAGAAGGGCGTCGTTGTCAAAAAATCGGGGGTCCATTGCATATGACTGTGGTTGCTCATACATATACTGCTGCTGTGGAGGGTTGTACGATCTGTAATACGGCGTCTGGTATTGCTGCTGTGCAACTGTAGGGTCGGGATAGCTCGACTGGTATTGAGCGTTATAGTCTTTGGGAGGAAAACTCATTAATGGAGCGTTGTTCAATGCCAGTGTCGGATTATAAACATAGTCAACGGTTGTTTGAACCTGGGGACCAGCGCCAGGTAAACCAACCAAGTCTGTCTTTGGTAGGGCCTGGTCTACATACTCGTAGTTAGGATCGTTCCAATATGCCGTAGAATCGAATCTTAGAGGTGACTCTGGTGTAATCTCGGGAAGATCCTCTTGTGGCAGCTGTTGGTCATATAACCACTTTTCATACTCCTCATTGGAGATCAAATCAAAATCTGCGAGGTCAGCGTTGAGACTGCCGCTGCTCCTGCGTCGAGCATTAGCCGAGCTCCGGCGTCGATCCTGCGGCCTGATGGAACTGTGTCGAGAAGAGGATGTCATAGTGATTTGATTTGAGGGTTTGGTGTTTCCGGTCTTGAGATCAGTCATGCGTTGAGATGGTTGAGAAGACAGCTTAACCAATTCCATAAGTGTGGTAGATGATGTCCTGTATGCAAGGTTGATTGTTATTTGGGATCAGAGGGAACACGGATATATGCGAAAAGACCCTCGTCTTTGTGCAAAGAAGTCCATTGTGAACGAACAGCGGCAATATATTTAGTTACTTGACAATGAGACGAGGGGAATAAACAACGTAGGTTCCACCATCTTCAACAGCACCGTGTAGGCGAACAAAGAGCACAAAGAGCAGATGGTATCTGTCGAGGAAGTCGGCATTGTTGCAATATGTTGTTCAAAACATGGCTGACGCCAGGTGGCAATAACTTGAGGGCGTGGCACTGGGATGCGTTCTGTCGCTCGAGATGGGTTCCGAACCACTGCAGCACAGTTAATCAATTGGTTCGAGTCGTAAAGTGAGATATGAACGCAATGATAGGGGAGAAATCAGAGGTTTGTCAAGATAATGTATCAACAAAGAGATTCAGAACAGGTCTGTGAATAATGCTTGATTCATCATATAGGACGAGAAGAGAAAAGGGAGAGATAGTACTTACAGACAAATGCATCGTTAACCTAACGACTTTCTGTTGCAAATTTAGCTGTCTCTGGAGACTTTAATCAAGGTTTACACGTCTCTAGCCATCAAATCGCTCTTTCTCGCACCAAACACTGTGCAAGCCAGTCCAAGGCGCGAAGTTCCAATCACCGCTGCAGCTATTATCCATGATGATGTGGTGCTGGAAAGGATGTGTGCGCAATGTCAATGTTAAGGTCGATGTCGAGATCGTGTTATGTTCGGGGACAAAGGAACGCGAAAATTTTGAGGCGAGGCTAAGCCTAAGGAAAAAGGTTTCTCCTATCGATAGGCACTATATCGGCCTTGGCAAGCCGACTTCCGCAGAAGCTAACCCTGCCACGTGCCCTGCCCATCTCCCAAATCCCCTCAACACCACGTTACCCTTGTACCTCGAGGACATCTGGATAGATCCGTTCATCAAAGTTCACCCGCCGGTCATAATGAGCTACGATCGCCAGCAAGACCGGGAGTCGCTCTCTGAAACGTCGTGGCTACCCGGGACAGCCTTAAAGTGTGGATGACGAGACAACATCGCCCTCAGAAATCATCGTGGAGACTGCATTGGGCATAGTCTCAAAATGTTCCCCAACATTGTAAGGCAGGATGATCAGTTCAGGTTACCGCGTGAAAATAGCCATACTGCAAGCCTGCAAACATCTCGCTTCATCATGATACGACGATGATGATATATCATCCGATCCGAGGCCATGACTTCATGTTTGTATTCCATGAACCGATCCAAAGGCTTGATAACGGAAGATGGTGATAAAATAGTAGCACAAGAAAAAGGTCTAGTAACTTCTTGAAACCCACCACCATCCTGATGGCTTCTTGGTGGCTTCCAAAAGACGGCCCGTCGTGCTTGTTTGCAGCCCGCAGCCGACGGCTCTCAGGATGCCCCTTCTAAGCTCCTCGTTCGCTTGTGGTTAAACGTTAAACGTCTGGCATCTTGATCTTGAATCTTCCACATCATTGGAAACCAATGTGACCAATCTCTGGTCATACCAAAGTTCGCCCAGCTGAATACAGTCGTAGGAAGGTTTTAGAACCCTCTCCCAGCAAGGGCCGGGACGTCGGCAGCCGTCCTCTTACGTTCCTTCTCTCAGCTCTTATATGCTCAATCTCCTCCTTTGACTGGTGAGTGGTTCGTTGGTGGTATTACTCCCCTTTACAGTCTAACGAATTCAACATGGCTCATTCCTCTACGGTTGTATTGTACAGTCAGATCACAACTTATCTTACTATCGTTCTCCTGGCTTTTGCATGGATAACTGTAGCACTTCGCCTGTTTGTGAGGCTGCGCATCACCAAGTCTCCGGGTTGGGACGATGCCATAATGGTTCTTACACTGGTCTGTCTATTAGTTGTGGCTAAAGAGCATGTAGCTAATTTACCACAGTTCCTGTTCACTTGTTATTGCGCTTTCGTTCGAGTACTTACCCTACGAGCCAATGCAACCGGTTCACTCGATATCGTACTGGAAACTTTGCTGGCAAGATTATATCCTCCACACTAATATTAGTTACTAACATGCTATAGTATGTCCAACTTGCGGAAGTGTTTTACACACTCACAACCACGGCGTTGAAGATCTCACTGGGTCTCTTCTTCATGCGGGTATTGACCAAACGGTGGCAAATCAATGTATTCCGCACGATACTGGCCGTGTCGGCTCTTTACGGCATGGTCTATGTCGGTCTCATTATATTCCAGTGCGGTTCACCAAACAACGTGGCATTGGGCCTCCTAGACTCCAACAGGTGTCTACCACCCAAATTACTCCTTGCCTCTGGATACATCTATGGAACTTCCAATGTAATTGCCGATTGGACATTTGTTCTGATCCCGATTTGGATACTCGTTGAAAGCAACATGGATCTCCAGTCCAAGGTTTCCGTTAGTATAGTCATGTCCTTTGGTGCCATGTAAGTTCAGACCCTACCGTATATGTGGCTCTACATTCCAGCATGTTACTGACATATACACAGTGGAAGTGTATCCAGCATCCTTCGCATGGTGTATCTTACAGGTCTGCATATCCAGAACGGTGGCGTCTCTGGTAAGATTTTATCCTTGGCATTCCATGAACAATTCTTTGACAGGCTCTACAGACGACGCTGTCAAGGCCACGCTCTGGGCGACGGCAGAGCCGGGAACGGGCATTATAGCAGCTTCCGTAGCGATTCTTCGCCCACTTTTTCGCAATATCAAGACTGGAGTCCGCGACAGGTTCTCGGAGTATAGCACGAGCAAGTCGACACGAAGCGCGGTTACGACTGTCATGGACCGCTCTCAAGTCGGGAAGGACACTGATCACGACGCCAATATACCACTCAGACACGTCAATACATTGGAAGAGCATAGTCAACGTCGGCTATCGAATAAGGGGTCGATGATGTCAGTACGGTCGCCTACGGATGATCCGTGGGAAACAGATATCAAGATGCAGCAAGCACAACTTGGTCAGGTCATACACGTGAGGATGCAATCCGGTCCTCCAACCTTCCACTGAAGCCTTGACGATTTACGCTTAATGATTACCGCGATCTTGTTCTACGCCGGATAGACGGATAGACGGATAGACGGAGGAGTTCATATGATTTCTTCCCGCGTCATAATTGGTATTGGATAGGGTTGGCGTTTCGGTATACCACAATAGTTTTGGATAGAAGGCGCGGGTCTGCCTCCTGTATCCCAGACTACAGACATCAACTGTCAAATTTATACTACATGAGCTACGAAGACTGAGAAAAATTCGTATTAATTAATCAGTGCATTGTGCTTCACTGTGTATGTGGGATCGTGAACAACGACCACTACACTCTCACAGAGATACTCCATCTCTCAATCAACAATACACTTTGTATATTCAACACGAACTAACATGTCTTGCAACAATTTCCACGCAAAGCCCTGCGGTGCCCAAAACCTGACCTTGACACGAACTACGACTGCACCTTTGCGGCACACCTGCACGTTCCCATCTCACTCCTTAAACCCGTGCCCCGCTGGGCGTTCTTCGGACGCCCGAAACAAGCATTACGACTCCTGCTATCGCTGTGCTACAGCTGACATTCTTGAAATCGGGAAATCGGGAATCATACATTGTTCCTTTCTCCTTACATAGGCCTTGGCCATCTCGAGGATCTGGCAGAGAAGCGTTCCCGAGGTCGTAATACCTTTGTATGTATCTCACAGAACGGTGTCTATTTATTATGAAACGAGCCGGGCGATGTGGGCCAGGGCCAGGGAAGCTTGTGCAATGTGGACACCAGATCGTTGCACGTGTTTGAAAGCTACCTCGTGCGACAACGTGGCGCGAAGGTTTGACGGGAAGGGAAAGGCAAACTTTATAACAAACAAAGTATTAGAGAATCGGGCCTAGTATATCGAACATGCAGCAGGAAAATCCCAGACCTTGTCGTCCATTTTGGGAAAACGTGAGTTTCTATGATGGCTGCCAAGACCTCAGGCATTGATGGGTTAAGGCGGAGCCGGGCGTACTTTGCTTGCTTCAACCCTGATGGGTCACAATCGCCCGTCATGACATGACTGCGCCATTGCGCACATGGTTTCACGGCCCAAGGTGCCTTACTTGCAAGGAGCGAAGGTGATATGGCGGAAGCTGCCTGCTCCGTCAGGCGTGCTACCGCTCATTCTACAACTCATTGCACATTAACCCACACTCGCTCAGGTCAACATTCAAGTTAATTATCCCGTTGACACCATCGGCTTATTCCAGCTATTCCAATTATCAGGGACGACTGACTGGGGGATTGGAGAGTGCATTATGGAGGTATGTGTCTTCTTATCTTGTACTCCTGATAGCTTCCAAGCACAACACCACCACAGTTCAAACCTGACATATGATTCAGACTACCATCCAGCAACCCTACCGCGACGAATCACCCATCTCCTCGCCCAGCTCTTCTCCCGTCTCAGATAGCGGTCGAGCCTCAACTAGGAAACCGCTTCCCTCACCCCCGAACGATTCCCCTATCTTCGAAGAAGCCTATCGTGACGAGCCCTCACAAGCCTACCGCGATGAACACAGTCCCTCGTATACGCACACCTCTATCGCTGCTCCTCGGTCCAGTTGCTACCGTGGCGGCTCCGAAATCTTCTCCCGCCAGGCACAAGCACACTTGACACCGTACACCGACACACCCTCAGCCCACAGCGAGGACGATGTGGCTCTCGCCCATCTCTATCCATACCCCACTGAGGCACCGCCGGCATATCATGTTGTGGTGAGGCAGTCCTATCGGGACACGGTCGTTGCGCATATTCCAACCAACTTCACTGGATGGCCGGAGAACACTGACGAGGAGGCGGCGAGGGACATAGAAGAGGCCGATGAGGCGAGATTCACGGTTGAGCGGGTTATCGCGGGTCTGATCGTCTCCATGATCTTGGTGCTTATTGCGGCGTTGATGGTCTGGCATATCCTGAGCTTTTACTTTGACACTTCCTTGTGAGGGTATGTCAGGAGAGGGCTGCATGGTTTGGCTAGCGCTAGCTGAGAATGAAGAAATGCATGCATGGCTGGACGCATTGTTGATTCGTGAATGGGATGGTTAAAAGGGAAGAGTACTGGGGCAGTATTAGGTGTTTTTGGATAGGCATTTACAGACGGGATCTGGATAGATTGGGTTTCCTTGCAATACTTTTGACACACGTAGCATGCATGGTCAGAGACAAACCAGCAGCGTGTATAGACATGTTACTTTGGTTACTAAAGAACAAATTTCGGAATTTGCCTTTATCAACGATGATTGTCAGTACTTGAGCCTGCCAGAATGTTGTCACCCGCAATGAATCACATTTCATCCCAAATTTGACTGACAGCGCGGTTGCCGAGAGCCATGTTACCCAACCCTTAACCCAATCTATAACCCAACCCTTGACCTAACCGTGCAAAAGTGGTTGCTTTTTTTTTTAAAAAAAAAATTAAAAAAAGCGGTTGTTATAAGTTATAAAAGAATAAGGAAAGAGCAATAGCAAAAGAATAAACCTAAGGTGTACTTTAATCTAACAATTTAGACGTATCTAGCTACCTAGGTGCTGTAAACCGCATGTTAAACTAAACGACAAAAAAAAGGGCAAAAAGAAAAACAAATTAAACGTAAAACTCTCTCTATAACGGGAAGTCGAACAAGAAATGCAAAAAAGAAGCGTAAGAACGCATAAGCTCTCTGACGGGGAATCGAACCCCGGTCTCCCGCGACTTGTTATTCATTGAATGACAAGCGGAAATCATGACCACTAGACCATCAAAGATGATAGATTGCTTATTTGATTTATGGAAGAGCAAGAAAATCTTCTGTATATATACGACGTCGCTCAGTCTGAAAGGTGGTACAAAGCAAAGATAGGTTTAGAAGCGGGGCAATTTAAGAATGAAACATAGTGTGGGCTGGTGGATCGTGCGCGGAGCACTGAGATGGCTTTACCCTTTCGAGCTAGCATATACTCGCCCAACGGGGGCCAGGAACACCTTGGCGCGTTGGGCGAGTAACATGCTACAGTATTACAACATCTTTTCGGCTCTAGCGGCATACGGAGACATCATAATATCTCCATGCCACCTTTCAGGGAGAGAGCTCAATTAAGAATCCACACCTGCCGAGTACACACTGATCTACTTCGGCGTCCTGCTGTTGCCTACTCTCCCACATGCCTTTGACCCCGCAGCTATACTGTCACGTACATGGTGTCTCGACGCCCAATAAACCTCCCTCAGGGCGTTGACCGACCATCACGCGAAGTTTTCGGCAAGAGCTATGGCGGAGAACCTCAGATCTCCACCATTCTCCGTCTCAATCTTCATCAACCGGCCCAATCCCATCTCCAGTGCAGCTTCACTCAGGACATCTTCATCCTCCTTCAACGTGCCGCGATCCAACGGACCCTTTCGACTTCCCTCCAACTCCCAGAGATGGCCATCCTTGCCCTTCACGAACGCCACAAAGTGCTGTCCCGTATGCTCGTGTTCCTTCTTATCCGGTGGTTTTGTATCCCCCAGCACCGCAGCGTCTCCGTGTGCCTTCTCGAATGCCTCAGAGTCCTCCAGCACCTTCGCCCGCTCCAGCATCTTCTTTGGCAGAGCCTCGGTGCGGATCTGATCTAGGGTTGATCCGGGTGTAACATGCTTGAAGACTTCGCCGTTCAGACAGCAATGTACAAGGCCGATGCTACCACAGGCGTCGCCGATGGTTTGCTTGAACCAAATTGTAGGCTCTGACTCTCCGCAGCCCTCATAATCCGCTTGGTCTTTATCTTCGGCTATGCGGGCTTCGTCCCATGTTGGCGTGAGAGGGATGATGACGAGGAGTGCGAGAGCGGGTCGTGGAATGAATGCGAGTAGGTCGGGGTCGGTTAGAGAGTAGATGTCATGAAAGCCAAATTTCGGACTGAGGCCCAGGTCATGAGCGAGCTTGTTCATGACCTCTGGATTGTTCTCCAGCATGGTGAAGTGCTTTTTCGCCATATTGAAGCTGCTTGGAAGGCTGGTAGGGTTGCTGGTGGTGTTGCTAATGTGGTGTTAGAGCTAGAGCTGTTAGTGGGGTAGTGAGCAGATGAAATAATGGCAGGCATTAGGCGCCAGAGCAACGTGTACTACGCCCTACATGTCGTTCCGATAGTGAGTGTTAGGCAGCCACATCCTGAGGTATGACTTTGAGGGTGGAACTCGCATACCTGCTTACAAGGGTACAAGAAGTGGCTTTCGGGGTCTGCAGATCCCCCCGCACTAGGCCGAGTGCGGATGCGGGGGGGCTTCCAGACATTCACTCTTCGCGTGCCGAGACAATGTGACCTCCCGCCCAGCTCTCAAATGGCAGCTATATACCCTGAATATTATGATATGTGAATAGAAGAACTAGAAGCTCGATCTTACCTGGTCGCCCCTCGCAGTTGGATTGCTACTTGTTGTCTGATAATCTGTCGTCTGACTGCAGGGCCGTCGGCTCTCCGCACCACCGTCATTGAATTGCTGCATTACCTTGCACATATTCTTACATATTCTACAATCCCCTTCTTTTTCCTAACAATCTCTTACATCTTATATCTCCATAACGCCAGAATCACCATTTAAATTTGACCGTTGCTCAACAAACCATAGCATAGCACCGAAACGACATCAGAATGGACGACGAAGCTCGACAAGCTCTTGCAAACATGAAGATGCCGCGACGGCCGATCAATTTCGTCCCCGCAACATCTGGAGAGATCCTCAAATTGGGTCACATCACATGCAGAATAATGGAAGACGGATCAAGGACAGGTAAGTGTCACTGACTTATTACTCGGGTTCTCGAAGCGGGAGCCCAAAAAAAAAGAGATAAAAGAAACAAAAAAAAGGGAGTTGAATGCGAGAACTAACAATGGATAGACAACCGCATCGGCAGCGCAGAGTTCACCGTCCCGGCCGGCACCGGCGGCCCACCCGCACATTGGCACGAGATGCACGACGAGACCTTCCTGGTCACCCAGGGCACGATCCGCTTTCACGCCCCCGATGGGGCCATCGTGGACGCCAAAGTCGGCGACTATGTCACCGTTCCCGTTCGTGCCCCGCATACCTTCTCCAATCCCTTTGACGTGGAAGCCAAATTCTTCAACACCTACACGCCCGCGTTCTACATTGACTACTTCAAGATTATGGCCGAGGTCAGTAAGAGCGATGAGAAGATGAGCAAGGAGAAGAATTTGGAGGTCATGTCGAGGTTTGCAACTATGCCGGCTGGGGAGATGCTGGAGCAGATGGCGAAGAAGTGAGGAGGAGGGGGGGGACGAGATGGTGAAGGCCCTTGAATGTGGCGCACTGGATGGTCGGGGTAGTTATGACAGGGTGTTCCAAATACATCTCAAGCCCTTCGTGAGTCATTCATCCAGATTTGGTGCCCAGCGTCAGGGAACTTCCAATATGATGACGTTCGAGTGGAAAGAGTCATTGTCTGATATGGTAGTTGTAAGAACAAAGTCTCAAAAAATGGACCTGATCCAAGCACCCGAACTCTTTCCAATGTCTTGTGATATCGCTCTCATCGCCTCTTATATGTCCATGGGAGATCCATAAAACGCCCGCAAGCCCATTTTCTCGCCCTCATTCCTCCTCGGAGTACTCGTCGTTCTCAACGCAGGAATCAGCAAAGGTAACCTGCTTAGTCTTTGGATATCCTGTGTCGTTCTCTACTACAGCATCCTGATTGCTGTCCCCATCAACCTGCATCCTATCCTCAGCCCTACCATTACCGAAAGACTGAATCGGGCCGCCTTGAGTCATAGCGGCGCATTCCTCGTCCCTCTTCCTGATCTCTTTCTGCTGCTTCTTAGCAATGGCACGATAGCAAGCTTGTCGAGGATTCTGCTTTGCATGCTCGTGGTACCGCTCGCACCAGGAATGCTTTCCCTTCTCCTCGATCTTGAGCGTAAGATTCGCCCGAGTCATGCGCATGCTGGTGCACATGATATCCCAGATAAGGTCCTTGTGCCACGATCTGCCTTTCCTATCCAGAGAGCGCTCCATTCGATCTTCCATGAAAGAGCCGCATAGCGCAAGAGCATCAGCCCACATCAGCCGCGCGCCACATTTAGGATTCGTGTGGAAGTACAGCTCATTGAGACAATCCTGATCGAACGCAGTCACGTTGACATGGAGCGTGGGGTCTTGGATATCGACGTAATCTTGCGTCGTCCGGCGCTTGTAGGTTGACGACTTGTTGTCCCTCCACACTTTCGTCTTGGAACTCGCGTTCTTCGTCTGATGTGCTCGGATCCAAGTATCGGTGATGAGGTCACAGATGGCCCAGTTTTCATTGTGATAGGAGATGAGGTAGAGGTGTACTAGCTGCTTGGAGGTCCATGGTATTTCGCTGTCGGGATTGTCATCATCCTGAAGATTGGGGAGCTCGATTTGGACTTCTGCATGGTTGGCGAGAAACTTGTGAAGAATCTCCATGCTTTTGTCAATGTCGGCGGGATAGTGGCCAGATGTGTGAAAGTAGTACTGGTCTATGTCCTCGCGCCGAGTTATCGCATAAGTACTGGAATTGAGATTGGAGGAGAATAATATGCGCGGTTGATTGTTTGCGTTCCGACGGCTGCGTTTAGCAGGCTGTATTCTAGAGGACGTAGAAAGACTTGGTTGAATTTCTTCGTCAAAGCGGCCGCGTTTGGCTAGTTCCAGTCAGTGATCTGCCATGAGAAATCGAATCAGTTGACTCACCTCGTGGTGGAACCACAGAGCTACTGGCAAGATACTCACTCAGCTCTTCCCTAGTCGCAGCATCAGGATCCTGCCTTGGTTTAGCCTGTCTTCCTGATGCTCGGGTCGCCTCTCCACGACGCGGGATCTTGAGTATGATTTTCTGGCTTGGAGCCATTGTGCTAGATTGTAGTTGAAGGGAAAATGTTTTGGGGATACGGTAGTGGGTGATGAGGAGGTTATATAGGTGTGTGGAAGGGCTCGGTCGAGTTGTGCGGCTCACTTGCAGGGACGCAAGTGAGAGAGGAATCTCGACGGCAGATGGTCGGGGTGAAAGTAGGTAGCGCGATTTTCAACGATAGAAACTTTGTCATAGCAACTGGTGAATGAGGCTGGAGGTGTGGTGAAAAAAACCAGGTCCATGTTCTGGAGAAGTTGATAGTTATGCGTAACATGCTCTGCCGGCGTCGAGGAGGCTTTGTGTAGTATCTCGAGCATTCGCCAAACTATATATGTGTTGTAGCTCTAAAAGGCGATGGTATCGTATCTTAGAATTTGTTAGAGTGCTGCTGGCGGATCTGGCACAAGGCTTGGGCAGCATATCGGTGTTTTTCTATTGTAGGCTCATCGGCAAGAACCTGGCGGTGAAGAGTGAGACGTGCCTGCCAAGATAACCGCCCTTGGCAAACAACACAAGGGACTGAAGCAGGCGGTACTGTTAATCCATGCCTGACACATACAGTAAATCTCTGTAGAGTTGGATTGCTCCTCTTGGTTGATTACCGAATGTACTTCATATGCTGCTCATCTTCCAAGGAATCCCTGCTCTTACCTAACCACATCGACTCGGATAGATGCAGTCTGAGGATGTCTAAACGTACGGACTTGAAGCTGTTAAAGTCCTTTCAATTATGAAGGTCTTTGAAAAGAAAAACGGGGAAAGTCAAAGAGAGAAGGAGGTTATTACACCGTGGTATCTTGCTCGTCGACTTTATACCAAGATGTACATACAACCTTGCACCCCTGACATACGTACTAAGCATTTCAGTAGCAGGGTTCCTTATACATATATCTTACGAGGTATTCCGTCCTGGGAGGAGGGACAAGCTTCTTATTCTCAACAAACCCATCATGTGACTTGGTGATAATGTTAGCGCAGTCATAATTAGAAGTATTTGTAAAGTTACCGTTGGCAGATACAGCAGGATTCATCGGAATAGCTAGACTCGATCCTCTTGCCTTCTCTTCAATATCCTTTGGGTGTAATAACTAACACACAGGAGATACGTACGAGCGTGGGATCTTTCCAGGCGGGTTTCACACGGCCATATCTAATAAGAACCATAAATGGCTCAACTTTTCCCTCTCCCTCTCTTATCAATTTCTACACAGTAAAATAGCGGTATGAAATATACCCTTCCTAATAGTAGTGAGTGCCGACGGCATGTGTTTGCAAATCGCTGCTCAGCTGCCAACTATCACTGTCACCATCAAAAGCTGCGTTTGAGCAAGCTGTAAAGGCTGGTATCCATCTATTAATCTACCTATTAGTTCTGTTAATAAACATGGAGCAGGGCATAGATCAATCTATCATGGGAGGAAGTTGTTCATGTCGCGAGTTCCGAAACTACAAAATAGTGATTACAGATGATGAATTGCAATGATAAAGGGGGGGGGGGGCGTCGAGGAAGGTGGTTACAGGTCTAGGTCTGGTGTTGTTTACGTCAATTTATCTATCTATGGTGTATGCCAAGATTGGAGCTTTGGGCGCTATTTGTAACAATTAGTAATTAATCCAAGTTAGGGTTACTTCATATTGTATATTTGAATGTTTACCATTGGTGCAGGAAGTCACTTGCAGGCATACACACACATGTTTGTGAGAAACGTTCAAAGTTGTTTCAAACGTCGTGTAGATTATCTCTCTGACAGGCAGAGCAGTCTGGTCTATATAGTATCCATTCATTAAGTCGTTGGTCTTTCTTCTTATATTATGCCCTTTCCAAAGGTCAAAAATCTCCTTTAACCCTTTGTCTTGTCTATTGTCATCTTTATCTGACAAAGACCTTGCTTGCTCTCTACACCTTGGTATCGCCCCTCTGCTCGACCTTTTCCACGCCGACGGCCTCCATCCGCATCTCGACCGACTTCTCACCCTCGGTATCCATGACATCTGCCATACCGCCACTTCCTCTGGTCAGCTCCTTGCCCTTGCGTCCAATAAGGTGCCAAGGTAGATTGAACAGCTCATCCATAGCCTCGAGACTCTTTCCAGCCGTCTCAGGAAGGAAGAAGTAGACCCAAGCGAGACCAATAGCGGTGACGCAGGAGAAGAACATCATGGTGCCGCCGGTGGTCATTCCGATGAACATGAGGGGGACTGCCTTGGAGTTTCCGTACTGGTTCACAAAGTGGAATGTCATGGCCATACTGCCACCCAGAGCGCGGAGTCTGAGCGGGTAGATCTCCGAGTTGATGAGATACTGGATAGAGTTCCAACCCAATGCCCATCCAAAACCGCTGAAGTAGATCATGACGATGGCGCCCATGGCAGCGTGTTTCTGACTCGATGTTTGCGGAATCGTCTTATCCGAGACTTTGTTGTCGACGAGAAGGAAGATGGCCATGTACATCATAGCTAAGAACTGGATGGTGATGCCGGTTGACAGAGCGCGCTTGCGGCCGATGAGGTCAATGAGAACGAATGCGCAGAGCATCGAGGATATGAACTTTACGAGGCCGAAAATGGCTGTTGCGAAGAGCTTTTCCTTTTGGCCCGTCGTGCCCATCCTTTGAAGTATTAGCCAAGGACGATTTTGAAGATGGAGTATGTGATCAGCTTACATGGCGAAGTACTGGGGCGCGTAGATGGTAATGCTGCTCGCTCCGCTCCACTGACCGAGCAGTTGGCTCATGATGCTCAGCTGGATTCTGTAGAGATTGCCTTTGCCTGTGAATAGTTCTCGGATAGGACCGAGCCATGTCGTGCCCATGGTAGCCTCCTTCTCGCGGTTCAACTGATCGTTGATATCGAAGACCTCGCTCTGGATGTAAGGGTGATCGGCGGGGAGTTGACGAAGACGGGTCAGGTTTTCGAGGGCCTCTTCGTGACGACCCACTTTGATGAGCCAACGTGGGGATTCACGAGTGAAGAAGGACAGTAGGAAAATGATGCCGGCGAACATGAGGTGCATGCTATTGGGAACAAGCCATTGAGCGTCTGTGGACGAGGAAATGTGAAGAGAGCTGCCCCAAGATGCAAAGTACGCAAGCATGATACCACTGTGTTGTTATACATTAGCACCTGGGAAACCTTTCTTGGTCTTTGGATGATACTCACAGGTAAACGCAACCAGCGAAGGCACCAACACACAAACCACGGATGGCTCGCGGTGCCGTCTCAGCAAGATATGTGGGCGCAACAACAGTGGTCTGCCCAATACCCACGCCCGCAATGAAGCGGCCCACGTACACCATTGCGATACTGCCTGTGCTTGCACTTGCCAAGAAGATGGATATTCCGATGACCCAGAAAACACACAGCATTCGCGTTGCCCAGAGACGTCCGATTCTGTCTGTGAGGAAGAAAGCGACCAGGGCGCCGAGAATGGAGCCCATTTGCACCATGGATGTGATGTTGGAGAGAAGTTCGGCTTTATCATGTTCCGACTTGCTGGGGTCTTCGAGGCCGAATTTCTTAACAAAAGGGTCGAGTTCGGCGGTTGTGCCGATCAGACCCTCGTCAATGCCTCGGGCGGCGCCCATGAGGCCAAAAACTAGGGAAGTGGTCAGGAATCATGTGGAATGTTTGTGACGAGAAGAGATTCTTCTTACCAAAGACACCATACCATAATCGCCAGTTGAGGGATTCCTTTGGTGTGTCCTTTAAATTTTCGCGCCAGGGATTCCAAACCATGATGGGCGTGAATGTGGGTTGAAAAGACGCAACGCTCTCTCGTGTTGGCAAAGGACAAAAAAAGAGTAGAGAGTAGGGGGGCAGGGGCAGGAGGAGGAGGAGGAGGGGGGGAGGGCGCAAACTGGACAGAAAAAACAATCACGCAGTTGTCAAGTCGTACAGGATGCGAGGGTGGTCTACGAGCTGCATTGCATAAGTATATATATGTATGTTCTTCTTCTTCCGCTTACCACGTACGTACAACCTACCGCTTACCCACGGGATAGATGGCTTGCTGCACCTTGTGCTCTATGTGGTATGCGGAAGCGCAACTACCCAAGCACACGCACACACCAACAGTGAAGCAAATCCAGCCTTTCTCTCCGCATTCTCCCCGCATCGAGGAAGAGGTGACCATAGCACTGACTGTTTGATTCAATTTGAGTGGAGAGAGCCCAGGACAATGACATTGGCGTTGCAATGCTTAGAGACGCACGCCGAGCTTTTGCCGGCTTTTACGGACTTTTGCGAGCTTGGGCGGGGCAAACTAACGCTTGGCGTGCATTTAAGCGTCTTGGCAACGACCGACCCAACCGACAATTTTCTTGAACAATCGTCTTGATTCGCTGCGACGGAGCTGTCGGCCGAACTATCAACCCCGCCATTCTCTCTTTCCCACTCTTGGCAAACGCCGGTTCAAACGCCGAGAGAATGCCGCTGGTTTGATGTGGAATTGCCGATGGTGTATTGGCTGCTGCAAATGTTTTTCCGACGAGTGACCAGCTAAAGGAGATACATAGGTACACCGTACACGTACTGTGTACATGTTGTACATACATGTATGTACATAGCCGACTGCACTGACGATCCCGTGGCCTGCGTGTCTTTCAAAGCCGGGCCTTCTCAGAACAAGGAGTAGGAGGCGGTGAAGTTGTAATGATATTAATCGCCCCCACGCGACTGGCCTCTTCGTTTAGTGCCATGACTTCGGCTTCCACCAGTGGGATACCATCTTTCAACCGGCTTTCCTGCATCAGTTGTTCCATCTCCCCGGGAAAGAATATCTGATCAATACCTGACATACGATCCGAGCTTACCACGCGCTTGTACAGATAGTCCATTCGGCTTTTGAACTCTTCAACCCCCATGAAGAGATCTGGCTTGATTGCAACCAGAAAGTGGCCAACATCTGCGGGCTTTGAGGCATCGTATGGGTTGGTGACATGTCCAGCAAATGCGCTACCCGAGAGCACTCCAGAGAAGACGTCCATCATGATGGCGAGGGCCGAGCCCTTGGGCCCTCCCATGGGAAGCATAACGCCTTCCAGAGCTTGCGCCGGGTCATCTGTGTTTTTCCCGTCCTTGTCAAGTGCCCAATCCTTTGGTATCTTCTCTCCTCTTCGTAGAGCCTTGTATATCTTGCCGCGCGCCGCAACGCTAGGAGCCATATCCACAATCAATGGCCGACCTTTCCCCGCTGGCGCTCCACAGGCAATGGGCGAGACCCCCATCATCTTTGACCTTCCGCCCCATACAGGAAGAGCAGGGGACGAGTTGGTGAAGACTAGGCTCAGCATGCCTGCATCCAAAGCTTGTTGGACCACCCAAGCAGACATGCCAAAATGGTTCGAGTGCTTGACCGACACCATGCCGATTCCAAACTCCTGGGCCATGCTGATTGCTGCAGCCATTCCCATGTGTGCAGCAAGGAAGCCAAAACCATTGTGTCCGTCTACGCTGGCAACGGCAGGTGTGACTTGGTGAAGTGTGGGCGATGCCTTGGGGTCGAGAACGCCTTGTCGGATGCGTGCCATGTAGCTCGGGATGCGGTTCATGCCATGGGTATCTACACCACGAAGGTCGGCTTCAACGAGGCATTTGGCGACGATGGTTGCATTCCCCGCTGGGACTCCGTTGCCGACGAGGACGCCTTCGATGAAGCTTCTCGCATCGGATGCTGTGACATGCACCATTTGCTGCTGGCCCGTCGTCGAGGCCATCTTGGCCTAGGCTTGAAAAGCGCTGTTCGTGACGAGGTCGCACGCCTGAGAATGTGGAAGATTAGTTCCGGTAATGGCTAACGGGACCAAGAAGATGGGCTGGAAGCTCTATTAATGAATGAATGGGCGGTGGAAAAGGGACGGCATGTCCCGAGGATGCCAAGATGGATGAGGTACGAGTGGATGTTGATGTTGATGCGGATGTGGATATGTATGTATTCCCGAGGCGTCAATGGCGGGGAAGACGGAAGATGTATAATTAGAGAAGTGACATCCATGGGCCTTATGCACCTACATATATAGAGCATGTGCTTTTGTAGGGTCAGACCAATGACGCTGTACCGGCGAGAAGGCCGATCCAGAGGAGCTTGACGTGAACGCGTTCGTGTTTACGACGCTGCCAGTAATTATTGTATCAATAATATGTCTACACACTCAATACACACCCAATAATATCGCTACACCGCTGCACGTACGAAGCCGCTGACACAACGTCATGCAATCATCAGACACATCTCGCATTGTCCCTCAGAGCATCAATTATGCATTACAATATCCAGAATCCTCGCTCTCACGTAGTATTGACGTATCTGTTCAGGAGTTCCATCGAGCTCCACCTCTTCATGAGTGCTGGCGTGCGAGATTCGGCCCGCTAACTATGTGACGGAGGAGCTACCCCCCTTGTACCGCCTCTGAACAACGTAGACTAGATTATTTTGCCCCAACCCGGGTACGAAGAAAGAAACCAGAGCACAGTCTTGTCCCCTCCAACTCTACTGGCTACCTTGAATCGGCCAATGAAGAGTGCAGCTCAAAGCGACGTGGTACGCGCATACACCTGCACACCATCATTCTAAACACCATCACCTCAAGTACTAATTACAATACAGGATGATTGGTGTATTAAAGATGTTGCCAAGTGCATGTTCGAAGTCTTCTTAAGGATGGGACTACAACGGCATGAAGCAACGAATAGAACAGTTTATAATAACAATTTATAAAACCGCCCTTCCGGAGCACGTTGAACAACTATCTAGGAAGACAACAAAAATGAGCGAGTCCTTCTCTGCCGGACGATGTTGGTGTTGCTTTGAGTTTGTTCTTGACGACCACAGCTTAATTATCAATTAACAGGTAAGATGAATACCCAAGAACATATTATAGCTCAATGGACGTCCATCCAGGCCGATATAGCCACGTCTTCCTTCGTCCAGACAGGGTAGATCTCGCACTACTCCAAAGAGGGCAGCGGTGTAGCGACAATCGATCCTCTTGCTGCAGCTGCTGTAGCAGAGCATCTCCCATCCGGAGGCCCTTTCACAACATGTCAGCAGTATTTCGCAGCTGTGGGCGAGGCCAGATACACACCCGCTCGTCAGGATGCCTCTGAATCAGATGATGCTCTCCAAGAAACATGTCATGTTGGACAGACGATAATCAGAATCTCATTACCTTTGACACGAATCTGGCAATCTGAACCCATGCCTTCATATCTACAAATAGCTCTCCCTCGTCCCCTTGTCCGCACTCCGGTAAATCGCCTCGATCATCTTGTGCCTCACGACGGCATCTTCAAACGTCGTAACACTATTCCCATTCTCCAGTCCCAACCCGGCCCAGGCATCCCACGCCTTACCCACACTATAGCTCAAATCACCCTGGTCCCAATTTCCCGCCTTGTCGACTTCCAAGTCCTCAACCTTGGGCTCTTCGCCCGCAAGCGGGTTCGTCTTGGCCGCGAATTTGATCGTCGGCTGCATCATCTGGATGTGGCCGCCGGGGCCGTTGCGCTTGACGTTCTCGAGGATGAGAGAGCCGTCTGTGCCGTTGATCTCCCAATAGAAGTCCTTGCCGTGGTTGGACGCACCGCCCGAGTAGGAAACGGAAACGACGCCGCCAGACACGAGGGTTCCGGTAAACGCTACATGATCATGTGCCGTCCTCTTCGATTGGCCGATGGGCTTGGAGTGTTCGTCCACAACCAAGACTTCGGGAAACTGGATCACCGTCGTAGCAGTCAAGTGGTTGACTTCTCCCAGGACGTAGCACAAGGCGTCGACTGCATGCCCGAGCGGGATGGTGGCGAGATTGGCTCCGTTGGTGATGTTGTTGGTATACTCGTAGTCCTTGGTGATGGTAGCGCCGCCGATGTATCCGTAACCGTGCATCTTTGTGTTTAAGATCTGGCCCAGTTTTCCCGACTCGACGTACTCTTTTGCTTTCAGGATCGTGGGGCTCTGGCGCGCTTGTAGACCTACGAGCGTCCGGACGCCCTTGGATTTGGCTAGAGCCGTGAGCTCTTCTGCCTCGGCGACATTTCGAGCCAAGGGCCATTCGACGAAGACGTCCTTTCCGGCTTGGAGAGCTGGCTTGACGAGGTCGTAATGGCCTTGCACGTTGACGCTCACGGCGACGATGTCGACGTTGGAGTCCGCGGCCAAAGAAGATGCATCTGCGTGCGTTGCAACGGATTCCAAAGCATACTTTTTAGCTGCGGCTTCGGCCGACGCCTTGGAGCTGTTTTGCAGGGCGGTGATGGTGTAGAGGGGGGTTTGTCGAAGGTAGTGAATGTGTGAGCGGGATGCCCACGAGCTGATGAAAGACGTCAGTATATCGTTCCGATGACGAGAAGCAACGGATTCGAGGGGGTTTGGCTTGTTACCCTGCGGCGGAGAGGCCAATGAGACCGATCTTCTTGGGAGATTGAGCCATGGCGAGAAGACGTATTCGGCGATGATGACTGCTGGTATCTGAGGAGACAGTCGATGTAGAAATGATCTTCTCTTTATATATGTATGTTGTTAGATTCTATGGCCCCCCTTAGGGCTGTTGAGCTAGTGTCCTCACCTAATACTGCAAAATCTGATACATCACCCTAACCTCTCTCCACCCACATTGGTCATCTCGCCATATATCCTCATATTCCCTACTTTCTTGCTAAACATTGATGACAAATGTACTCATGTGCGCGGACATTACTAATATCCCCCCTTCCACCAAAGTAACAATCACCTTCATCTGTATTATCTGACGTAATAAGCGAAGATACGGGGAGTTGCAAGCAGTCAAAGGTACAAATCCTGACACGATGCAGAACGGGGGGGTGTTGGGTAGATGATGCAGCAGGATCTAAACGCACGGCCCCTATAATAAATATTCAAATGGTAATTCAACGCGACGGGTGCGGTATGGAAACTCCAATAATAAATCGCCCCCCCCCCCCCCCCCGCGGAATAGATAGATAGATACATCTATGTATTACAATATACTTCGGCCTGCTGTCTACATTAAATACCGGTAACAGGTACAAGACGAGACCTCCCTACACAACGGAGACAGACAGACAGACAGACAGACAGACGCATGTGCATCCAAGTACGCGAGTATTTCCAAGGATTCGCGACGGAAGATTAATAATCAATCATAGGGGACACACGTGCCTGATTCTTTCCTTCTCTCTTTCTTTCAAACTTCCCCCCCACCCCCCTACCCAATGTTTGGATTAGGTAAGCTAGGATTTGAAAATCATACCGTAATCCATCCGTGCGATCCTTCTTGACGTACGTACGTACATACATATATGTACATGTACATATACATAATTAACGATTGATACGATATATATATGTAGTTATGTCCTGTACAGTACATAGGTATATATGTATTAATTCCCTCCCCTGCCCCACCCCGTCCTGCCATGCATTACCGCGCTCGGGCCCTCTGACCCCCACCCACCTTATTATGCCGCACACGTAATCTGCTCGCGTTTGCACGTGTTTCTCTCGTGCATGATCATTTACTTTGGTAGCTTCTACTGCCGCCGCGGTATATATATCGATTAAATTTTCGAATTAATATATTCCACATATGAAATAGGAGCCTTGGCGCAATGGTAGCGCGTTGGTTTTCGGTTAATCTCGAAACGTTCACCAAAGGTTGTGGGTTCGAGCCCCATGGGCTTCGTGTCTTCCTCATTTCTTTTTTTGCATTTTTGTCCTCTTGTAACCAAGAAGGTTGTATGTATTAAGTAGTATGTGGATGGGCCACGGGAGCCTGATTTTTGGCATGTGTGGCCGGCTCAGCGGGGCGGAACACGAACTCAGTAGTACTCCAGATAGGAACGGCATTTCAAGTATTTTAATCTTCTCTCTTATTCTTAACGCCATTTCAAGTGTTTTTAGTCTCTCTTATTCTTAGCTTGTGACAGCAGATATCTAATCCACCTACCCACTGTGTGGGATGTACTCCTTACCGCTCGAACAATTTCTTTCCTCTGCCTACTATCGAGTTATCCAAGCATGACATGACCAACTCATTAACTGGCATAAACGAGCGTCAAGAAAGAGAAAAAGGAACAGGCGACAAGAGCTCGACGACAGTATTACTGCCCTTTGCTTTAATCAAGAAGAGTAACAAGACATTACTTGGGGATGCGCGCGATCCAATGGAACTCCTGGTCCAGCGGGAATTCCACATGGCACTGATTAGTGTCGTAGCGAGTGACTAGACTGATAATGTATCCGAGCTCTCTCGCCGTGGGTAAGGACCGTCATGAAAAAAGTACAACCAAGGAAAACCCGGTGAGGGTGTATGCAGTGTATAATAGATGCTTTCTTGCTGCTCAATCAACGCTGGACTATGACAAAAGTATTCGACGCTGGGAAACAAGGACAAATGCTGATTCCTGAGAAAAGGCGGATATGCTGGGTGAAACATGGACGCAATCGATCGGCCTCGGGTATCCTGGGGAGAGGCTCCAATCAATGTCGATGCATAAACTGTTTGGGCAATAAGCGAGCAACTGGTCGGTATATAATGCTGTAAATGTCATGATCGCCGAAACACTGACTTGTGGGTGAGTGGCGAATCTAAAGGTGCGGGCATTGGCCCTCTCACTCTTCCGCCTCTAGCAATGGGGGTGTTCCCGGTGCAAAAGATGCATACGTAGACCGGCGGAAGACTTTGTGAGTTGATACCAACGCATGCCATATGCAGCCACTTTTGGCATGATTCGCATTGAACCATAGGCCGACCATCATCCGAAGCGCTGCAGATACAACGAGTGCTCTCACCCGAAAGACTACTTCGGTCGGTAGACGGAGTGGTAAGGCTAGCATCTGTGGCAGGACTTCCGTTGAATGAATTTGTGAAGTGGTCATAGTTGTATGGGCTGGTGTTTGTGTTTGCGAGGTCAGCCGAGGCTTGTGCCCAGCGCTGGTTGTGTGCTTTCAACGTATTTTGGGACGAACGTCCTAAGACCGTTAGCCGCGCATAGAAAACACGAGTCTAGCACGCATACCCGATTCATTGATCATGCCTATCCGCTTTTGCCGACCTTCAAACATCTTCTTCAAGGCGCCGGCAGCATCTCCAGGCGAGTCGGGCATGTGTTGGACCTCAATCTGCTTCACGTCACCAAACGAGGTTGAAAAGTCCATCATGCTGAATCGATGATGTGAATTGTCAACAGCCTTCTTGGTAGGACGGATCGTCTCCAAGGAAGACTTGTCAAACATTCCCGGAAAGGGTTTAGACATCTTGACTGAATGAAATCGAGTGGGATCGTTATTTTCGGCACGGGCGTGCTTTGAAGGACGAAGCTGGGGCATAGTATAAGAAGTATTGCGGCTAAGGGTCACAGGCTCATCCAGCTCGGAGTCGTCACTGTCGTCTTCGTTCCAGAGACCGGGATACTGGCGCCGGATATCATTCTGTGGCTCTGAACGAGTGTCACTTCGCACATCCGTTTCATCTTCGGCAGGAACAGTCTCGGTGCGAGCTCGACCAGTCTCATCAACTACAAGACGAGTTCGAGGTCTTCGCACTTCTGGGATAGATAGGAGTGAACCACCATTCCCTCGCTTTAGAGGCGATGAGCGGCGAGGAATGTTGAAGCCAGTAGCAGTGCCCGATGACCTCGAGTCTGATGATGAAGGTCTGTTCTTTCTGAAGCCACTATCAGTGTTGCTTCGTTGCAGGCAAGGTCTGGGACCCTCGAATGAGGCCGTGGACGAGCTGGTACTGGTGCGAGAATGCTGACTCTTTGATCTCTTCGCCATCTCTCTTTCTCGAAGCGAGTCTCGCGCTTGGGTCTCATATGGTAGTCTCCCTTGATAGTTGATATTGGTCTGTTGCGTTGGGATGTTGAACGAGGTATTGGGGGTAGGGCCAGGGCTAGAAAAGCTGAAGAGCATGCTAGGGTCGACTACTCCCGAGGTTGAGATGAACGAGGCCGGTCTCGAGTCCTGACCATGGCCAGCATTGCTCATTGCAAATGAAGCATTCGGGCCTGGGGATGGCATGCTGTGTAGCGCATGGAAAGCTTGAGGATTCATCTGTTGATGTTGATGCATGTGTTGCTGATTCGGTTGTTGCTGCATGTGGTTGATTGGAGTGTGAAATGCCTGCCAGTTTAGGCTTTCCTGCATCTGGTGCGGCGTAGAGCCAAAAGGATCCGACACTATCGACATGTCAACGTCCATGTGATTGCCATCGTTTGAAGGATCCCAGAATAGTCGCGAGTGAGGTATAGGGGGCGCTGACATTGGCCCAGTGCTAGGGAACTGAACCAGGTCCGGTGAGAATTGTAGACTTGGGAAGCCATATGGCGTCTGGTTGAAGAGACCCTCCGACGTCAGCACCTGAACGGGTGTTCTTGAAATGACGGTAGCCGGTGTTGAAAAGTCATTACCCGTGTGTTGCTGATAGCCTCTTCGTGAATTGTCATCTCTAGTGGGAGGTGGTGTCTGCATCTGTGCAGTGTCCATACTGACTGGGCGAGGTCGAGTCGACGGGTTCTGCCGCAAGGTGACCTCAGCTTGCCTCACCGACAAAGGGCCTGGCGAGGAAGATAATCTCCGGGCGGGCTCAACAGGAGGCAAGGACAGGTTGTTCGATATCAAGTGGTTGACATGAAATTCAGGGTCCTCGGGCGTGGGGACCTTTTGGCTGTATGAAGTCGATGGTCGCTCGATGGATGTCGAGATGGCGAATGACGGAGTTTGGGCGGGAGTCTGTTGCCCATTCGGTCGAGGCGTGGACCAGGCGTCGAGGAAATGCGAGTGGGGAAAGACGTCAGTCTTGGGGGTCCTGAGTGTCGAGTCCGGGAACGTTAGGGACTTTGGCGTAGAGGAGGGACTGGGAAGATGCCAATCCGTTGATCTGTGGAAACGCGCTACGGATTAGCCTTGAAACAAATATAAAAGTTTGCAGCACACGAGCGAAAATATATATAAAATCAGACAACTTTGGGTGCAAGTGCAAGTGCAAATGCCCAACCATTAAAAGAGGGCGAAGTGTGCTGTAATGGACTTTTGAGCTGAGCTATGGGGGGTCGGTGCATGTGGCAACCGTGCGGTGCTGCCTGGCCCTGCCTGGACGCCAGCAACGTGCAACAATTGCTGAGCAATACAGACAGCAGAACCCATGGAACGATTAGAAGCCATACGGGTTTCCCTAAGAAGGCCCGTTGCACCGACCCCATAGTATCATGACGTGCCTCCGCCGGGGGGAGGGGGGAACACATGGTGGCAGCGGCGGCTAGGTGGAAGGAAAGCCCGTACCCATATATCTGCTGATCCAGACCCATAGCAAACGACGAGGTGGAACAGCGGTTCTGACCCAGAGACCATGTATATATATAGTGGACGGTGGACGGTGGACGGTAGGCGTGGTAGGTAGGGAGGGAGGGCGAAGGTGGTGGAGGTGGAGGACGAGGCGTGGTGAGGATGCTGGCGACGCTCTGACAGAGATTTCGGAGGCTTGAAGTGGAGGCTCAGACAGAAGGCAGCGAGGATAGGGCAACGTAGCCGTGGGACACTGTAGGACGCTCGAAGCGGTAGAGTCTATGGGGGGTGGGCGAGTGCTGTGTACTCGTGGCGGCGAGGAATAGATGACGATGGTCACGACGGCAGAAGTAGGCTTCGGTCAAGGGCTGAGAGGCAGAAAACGAGAGACAGGAACACAAGGACAGAGAATAATAGGACGTACGGTTGCTCTCACGTAAACCGGTGGGGCCGTGACACTTGTGGTGAAGCCGCAGAAAAAAATATCTGCCCGGGCCAGGATGATGATGGTTTGTGCCCCCAGCCAACGCCAGGACTGCACGGAATGCAAGTCAACTTGGTCTTCTCCTGAGCTTTGGGCATCTGGCATCTGGTAGCAGGTAGATCAGGTACGCCGCATTGGCCTTTGCGTTTGGCGGAGGAAGTCCTGGGCCTTTGCTGTCATTTTATTGGTAGGCGTGGCAGGGTGGCAGACGGAGGAGCATGGTGGAGAGAGGTTGTGAGATGTCGCCGCCACCGAGACGGTTTCTTATTAGCCGCAGCAAAAAGTACAGCGGTATGCCCGCAACACCACACAATATCTACATTTGTATGTACATGACAGAATTTTAAGTTACAAAGTTACTACCACTGCGAATTGGGCCCTCTTGTGCATCCAGAGGTTCAACACTAGATCAAGACACCACCAGATCAAACCATAGCTCTGCTCTGCTTTAATCCTAGGACCCCGTACCTTTCTCCCTCCCTCTCTCTCTCCGCCAACAGCCAGCCCGTCCCCTCCCTCCCCTGAGGTATACAAACGTCAACGGCGCTGCCATTAACAGTAAATGGGCAGCCTATCACGGGAGCCCAATGCTCACGGCCGCTCGCGACATGGAGCTACCACCTCATCAGCTGTTAATCTGCGCCCTTATGCCTTCGGTATGTACAACCCATGCCGCTCAAGCGAGCCTCTCTCGCCTCCCTTTGAACGTGTGTAGTCAGGGGAGGGGAGGGGTTCATTGATTCTTGGGGCTGCTCCGTCGACAGCGTCCGTCACACACCCACCCACACATTGTTGCATCACCCGCTTCCCCCTCTACTTACAATGGGATGACGGGTCCAGCGCAGTTGTTTGTCCATGAATAATTTGACGTCTGCTCGCGTGGTCCAATGCCAGGGGTGGATGAATGGAGCCAGGGAGTTCGTTCAGTAGTAATTAATTAATTACCTTAGCTTCCAAATTACCCCTCGGTACGAACAACAAACTTTCCCAACGTACAAATTGTATGCAAGGTACAGACAGATACCAACTCCCAATTGAGTCTTCCCGTGCTCTCATTGCTGCAGAGGGGGTCAGCAAGCCACCAAAGCATCATCGAACAAAGGGAGCCTCCATAGTGCAATCTTGAACAAGCAAGTTTAAGCTGCAAGGGGTAATCACTGTAATACATAGCACCTTTTGGAGACCCCTCCTCCAAACTTGCCGCGGCATGTCATAAAAATAACACAAATCAGTCTTGTCCTGATTCATCTGTCTAGGCGGAACAGATTGCCAATCCCTGTGAAACGCACACCCGGATTCAGCATCTCGCCCTGTGCGAATCCAACTACTCATCCATTGGTACCCTGACATGGGTGGCGGAACCACCACTGCAGTTGCATTAAGAAATATGCTACCTTTGTACATATAATCCCGATTTTCGTGTCCGTCGTCCAGCCAGCATGATAAGTTCCCAAGATCCCCCGTCCGATACGCAAACGCCGCGCTTCCCTTGCGTTGGAGAGAAATTACACAAGTTCAAAACCACTCGCTCTCGAGTCTCATCCATCTCCTCGCCCACAAGCATCAGCATGCACACACAAAAAAAATAGTAAAAGAAACGGGCACCATGGCTCAAATCGATGGCCTGGCCACGACGGGGGTTTCCTGATAAGACATATCCGATACGACAGACATGCCGTCATTGTAGCTATTTCCACGCAGTAACGTGGGCCCCGACATTTCCGATATCACATCATCGTCCCGAGGATCTGCGAACGGAGATCGTGCGGAGTCATGACCTCGGATGAGATACGTTTGTGACGATGCAGCTCGAGGGGTCCGTACACTCGTATTGCGCGACATGGGGGCGAGACTTCGTGGTCGATATGGTGGGGGGGGCTCTTCGTTGAGACTGTCTCCATCGGCAAACGGGTTACCCAATCCAGTGCGGTCAGGTCCCGGCCTTTGTTGGTCATGCATCGATACCATATCTGATGTGTCGATGCCAGTAAAGTAGGCACCGTTTGAGCCAGGTACAATTGGGCCCAGAATTACAGGCGGGGGTGTTGCTAGGTTTGCCGGACGTGGAGAATTCAGAGGAGCCGCGTACTGGGCGTACGTGGGTGACTGCGTATACATGGGTGATTGCGTATATGTAGGCGATGTGCCCAAGACGGGGTTCGTAGAAACGAGGGATCTGGCCTTCATCTCCTGCATCTTTGCTTGTGAGGCCTGTATTTGTCTCTGTTTCTGTTTCCGCTTGCGAAGGCAGAGGAAGACAAGCAGCCCAACAACAGCCATCACCACTAATGAAATGACTCCAGCAACAATAGGAGTCATTCGCATACCGGATCTACCCTCATCGTCTTGGGTTGAAGGGTAATCATTAACGCCAGCAGTAGATGTCGCCATCGTAGAAGAGAAATCATCTTGTGTCCATATGGGAGTCGGCGTTGCCGAGCGTACGGGTTGCGCGTTCTCGGGATAGGCGGGTGGGATTGAACTGGCAGATGTTGATGTGGTTAATGCTGTTGTGATGGTAGCGAAACCAGATGTGGGCATCCCCTGTGGTGGACCCCATCTCGAAGGCGAGGAGACGTCTGTAAACTGGATCATCTCGGTGTTGGTTTCGGAAGGATCGGCGGTGGGGTGGGGGATTTGAGGCTGCATCATCATGGCCGTGTGGTCTTCATGATCGTCAAACGTCTTCCAACGATGGTTGTTCTCTTCTTGCTCCCAACCATCTCGACGGCGGATCGGGCTAGCCATGAGGTTCAAGCTTGGGGCTGTGTAAATATTGGTCTTTTTGAAAAGAGATTGTCGCCTTAAGGCAACTCGCACGGGAGGTCAGAAGACTAGCCGGAAAGGTGCGACAGGTTCTCCCCACACTGCTTCAGCACTGCTAATGTTGACCTCAAAGATGAACGGATGATGATCGTTTTGTTGAATGGGTGGGGCCGAACGACGGCTATCTTTCCGGGGTACACGGCAACGACAACACTAGGGCATATGCGAAACAGGCAAATGAACGAACAGGAAGTCGAACTATGAAAGTGATATCGAGTGGCCTTGTCGCGGTGTCGAGTTGAGCAAACGGAGAGGTGGGGATGATGAAGAAACCGATTGCTCAAGATAAGGAGTAGGAGTAGGAGCAGTAGAAGTAGAAGTAGAAGCAAACGGGTGCAGCTTCTTAGAACACATATTACTTATTACTTGTTCCCAACCTCACACCAAGCAGTCCAAGCGAGCTGCAAGGCGTGAGGCGTGATGCGGACATAGCCTCAATGCCCGACAAAGCGGAAAGGTCGGTTTTATTTTTAGATCGAGACTAATTACATATTAGGTTAGCTTCCATATGTCAATCGGAAAGCTTTGGCCGTGAAACAAATAATTACATACGGAGTACATAACTACTAACTACTTGACCTTGCGCTCCTGGTCGCCGGATATGACATGTCGCTATTATGTACCTTGTGTGTGCGAGCAGAAGTCGAGACCTGCTTTTCGCCAGCCCGCCGCTTATCCAACCCCGTTTCGAATCGAGATCCAAGAGACGAATGGAAAGAAAGAGGATAAGAAGAGGAGGGGCTGTCGGGGGCCTGTAAGACCTGCAGAGCTTGGGCTGAACAAAGCGACCCCCCTTCATTGGTCATCTAAGGCAAAGCAAAAACCCACTTACTTTCTCATTGGAAGTGGGGTTACCGTACAGAATACAGAGTATAAGCTAGTAACCACTGTTTCGGAAAGCGATGATTTCATCCTATTGAATAGCTCACAGTCTTCCTTCATCTCGCATCTCGCATCTCGCATCTCGCCATGCTTCAACTCGACGGTTACTACTCCGACCACATCACAACACGACTGCTAGCCATAAACCGGCAGTTCGGTTTTGCAAATACTTGGAAAGATGATGCTGGAAATCTCCACCTACGGTAAGGCTCGCGACTATTACATCATTGTACGAAGCCGTTGTACGCAATAGCTGCAAAGTCCTCTTCCGACAAAAACTACAATCCAAACGAGCTCGAATCGGTATTTCTTTCTTTCTTAATAACAACCTCGCAGTTTCCGACATTTACACTCCCACAACTGCACGCTTGCACAGAGACTTGTCAGACCTGTCACGTGGGTAATCCATCTCTGACGTGAACCCGTCGTACGCTATTAAAGCAAAAGCGAGCATACGAGTCCCATTATTTGACCCCTAAAAGAAACATCTGTTGGTATGAGTTATCCTCGTCATTTGAATCCAAGTGTTGTTCATCCCGAGGATGCATTCGATCAAGATGTAGGTAGCCAAGGTCGGGGATTCCAGCGCTTTCTAGGACAATGAGTCCGCCTCTGGAAGGCCACCTATATCTAATCGCGCCCGACTTTGTAAAGATGACCCAGCGGGTGAAGTCATAGCGAGGCTTCCTGGATTCCTGATAAAATTCCGTGGTCTGTTGCCGGCTTCGTTTTCTACATCACGTTCAGGTACCTAATGTCTAAACCTGGCAATGAACGAGTAATTTGAAGTTGATGTTGAAAAGGTCATTGAAGGGTCCGCTATAGAATCGACCTCCCACATACTGTGCACATGCTGCAGATCATGTTGTGCCAAAATTAGGATGCTGTAATATCTTCCGAACTTGGCATCACTTACACGAGCCATGCGCAGATATATGTTGTTGTAATAAGGCCTCACTGACTATGTTGTAATCTTGCACATGATTCGCGAAGCCCTGAGGCCGAATAGATACAATAAGAGGGGGAAAAAATCAAAGGGAAGAAAGGGAAACAGAGATTCTCTTTCCAATAACGGAAAAGGCCCGCCACGATGGAACGAACAATTGTCAAGCGCCCCAGAACTGTTCGTTGCTGCCCGTGTATGAACACCAGTCCCTTTCAAGACAAGCCGATCATGGATCATCCTCGGCTTATTTAGCGTGCGTCATCGGACCGCTATCTCGATCTTTTAACAACACATTCGCCATGCTTCAACCAGGACTGATATTGTCACCATGAGCGGCCTTCGCGATCTGGCAAAAGGAGGGTGGCATCCAAAGGGAAAAGATGCAAGTGGGAAGGAGAGTTGGAAAGGAGATTTCAAGGGTGTAGATACAGTGGTATGATCTGCTTTTTCGCTTTCTCCGCTTTCCCATCTAATCAGTATCGAAGGCAGGGTGGATGGGGAAAGGCAAGGACTCAAACCAGGAACGACTAAACCATCAGTCAGCACCCCTTTCTACGCTGAAAGATCCCGCCTCATTTGGACCCCCTCCAAAGCGCACACTTACGCGCGCGCCAGACTCCAGCGGACTCGGAGCACCGGTTCCAGCACCAGCACCAGCACGACAACAAAAACAAGCTGAGAGGGAAGCAGAGGAAGAAGCAAACAAACCATCAGGTCTATTCCGGGCTGATACGACAGGGTTTAGTACTGCTCAGCTTCCTAAACCTCCAGTCTTCCGTCCTGGTCAGGCACCTACACCACCGCCATCAAGAGGGCCTGCAGCTGCGAAACCGACTCCCAAGTTACCGCCGCGGTTACCACCACGGCAGAACTCGCATCCCGATGCTTATGCCGAGGCACCACCGCCCACATACAACGAAATCACACATGCTCCGACACAGACCTATCTCAATCAAAGTGCGTTGGATCGTCTGGGGCAGTCCGGAGTATCCGTCCCCGGGTTTAACATCGGTCGGACAGCTTCACCGCCGGTTCCTCCACGCCAGAATAATGCTTTGCCGTCGCCGTCAAGAGTAGACGCAAATGCACCCCCGTCTCACGCGGTAGGGCCAGGTCATGGACCACAGTTTAGTGAGCTCCAGTCTAGACTTGCGAGAATGGCGACATCGTCGGGTGAGGGACAAGCGCCAGCAAATTCCACAAACAGCTTCCACAACAAACCCTCAGCGATAGTCTCTACTAATCTGGCTCCACGCGGAGAACAAGGGGCGGCTGAACTTGGAGTAGCAAGAGCCAGTGCGCTTGGGCAGAAGTATGGTATTGGAAGCAAAACGAATAACGCTCCACCTCCGATGGCTGCTCCACTTTAATCACCTACAAATGGTGGTGTTGGGAAGAAACCTCCTCCACCTCCACCACCGAAGAAGAAAGCGCTTGCTGCTAGCCCTGTAGAGCCACCTCCCGTGCCCCTGTCGAGCAAACCGAAATTCTAGTATGCATCATGTTGTCATGGTTGGTGGAAACGTTGGGTGATGTTTAGATCTGCAATTGTATACCCTACTATCACCTACCGGTCGCCGTTTCTTCCTTATTCTTGGTTGGGGTTGTAGAGTTCCATGCGCCGTTGGCGTGGCTTGCGTAGTTGTGTATCCCCGACATGGTTTTTTTTCTTGGTAAATATATGGATCACTCATCCCCGCTACTCGCTCAACGCGCCAAGGTGTTCCACCTTGGCTCTTCCTAGTTGAACACCAATGATCACCCCAACACTGATTTTTCACCTACAATCACCTTTATCACGCGATTTTTCCACACAACACGATAACTACGCGATTTAGATCCTACAATAACGTTAAAAGGCGTATCTAAAAGGCCCTTAACAATATTAATACTAATAACCCTAATTTAAGTGCGCTGGCGCGCGATTTTGTAGTGCTATATAATTAACTTTAACAGCGTTTCTATAGCTAAATTAGCAAAATAGACCGCCCTAGGGCAAATTAATGCCTTAACGCGTCGCAGGAGTAAGCTGTACGTTAATATATTAATTATTACGATAGATTATCTATGCCTGCCCTAATCCCGCAGCTTTAAAACGCGATTTAATATATCCTTAATCTAGATAATCCCTCTAGCAAGGCACCTCTAATTAGCAAATCCTTCCTTACTTAATAGCTGCAACGCAATCCTAATTGCAAACGTATTAAACAGAAGCCGCAGGAGCTTAATTAAATTGCCGCTAACGCTTACGATTAATATAACGCCTATTTTAAGGCCCTTAAGGCTGCTATATAAGACTATAGGATAACGCTAACAGACTGCTATAATATAGATAAAACTAGCTTCTAAATTAGCTATAGAGGCTTATAATAGATTATTATAAGAGACGCTAAGCGTTAGAAAAACAGCCCTAGCAATATAAATCGCGATTATATTACCTCTATTAAGGTAATTAGTAGTAATAGAGTCGCCCTGCCGCCCCTCCTTATCCTCTAAGGCTCTGTACATCTAGAGAAGTAGTACACACACAGCACACTTCCAGATAACTATAGCATTAGCCTTTTATCCTTAGGCTATGCTAACGACATAATATCTCTAGATTAGCTAAGGCATTTTAATTTATAGTCCTCCTAGAGGCAGATTAGCGCCTAGAGGCTGCTTATATTTAATAGATTTAGCTCCTACTGCACTAAGGAGTTTATTAATTACGCAGATAAGAAGAAGATTGTCTGTTTTACGCTTCCTCCTTACACATCTTATAACCTTCAGCCGCTTAACGTTGTCTGTTTTCAGCCTTTTAAACACTACTACAAGGCTGCAGTTAAGCAGGCAACTTAAACAGGCTGCCTTAATTTTAACAAGCTTAAGTTCCTTAACGCTATTAATAGTATACGTTAAGCAACGTTTAAGCCTTGTACTATACTATTAAGCTAGGAAAAAACTAGTGTTTAGCCTTAGAACCCCTAAATTATACTCTAAAAGCTTCCTGTTGCTCGGCCCTGTACTCCTCCACAGCCAGAATTTAACCTTAATAAGCCTTACACGCCTACTCTAACAACAATTCAGTCCTACAAGCGCTATTTAAAGGACATACTTAGGCGCCTAAAAGGCAAACAAGTTAATCCTCGCCGCATAGAGAGATTTATGCGTGCTTCTGCCACCTTTACAGATCTAAAGGAGCTAGCTAAGGCGGAGCTCCGCTTTGTTATAGCCGCAGAAACAGCGCGGCGCAAGCAACAAGACGCTAGCCAGAGGCAAATTAGAGCTTAGAAGGGTGGAGTACTTACTGCAGCCTCTGCGCGCTTAGCAGTAAATGCGCGGGTTAAGCAGGATGCTTAGAAGGTTGCCTGACAGGCTGCGCGCGCATACAAATTAAACCCTTAAGCTATTGTAAGCAACCCTGCGGGCAGCACCCGCGCAACGCCCAGGGAGGCTCTAAAACCTAATTAAGATATCTTTAAAAACCTATTAATAGCGGACTTTAAATAACAGCATCTTAATTCACGTTGTAGTTAATTAGGGTGCTCAGAAGGTCGCTGAACAGCCTGCGCGCGCTTACAAATCAAACCCTTAAGCTATTGCAGGCAACTACGCAACGCACAGGGAGGCTTAAAAAAATTAATTAAGATATCTTTAAGAAATTATTAATCTTACACTTTGTATAATAGCATCTTAATTCACATAGTTATTAATTTATTAAACTGCAAACATAAGATCTTATACAAAATCGCGTTTAAGCAATGTTTGGCGTTTAACTGGGAAGGGCTAAGGTGGAACACCTTAGCCCCCCGTTGGGCGAGTATATTTCGTTACAGTTACTCGATTCAGAAGGCCTTGAGAGTCTAGACGCCGAGGCAATTCTTGTGACAAGGCCGACGGGTGGTCTTGATGCACGTTCCCTATTTTTGCAACAACAGTAATTACTATACTTGTAGAACGGGTTGGATATACTGTAGAGTTATGAGTTATGGCATGATTGGGATATTCTAGGTCAAGGTCACGGTTCCTGGTTGTGGAAATCTGTTCATATTTTTCATACGTACGAGCTCTCGGAATGTTTCCGAGAAGACTGCACGCACTTGACTGTACTAATTGTTGAATGCGCGTGGCCTGCAGGGATTGGCTTGAGCCTCAAAATGCGTGGATGCTGAACTACTTTGGTCATACTCGGTACACATAATTATTTAATTGATACTTTCATTACGAAAACAATTGCAGAATCAATCCAGACTCCCCAGTCTGGATACGGCAACGTGTTCTCCAAGCCGGCACGCCCAGCGTTTGCTTGGACGATATTAGCTCACTTGCTTGCGATAGGGTTGGATGAGCACGGACTACGACAGCTTTTTGCCTCGGTCGTCATCGCCTCGCCATTGGACAGCCACCTGTGCCTCCTTCAACAAAATAATTTCATCACCAAGAGACAACTGCTGTCATACTCAATCCAGCGTCAACCCCGAGAGACGTGCTCTTCGCCAGTCGGGCCACTACAGTTTTCGAGCGTCGCGCCGGCATATCTTTATCCGCCTTGTGTCTTTACTATCGTTAGGGCCTCTTCTTAAAACACCGCCTGTGCTCGCTGTCGACGCCGCTGTCCCCCTCTATAGCAACATCTCGCGTGCTTCTCAGCAACACCTTGACGGCCCACCATTCGTGCGAGGGAACACACCACCAACGACGCGACTGCGAAGTAGCAAAGCAAGACGAGGGCTAGCAATTGAATTATTGCGGGTCCTTCAACCGAGCGAATAGGCTACCGCTTCAACAATTTCCAACGCTCAACACCAGCTTTGGTCGTACAGCACGTCTTCAGCCCACACTCCTCTGAATCAGCACAAAACGACGCACCGTGATTGAAGAACACAACTTGCACCCGAATCCTAGCAATTGGTCTCTTGCTGCACGAGAAGCACCGACGACGACGTGAACAACCGTTTACCACATACACCGTTTTGACATCTCGGAAACACTTGCCAACGACGTCACTATGTCAGGCGCCGGTCCCACTCTCATAGCAGGCGACCTGCCCTCCTGGTCCGTTTTCAAATTTCCACCCGACCCTGCGCCATCATTGATACCCCCGCCATACGATGGGGTTCCAACTTTCAAGAATCCCTTCCCCATATCATTCGAGACGTACAACGCTGCCCTAGACTACAAGGTCCCCTTGACCATCGCATCCGTATACGCTGTCTCCGTCGTCACTTTGAACTGGTATAACCGAAGGCATAAGAATCAGCCATGGGCTATCAGCAAGACTCGCGCATTCAAGGCCTTTGTCATTGCCCACAATGTATTTCTAGCCGTTTACTCTTTAGTCACCTGTGTCGCCATGGTGTTGGCTCTCAAACGCACTTTCCCGAATCCTTCTGAGCACAATGCGGTAGTTGGGACAGTTGACGCGCTCTGCAAGATGCATGGACCACGAGGACTAGGCGATGCGGCAACCTACAACACCTCTACGAGCCTGTGGGATATGAAGAACCCATTCTTACATCTGGATAGCAACGGCATTCCCGACTCCACTGATGTTGGAAGACTCTGGAATGAGGGTCTCGCGTTCTGGGGCTGGTTCTTCTACCTGTCCAAGTTCTACGAGGTTCTTGACACTGCCATTATCATCGCAAAGGGAAAAAGGAGCAGTACTCTGCAGACCTACCACCACGCAGGCGCCATGTTGTGCATGTGGGCTGGGATGCGCTACATGTCCCCTCCGATCTGGATGTTTGTCCTCGTCAACTCGGGTGTTCACGCGATGATGGTGTGTACAACTCTTGTAGCAACCCTTATTCTTGGCTAACATTGTTCAGTACACCTACTACACCGTCTCTGCGCTCGGGGTCAGGGTTCCTCAGGTTGTCAAGCGCACTCTCACGACCCTGCAGATTACACAATTTCTTGTGGGCGCCTCATTCGCACTTGTCCACCTCTTCGTCTCCTACACTGTCCCAGTCCCTGTCCGCTACGAGGTCATCGATAAAGTGTTGCAGTCAAGCAGCTCCACGGTTTCATCTGTGGTTTCCACCGTGACAAGCTCAGAAGCACTTCCCACAGCGACCGGAGCCGCAATCGCATTTCTTAAAAAACTTGTGTACCGCGCTGCTGGAGAGGAGGGATTGGCGGAGAACATCTTCCAACCCAGCAATCACAACATTGCCCCAGTCGCTGGGACATTCGCAGATCACGCGCAGCAATTCCTCCGACACGAGCCTGTAAAGAGAATTGTCTACCGCACCGAGTACCAAGCCGTTCCCTGCATCGACACATCCGGCCAGGCTTTTGCCATCTATCTTAATCTCATATACCTTGCACCGCTCACTGGTCTCTTCATGCGCTTTTTCGTAAAATCCTATCTCCGTCGGACATCTCCCAACGCCAAACACGCCACGAAGCTCAACGCCATGTCCAAAGCGGGTCTCGATGCGATACATGGTGTAGACCGTGAGATCGGCTCTCTCGGTCGCTCGGCCGAAGACGGCGTCAGCTCTGGAATTCAGCACACAAAGAACAACATCCGCGGTAGAACTCAAAAGTCTAGCGAAACCCGAAACGGCTCATTGTCTCCCGAAAACCAGAAATTCGTCGATTCATTCAACCGCAAGGTATCCAAGCGCCTTGACGATATCGGTGAGGGAACTAAGGACACGGAGAAGAGAGCTAAGTTGATTGCTAAGGAAGCCGTCACTGGTACACCGAAGAGCGACAGAGCGTTGAGTCCTAATGGAAATGGAATTGTGGAGAAGGCGGAGGCGGATAGTGCCAATGGTGTGGTGAAGACGGAAGCTAATGAAGATATGAAGAAGGATCCCAACGGTAAGGCTTAGATGATGGTTTCGTTTACTTATTGTCCTTAATTTCGGCATGGCTACTTTGGGGATACAGGCTATTTGTACGAATGAACGCACCGTGATGGAAAAGGGCTCGTAAAAACTGTAATACTACATTTTGCCCCATTCTGTTTGGACGCGGTAGAAATACGGTGCGCCGAGATAATCTTGCAGCGGGAAAGGTGTATGTATAAAAGCGTATACTCGGTGTAGTGGGGGATGGCAGAGGTGAGTCTTTCTGGAATATACTTGTACATGGAATATATGTATAGCGGAGGCGCTGCATAATTAGAAATCCGTCGTCCTATTTGCAAGTACATTAGTCCCTTTGGTTTTCTATCATCAGTAGACAACGAGACTCGCTTTCAATGGCCGGATAGTTGGACGCTCAGTTCTTCATAGAGAAATGTAATCTATTCAAGTAATCGTCAAGCCTGGAACGTGGACATTTGCTGCCAACTATCCTGGGCTGTGGAATCTCTACTATTCGTACACAAACTTGGTCGCAAGCCTTCCTTCCCTCAGCGGATGCTGCCCTCAACATCCCATTTGCTTCTTCCCAAGCCTTTGGCGCCTCCTCCGCCATTCCTCCTATTCGTGGTCACGCCATCCATGCCCGTCCTCGACCCTATGCTCTTCACCGGCGGCGCCTTCTCCCTCGCGCCCTCGTCATCGCGAGCAAACACCTGCAGACCACGGAGATGTGTGTCCTTGCCGTTCTGATGATTCTCGAGGATCTTGATTTGCAGGAGGTGGCAACGCAGGACGGGCAGTTTGGGGTTGCGCCGGCGCTCTGAGGGCGGAGTGGATTCGGTGTGCAAGGATTGAAACGGTACACGCGGGCCGTTGCGTGCGAGCGTTGGGGTTGATGTTGGCGCATTAGTGGGGGTATGTTGCTCATGGTGGTGGTGATGGCGGTGAGGTTGGTGGAAATGTGGTGGCGGTCGGGCCGGTCTTGCATCTGGAGTGCGAAAGTCTTGCCCTCGACCATGATCTGCATCTGGGAAGTCCATTAGCACTGATGCGCCTCTTCCTCTAGATCCTGTAGCGCCCCCCGGTAGCGCGTTCTCGTCGTCTTCGTCGTCGTGACCAGCCAGGGCATCAGCAAGCCCCGGGATAGCCAATGACTCACTCTCACTCTCAATTCCACCATTCCCACCATTCCCCCTGGGCTCGTCCTCATCTACTTCCTCATCACTACTCCCCTCTTCGTTTCCCACGTCTGAGAAATCGACCCATATCCATCCCCGCGGCTGCTCTAGTCGCATCTCGCTCCATTCAACCAAGTCATTCTGACCACTGCCTGCCAGGAACACGATTCTCGTCGGCGTATAGCTCTCGTCTGCTTCGAAGTCGAGGTACAAGCGCAGACCTACGAGGCGGACTAGCTTGAAGAAATGTATGTTCAGATAGTGCGGTTGAGGGCCGTCGGATTGCCAGAAGAGAGATGTCAACGGGGATCGCAACTGGGGGACGCTACAGCCGGGTTTTGATGACGAGACGGTCCATGATGCTAGGGTAGACACTTCGCGGAAGTTGGAAGGAACAGGTGGTGAGAGGAGTGATGGGTCGAAGGGGTTATCTGATGAAGAACGTTAGTGAGTTCCGTTACTGCACGTGATGGATACCTTAATGAATATAGCAAATTGGTACAGAAGAAGACAAGCTGAAGAAAGTTTAGTCTGATGGGACGTCATGGGAAGAAACCTTGGTAGCATAGAAGATGACGTTTTGGATGAAATTTGGAAGGTTTGACGTGTAGAGGAATAACGTGCGGATAGACAGGTGACAAGCTGTGATGTATGTGATTTTGAAACTTTCTTTGCTCCACGTGCTAGAGCGAAGAGAGGAAATGCTGCGGGACCGGCAGGCCCGCCTCTAAGCCTGTCGACAAATGATCCTAGGTTCCAGGTGTTCGTTCGGAGCAACCATTTTCCGCCAAACAGACGTAAACAAAGATAGGACAGTCGTAAAGTTGAGCAAATAAAAAACCCCGCACTTCTGAAATCGATGGCAATAGGGAACCATGAACATTTCTTACCTAACGGCTCCTCTTCTTCTTCCTCCTCTTCCTCGTCGTCAAGTTCATCGCCCTCATCTCCTCCCAGACCGTTGCCTGCCTCCATATCCGCGTCCAGCTCCTCGTCGAACTCATCGCTGTCCGAATACGGCTCGGAAGGAGGGACTGGGGGTCCTGACCTGTGACGCTGAGAGGGCATGGTGCTGCAGTTGGGGTTGCGCAGCGACTTTGCTGGGGTTGCAATGTGTAGGGTAATAATAATAAGAGAGACCAGAGGTTAAGAGAAAGTGAGGTGCCGCTAGGCCTATTTCAGAACGCGCATGAGGATAAATCTCGCGATCAAGCCAGGATTGCGGGTGTTGCACCCTACACGCTAAACGCTACACGCTACACGCTACACGCTACACGCAACACGCAAGCTCATCTGCTCTGTCTCCAGATTCTTGGTCGTTCCGAGCGTTTGTTGTGGTTGTACGCATTGAAATTAAGGCAGCTCGCACACCTGGGCGCTTATGGCACGTGCCCGCAAACATTCACCTCCTAAATAGACGACTCGACATGCATGAACCCGCAGGTTCGTCCACACAGAATAGACACATCGGCCATGGCATCGCAGTGTCCAATCAACCCGCAGCGCAACGCTACTCCTATGTATGTACGCTTATCGATCAGACTGCACATGGTTCCGAACCTCCCTTTACATATCAATCAATGCTCAATAATCCAGGCCAAGCTCTCGCTGGACAAGGTCCAACAACAGGGCATCGTTGCAACGAAAACGGTGGACTGGCTCACGAGCCAATTTCAAGTGACTAGAAGCGACGTTGAGTAAGGTACGGTCAGGACTTTCCGGAGATTCGTTAGCTCCCTCTTCCGTTGCTTCCCCGAACCGGACCATCGTGTTCCATACGCCACCGACCTCTAATTATCTCGAACCTCTCATGATTACATCAGTCTATCTTCATCTCTATCTCCACCGCCCCAATGCTTGCGCGTCTACATGGATCACCTTTGTCATGTAAAGCCAAAACGCACGTTGTCTGCAGTTGTGTGCCTGGTGGCCAGCCTCCCCATTCGACAACTAGGAAAACAACCTTTGCTAGCTACAGATGCTAGAGTGCAGATCCGTCGACTATTACACGAGGGTTTGGGAAGATACCGTACTCAGTACCTATGTACAGTACAAAGTACACTACAGTACGCCGTACTGTAGTGTACTGTAGGTAAAGCGCAGATCTCGTTATCCTTTTGCTTCCTCTCTCAACGAGCGTATGTATATTGGCAATATACACGAATCGTAACCACAAGGCCTGGTCCAGCTGAAGGTTGGACAAGTGACAGTTTTCTGGACAGCCGCCACACTTTACTTTTTGGCTACACTTCGACGTGCAGCTGCAGTGCGGCTCAGTTAGCACTGGCGCCGATCTCGCCGTCGAATAGTCGAACGCACCCTTGGAACGTCATGTTGTGTACCATGAGGCGTGGTCCAAAACGGCACTTTTCCCTTTCCCACTCGCGCGCAACTCGAAACCGACATGTGGTGGCACCCAAAAACCCAAATCTCGGCAACCATGGAGCGTCTAGCGTCATTGGTGTTTGTCGCTCTGTTGTACCATGGTTCCGCACCAGCTTGCACAATTGCATGCATATGCTGCACATGTCGTCGAATCAAGGTACATACATATATCTATAAGTCCTCCCGCCGGCAGCAGCCACCCGTTGGTCGATTTGCCAAACCGTTGTCTATCACTTGAACTTGGCCTCTTCTTCAAACATCGAACCCAAGATTTCTATGCCACCATTTCCCTGAGGCACAGCGAGACTACCGTCCGGATCCAGTGAAACGGCTCTCTGCAGCCACAATGGCGATACACGATTCCAACAGCATCGTGAGTCGCGGAGAAACGCAAGCGAACGTTGCCATAGCTTTCCTTATCCTAGCATGGATTTTCATTCTACTCAGAATATGGACGAGAACAATTGTCATATCAAATTTCGGCTGGGACGATACAACGATGATATTTGCTGGGGTAATGAGACTCCAGAATAGTTGGTACTCTAGGTGCGATGGAGTAGGCTGACAGTTGTACCTCCAGATACTCTTCACCATCTACTGCGTGACTATGATTATAGTCGAGGCAAATGGCGGAGGGACACATATCACCAGCGTGGAAGATATAATCAAGCTCACGAGGGCGAGTTGCGTCCAACATGTACAGAATGCCGAACTAATCCTGTCTGCAGTGGACTATGGTTGGCGAAGGGACTTACGTCGTAACCACCATGATGCTCAAAATCTCCCTCGGCATATTCTTCGCTCGTATAGTGGTTGCGCGCTGGCAGCTCATGACCATATACGTCACCGTCGCAGTCAACATCTGCTCTTCTCTTAGTGCTTTCCTCTACGCCCTCCTCCGATGTGGCACCAACCTAGAACTGTACGTCTACAAGCAGATTGAGAACAGCTGCACTCCACAAGTACTGGATCGATTCTTTGCCTACCAGCAAGCGGTATTCACTACGCTTACGGATCTTATCTTCATCACACTCCCAATCTTTATTCTGTGGAATGCGTGCATGAACATACGCACCAAGTTATCAGTCGGGTTCATTCTCTGTTTGGCGGCGCTGTAGGTACTTTTCCTTCGAAAGTACCCCGGTAGCTAACTGCGATATAGTGGTTGTGTGTGCTCTTTGATTCGATTCCAATATGTAGACGGACTGACACAGGTCGACGACTTCTTCTGTGAGTAATGCATGTTTCCTGTATGTCTAACTAGGACTGACAGTGTTCAGGGAATGCCACCAATATTGCGATTTGGTCTACGATAGAACCTGGTGCAGGAATCATCGCAGGTTGTCTAGCTACTCTCCGCCCTTTCTTAAAACGTTTCGTTGCCACGGCACGATCGGTGCGCTCATCCGCCTCCAATTTACCAAAGGTCTCCCGCTCTTTCCGGTCAAATGAAAACTCCAACGCACGCAGCACCACCGAGAGTAACGCGCGAAACGGCGAGCTCACCAGATCCCGCCGGGGTACCAATACTACAAACGCAGATGTTTATGCTTCAAACAACCGGGTCTTCGAGCTCAAGTCGGACGTCAGCAAGAAAAACGAAAGCCAAGATTTCATCCTGGCGAAAACCGCCGACGTCGAAGCAATGCAGCAAGAGCAAAGTCTTGACCTAGAAAGACAAAGCATTTCGCAAAACGGACGGACGACCTAGAAGACACGGAATAGAGGGACAAGCATTTCGTAGTCGCTTGATTGACTACGAAGAGTGACGAACTCAATCGCCCCGCTCACCGCAACACCAGCATCAACGCGTCAGCAGCATTTTTTTTATCGCAATATTCGGCAATGGCTTGGGACAGATATCTGACATTTGACATGTTCAGTGGCACTTTTTTTCCCATCTCGCACATTGTATTCATGGCGTTTCATATGCCACATTCGTTTCCTCCTGCGTAAGTTACCGTCGCACCTATTTCCCCAACCACACATGCCCGTTACAAGTTTGTTTTGCTTCATTTTTTCCCAGGTTCAACAAACCATATGGGCATGACAGCTCTCAGCCTCTAGATAGGTTCTATTAATCTTGCGTTGTTTTGCTTATTTTCGCATCCTTCGCCGTGGCGGGGTACCAAATCGAAAGACTCGAATGCGGCTTGTTTCTATCACGAGAGATGTGTGTTTCAAGCATGGTTGGACAGACTGGGCGAGGAGGAAGTGTCGTTGTGCAGACATGGCTGGATGCGGCGACGTGTAGCTGCAGAGTCCTACTGGTTAGGTATAACGGAGATTGGAAGGCGTTTTGGGGCACGTTGCAATGCGGGAAAGTGGATGCTGACAGGAAGATACCTATTTGCTTTTGACGACTGTTATTCGACCTTTTTGCGCATAGATGGTCTGCTTGCGGACACTTCGGGGAGACCGAGAGAGAGAGAGAGGCTGGGAATTGCCGGGTGGATATTATCTGGAGATGAATGGATCGGGACATCAATACATGGGGTGGAAATGATTAAACCCAATACAATTTCTACTTCATCATCATCATCCGCATCATCATCCTTTCTCTATGTAATACTGCATACCGTTCTCCGTTGAGTAATACCGCCCCGTTGGAGTTTGCCAACAGTGGGTACAACAAGAGTGGCCGATAGATGAATGCTATTATTATTACAACGCTTACCCCCACTCAAACACACTTATGACAACCACCACCATTTATGCTCCATCATCAATCGCATCACCATGGACTTTTCTTCTCAATCCGCATATGCATTTGTTTTTTTTCTCCGGTTTTCTCCAGTTTTCTCCAGTTTTCTCCCCTTTGCACTTTTGCAATTCCCCAAGTTCTCGAGTCCCTGGTCCCTGTAAATCTATCTTCCCCATCTACATATTCACGCCTCAACTACATATGTAACTCAACCACGCCCTTGCCTAAGCGAACGAACCCACGTGAAACCGCCGACCGACCGACCGACCGACCGACCAGAAAGAAATGGGTGAACCTGGTTCCTGGTCTAATTAATTAACTAGTTCAGTTATTAGCCGTCGATCGGGTGGTTTGCAATCCATCCATCTATACGAGCTTTAGTCCTCTGCTGCTGTTGCTGCTGCTGTTGCTGCTGTTGCTGCTGTTGCTGCTGTTGCTGCTGTTGCTGCTGTTGCGGCACATGTCTCTCTGGTTCTGATAACTATCTTTATTTTATTTTGCCACACGCAATGACGTTGTCTCCGTGGCCGCGTTAGTTTTGGAGGTTATTTTGTTTGTTTGTTATTTTGTTTGTTTGTTTGTTGTCGCGTCAGGTGCTGCCCTGATCACATGACCTGATCACGTGATCCCATATCCCCTCACATTGATCGATCATGAGCTCCGGATATCGCCATGAGATGGCCGAATACCGGAGACTGACTTAATAATTTGTAATCTACGGAAAGCTCTATGGATCCCCGGACAGAAGTTCATCCGCTCCTTTGGAGCAGTATAAATTCTCCTTTGTTTCATAGATAGATAGTTACTGATCAATCAATCTTTACACTCGATCATATGGTCTTCACTTTCCAGCTCATATTCTCCTCCATATTTGTTTATTTATTTATTTATCTATTTATCTATTTATTCGTATCTATATGCTGAGAGATGAGATGAGGTTCACATCGATGCACCCGGATACACTTGCACACAGGGAGAAAAGCAAGTTGGAGCTGGAGTTGGAGCTGGAGGTAGACAGACAGATAGGCCAATAATTAGCGGCCTCGGGGTGTCGTCTTCGAGGCCGACCGGCCGACCGCCGGAGACGGAAATGGAGACGGAGATAATTAGATGGAGACGGAGACGGAGAGCTGAGGAGGGAGAAAGCGTGTCAATCTCCACGTTGCCCCGTCGCCCGTCGCCTATCTATAGATACAAGCCGTGCATGATCGATCGATCTGACAGGCTTCTTGAGGGTAGGTAGGTAGGTAGGGTAGGTAAGCTGTTAGCGTGTGTGAGTTTCATCACTTGGTCTCGATTGATCACTATGTACATGTGTGTGTGTGTGTGTGTGTGTGTGGGTCTATGTAGTAGTGACGGGATTTGGGTAGCGGACGATACATATGTACAGATGAAGTCGTTATTTTTACCGTGTATCCCGCTGGCATGGAAATGCGTGCAATGAGTGCATGTATGTAGAGACCATATGACGAAAGCGATTCACATGTACATACTCTAAATAGGGGGTGGATTTGGAATATCATTATCAACGGCAATGTCAACGTCAACGTCAACGTAAATGTAAACACTAACATGAACATGAGACAGACGTAGACTGCCGGGCCCGAGGCTGTTAGAGTCGGTCTATTTTTGTACGTGTGTGTGTGTGTGTGTGTGTGTGTGTGTGTGTGTGTGTGTGTGTGTGTGTGTGTGTGTATATGTGTACATATACTGTAAGTGTTACACGTAATAGTAGGAAGACGTATGTATGTACATTGATGGTGGGTGGTGTGGGGGGGAAAGGAGAAGGGCGCCAACATGCCCAGGAGTTCGTCATGTTTCGCCACTAGCTTTCTGGCCGGGGGAAGAAATATATGTACATTGATTTGAAATTTGGTGATTTTGACAAATTTATAACCTATACATGTTATGTACAATCCATCTTCCGTGCAACTAACAACAAAAGGTACGTACGTACTCAGAAGTCCTGAATTCAAATTCTTCCTCGGGCTGCAACAGTCCCCGCGAGCCTTGGAAATCTCAATCGATCCCGGATGGGCGAGAGATGTGGATCAAATTGGCCGCTGCCGTGGCTCATGATAATCACGTTGTTATCAGTTTGTCGTGCATGTGCGGCTGCATTCGGAAAAAAGTATGTGGCTTGTTTCTGTGCTGCACTGGGGTTGTGCTACATTACCTATGTTTTGGGAAGAGGATACGTTGACTTTCCAATGCGAGACCTGGAAGTGATGGCGTCATCTGGAATGATGCATGGGACTTGTGGGGACATTGGACTTCATGTAGGATTAAGACATGTGGGAGTATCCCCTGTTTGCAACCCTGCGTGCACGCCCCATCCACAAGCTGTATGAAGTTGTTTCCAAAAATATGATACGCTGATGCTAGATCACATCTTTGATCAGATCTCTCACTCAAGTCCCATCGCCCCTTTCACTGTGGCTAAAGATCTTTCCAATGCATCAGTATCCCATGCTGCTGATTCTAGAGCCAATCTCAAGTCTCGGGTGCTGGTTTGCAGATATTCCACCGAGTCGCTTTTCTTGTGCTCCTCGTCATCTATCACCGGAATAGACTTCAGATGCTCTTCCGCCTTCTCCAGTATCTCCCTCGCCTCTGCCACCTTCATCCAGAATTCCTGTGGCTCTGTCGCATACATTGTATCTTCGATCTTCTTCGAGAAACTTTGCGGATTCCACGATAGAACAGACAGCAAATTATCCATGTATTTCCATCGATGGCCCTGCAAATCATGAGGGAAACGGACTAGGAGGCTGTCGGAATGGATACTAGGTTTCTTCGACACAGCATTGTTATACCAATGGACGGGCTGATAGATTGCCGCATCTTTGTACTCTTCTTCCAATATGACTTGGAGCGTCTTGGATGTCAAATCGGTACTCGAGTCGGTACTTTGAACATGTTTTGGCGCGACCATGGCTGCGGTGAGGATTTTCAAAGACGTAGGAGAGATTCGGAGGAAGAAGGACGCGGCGGAGAGAGTCATACCGTCGGGCTTTGTCGCTATAAGCGCCAACGAATCGAAGACTGGGTCTGCAGGCGGTAGGAACGTTCGTAGAGATATCCTGTCATTGAGAAGTACGATGGAAGGGTCGACATACCTACAAAACAAACAACGGTTAGCAAGTGGCTCCAGTTGGGAGGAAAAGGTCGTGGGCAGACATTATCCAATGTAACCTCTCTCCTTCTGGCTTTTGAAGTTCAGTCACCATGAGGTGTTGCAACCAGAGCAACTTATTCCAATAGCCCTTGGTGATCGCAGTGCGAGAGACGTACATCTCGTAGCCGTGGAGTTTGTTGTGTCGTGCATGAGACTCGATGGCCGCCTCGTAGAGAAAGTTCGGCGGTCCGTATAACATTGACGCCTTCGCAACGCGTGGCTCGCGCAGCGGCCTGGTAAAATTCTCATTGACTGCTGTGAATACAACCCTACCCGAGCTATGAAGTGTTGTAAATGGTGATGCGGCAATATGGAAGTGACGAGTGAAGACGATCGTAGAGATGATAGACAGGAAGACGATGAATAGGATAACGGGAAGCCGGCTGTTGTAAAGAGGTCTGAACATTCTCGCCCTTCGCGCGTGTCGAGTGATATCAATGAGAGAAGCACGCATTTGTGTATTAGGTGGTTAGTACGATTGTGTGATTAGTTTCTTACTCATAAGAATTTATGGTGGAACGCCATTCAAAAGCTGCCGTTTTGTGTCATGATACTGTGATTTATGTGCGTTGGTGAAAGTGTTGGAAGTTGGACGGGTGCAATTTATGGTAGTCCACTAGTGCGGAAAGTGCTTAATTCAGTCTGGTTATGGCTAGCTTGGTGAATCATGGGGGTAGAGCAACGGCTTGCGGCGCGGGTTTGTACTACATGTACATTCATCCGGTTGAACAAACTCCCTCTCCATTCCGGCTTTAGCTGTACGAGATGGTGGTCGGGACATACAGCCAGAATCTGGACTAGTTCGGAAAGTGGTACGTTGCGTCTCGAATGATAAGTAGGTGATTGACTTTTCTACTCAGTCCAACAGCTCTTTACTGTGTAGTAACTCATGGGCGGAATATGCCTCGGCCTGCTTGGAAGTTATCAAGTCTGATCTTCTTTACATAATTCTTCTTTCTTGGTGTTGTACTTTCCCTCCACAATCCGCCATTTATGCCCTCGCCAAGATCCCCGGCTCCTCCTTTTCCATTTTCCACCCTCTATCTCATTCTCCACCCCCCGATTCAACCTTCCCAAGCCCGCTCCAAGTTCTGCTCCCAGCTTGCGCTGACCTCAGACCAATACAACGGATGTTATACAAAGGTACCATCCGAAAACCTCGTCTTGGTTATTCTTAGAAAAGGATCTCTGAACTCTCTAAACGCGCAAATCGCCATGTTCGAAACGTGCATCGTTGCAAAACATGGCAACCCATGATTCCCATTAGCCGAAGCCGAATTCTTTTTTTACATAAGTACAAAATCTGACTGCTTTTGCGACTTCAAAGGTCTTGGACCGGAGCGGCCGAGGTGTTTGAAGCATGGGAGGGATATGTTGTGGGGGGTGGGAATCTGAGGCGCGGAGGATGGGACACCGAGAGCGGAAACGCTGGCGGGGAAAGAGGAGGGGAGAGAGTACAAAGGTCGGACATATAAATCTCACTTTGTACCACGGATAATATGACTTCTCCAGGTGGCCGATTGAGCTATTCTCTTCCCGTTCATACGTTGTCGAGTTGACAGGCGGGGGTGATCAATCCTTGTCCTTGTCCTTGTTCGTTTGATGTTCGTTCTTGCGCTGCTCGCAGTAATTACTTGAGGAAGTTCGGAGTCGATTTTGGTAAGACTTGCTATATTTGACATGTCACTTACAATCAGGCAGGTCCGAGTTCACTCACGTCGAATTTGTACTCATGACTTTCTCTCCTGTTTCCGCCAACTATTCTCCGTTACTCATTTTCATTCTCATTTTCATTTTCACCTTCAGCTTCAGTTGGGCTTGTCATGGATACATTTATATTTAAGTTTAAACTCTCTTACCCCCCTTGTCCACCTCTATTTTGCGATTACATTTCCATGTCCGTCATCAAAGCACCCGAACCAGTCAGGAGCCAAAGTCAAACCATACAAATGCACCAAACACCCATCAGCCAAGAAGAAGAACCGCCAAGGAGGATATGACGAAGAAGAAGAAGAAGACGAAATTATGACATGAGATGACTATGATAATTCAAAGCTCCATCTGTCAAAGGGTATATCATACTACAGTTCGACACCGCGAACCAACTCTACCAATCCAATCCAAGCAAGCAACTGGGAACCCGTCACGTGCAACCGACAAATCAAGGACAGACTACGCACTTGTCTCAGCAGCAGCAGCGCTGGCGGTAGCAGCAGCAGCGGCATCAGCGCTAGCAGTAGCAGTAGCAGCATCAGCACTGGCCGTAGCAGCAGCGGCAGCATCAGCAGTAGCAGTAGCAGTAGCAGCATCAGCACTGGCCGTAGCAGCAGCAGCAGCATCAGCAGCAGTAGCAGCAGCCTGGGCAGCCTCGTCCTTAGCAGCCTCTGCGTCCTCAGCCTTTGCCTTGGCAGCCTCGTCCTGAGCAGCATTTGCTTCTTCGGCCTTGTTGTCCCCCGCCTCGAGTGCGGCCTTCTCCTGAGCGGCAGCAGCCTTGTTCTTCTCGTTGTCAGCGGCATTGTTGGCAGCATCCTGGGCATCCTTGAGCTCGGCCTCCCAGATAGCACCGAGAGTCTCAGCAGGATCAGCGGCAACGGAAGTCCAGGTCGGCTTTTGTTCGAAGAGCTGGACGTCGGCGGTCTGGACGGCGCCTTTACCGCCGGTAGCAGTTGGAGGGGCGTAGCCCTTGTTGTTGTTGTTTTTGTTACCGTTTTTGTTGTTGTTGTTGTTGTTGTTGCCAATGATGTCCTTCTGAACCAGGGTGCGGGATTCGAAGACTATTCGGTATTAGAAAAGGGGGTGGAGCTCTTCAGATAATCAGTGGGATAGAATAGACTTACGCATAACCGTCTGCGTCTGTTTCTGACCCCTGTTCGCTACAACAGCAGACTGAGCAAACACCTGCTGCTGGCGCTGGTTGCCACGGCCATCATCAACCAAGATCTGGATCTCGGTGACGACGAGTAGCACAGTCGTCTTGTCTTGATTGTTGTTGCGGTAGCTGGACTTGCGAAAAAGGTTGTTCATGTCCTTTTTGCGTCCATTGTTCTGCTGGTCGATGACTAGCACCTGCTTGACTTGCTCCTGAACGACGCGGACGTTGTCGCCATTCTTTTGCACGACGAGGCTGTTTTGTTGCACGGCGATGACAGTGTCCTGGTTGTTGAAGTTCTGGAGACCGTCGATGAGGTTGTCGTTTTTGTTGTTGTTTTTGTTGTTTTTGTTGTTGCCGTTTCCGTTGCCGTTGGCGTTGTTATTGCTGATGTTGTTGTTGCGGCTGTTTCCATTGCGGTTGTTGTTCGCACGCTCAACGAGGGCGGTTCCTCTGCGAGAATAGGCAGGGAGCTCCACAAGAACGCGGGGAGCAAGGATAGGCGTAGCAGCTTAGGTTGGTTCTCAGTATTCTGTTTATTTCATCCCATGTATAGAGAAACTCACCAGCGGCAGTGGCAAGAGCCAGGGTGATACAGGTCTTGAAGAACATGGTGAAGGTATGTGGGGAAAGAGAGAAACCCAGTCAATACGAATGAAGGATTAAAAGGGTAAGAGATTATCTAAACGTCGCAGACGTGGGTATTGGAATAAGTCGTAAGAGCTTTGAAAAACAAAAAGAGTGGCTATCAAAGCGAAGTATGCAGACTGTCAAAGTCGCTAAGAAACGAAAGTATTAAACGGGTTGAAAAGGAGGGGAGAGAGAGAAGAGAAGATGTAAAGGACTGTGTTGATAGTGAGTGATGAGAATCCGAGTAGAGGCTACACACCATCAGCTTATATTCAAACCCCGTATTCTTGCAATCATGCCGGCAGAGAAGGCCTGTAGGCCTTGTCCCACTGCAGTTCTGGTGCACCCGTTCACAGCTTCATCGTGCCATCCGGCCACCAGAATACCCGTCCAGCCAAGCATTTTGAGCGACAGCTAAAACACTGACCGACGATGCTTGATGCCCCAGGCTGCATGGACTGAGGCTCCTCAATTGGCCCGAGGTTGCGGATTGAGGCTTTCCGGATGCATGCCCAGGCAAATGGACTAAAAGCGTTCGTGGATCACGAGGTCGCTACATTCCTCCCACCTCCAATGGGAGAGCGGAAAATTTGGGGTGACCACTTGTGAGACGTGCGCACCGAAAAGCTGGTGAAAAGCCGGCGTCGTTGAACCTCGATGTTAACGAAGCGAGACGTGGATGAAACCCCTGCCGTGTGAGCTCTCACACTTGTCACCCCAGAACGTCAAAAACGTCAGTATAATTTATATGCCTTAGGTCCAAAGGTATTTGGAAATGTCGAGTTCTGGCTCCTTTGCAATTTCCACAAACAACATTTTCGGTGCCGGTCACAGTCAAGTCATTTTAGAACAGCCTCTTCTACCTGCCGACTGCATGCTAAATCGTTTCTAGAACACACAAAGTATGCCAGTAAGCTGCAAGAATTGGAGTTGACTCATGTACACGTACACGTACTCCTATCACCTATCCAGCGGTGGCCTGAAACTTGGCACGATTGCTCAGAACGCCTACAAATGCCACACATAAAACTGACATCCGCTGTCAAACTGTCACTCCATCCCCCAACCCCAACCCCGACCCCGGGACCATGTTAACCGTCTACCCCCGGCAAGTTTGTGCGAGTGGTATGTACAATTCGAAGGACGACACTACTCGTCATCGGTGTCGGTGTCTGTATCAGTCTCACTCTCCGAATCCACGTCGCCATCTGTGTCGCTTCCATCACTTGAGTCATCCTGGGTTCTCCGTTTCTTCGCCTTATCAGCTCCAGGTACACCGCCGGACTTGAGCGTGCGCATTTGGCCTGCAATTGTATCTACAAAAAACGTCAGTCATGCTGCTATTATTACTCAAATATGCTAACTCACCTTCGTCTGGTTCGCTGATTTCCTCTTCCGATTCAACCTCCTCCGCCTTGCTCGCGTCCTCGACATGGAGCGTGACCTCCATCTTGGTGTCCATGCCAATGTAGCTATCGCATATCATGTGCATAACAAAGGTGTAGCTGCCGGCTTGAGGGGGAGCACCGAATTGCATCTTCAATGTTTGCACATTGTAGGTGTGATTGCCGCTCTCATCGAGGATTGGCTTGTCGAAAGTCGAGAATGAGAAGGGCGGTACGGCAATCTTGCCTTGCTTGCTGTCTGCTAGGAAAACGTGCCATCTCGGGGCGTGGTCACGCGCGTAGTATGGGGCGTATGTAAGAGGAGGCTGGATAGGCTTCAGCCCCGATCGGTCATCCTTGCGTCCAGTGATGGCAGCCAAATCACCCTCATCTGGATCAACATCCTCCAATTCAGCTAGGTCGATATCTGGGACGTTACCGGAACCCGGAGGCATGAATCGGCACTTGAGAACAAATTGCACCAAGCTGCTTGGGGTAACGTGGCGCTCTCCAACGACCTTGAAGAAAGCTCTTTCAACATGCAGAACTGGCAATTGCGAAGCAACCTTAATAGCCTTGTTGTACTGTGCGTCGTTAAGAAGACCAGGAGTTACTACGCGAGATTTCCGTTGATCGACGGGGATGCGCATGAACTCTTGAATCGAGAGGTGTGTCCGTGATCGATCGGCTTCGGCAGCGCTGGCAATGGCAGGGGTGAAATGTGGCAGCTGTTCAAGAGGGGAAGCGCCCGGTGGTAGAGCTTGAATCAGATTTTGAGAGGTGTGGTAAGCGGAAAGGACAGCTTTTGTGTTTCCGTAGGCTAGAGCTATCGCGGTGTAGGCGTCGTTGAGTCTGAGTGCCACAGGGGCAACTTCGAACTTTTCTGTTTCATGTTAGACAAACATTAGGACTTGTAGAGATGTCTTTTACCATCGTTGAGAGTCTCATCGTCGAGTTCGATGCGGCCGAGGTAAGCCCAGATAAGTGTCAAAACCTTCCTCCTACGGCTGTCCTCCATATCCTCAAGCTTTTCACGGTCCTTCCTGGTCAAAGATCCAGAGATGGACGTCTCTGATCCATTTGCGAGAACCCTCTGTTCCAATTTCGAAAGACCATTCTCTGCTTTGTGTCCTGCGAGAATCTCATTGAACTCTTCTCCACTGCTCAGAGCGCCAATGACTCCGCTGTCGCCTTGGTCATTGTCATATTCACGGAAGAGCTTTCCAGCACTTGCAATCAAGATCTTCTCTTTTGTCATCCGCTGTGTTCCATACCACCATTTGCCGACTGTGTAGGGTAGAAGGACGCCGAGCGCGATAGCATACATCAGCAACACATATTTGCCGTGGCCGTCGGTGATAATCCACTTGGGTAGAGCGATTCCAATACTGTAGCTCTGTTTTCCATCCGGATGACCGTACAGCAAGAAGTTGTTGCGGATTTCCTCGTCTGTGAGCGCCTTGTGAGCCTTCACAATTTCCACCCAGCGGTCGTTGATGGACTGTGCAGTAATGTTGCGTGAAAGGTCTTCGCGGGCTTTGTCAGGATGCATGGTTCTGGATAGCTTTCTGTAATGTGACGTGATTTGCTTCTCGGTAGCAGTCTAGTTCACAGTCAGCGGTCGCTCCAAATGCACAATATTATGGGGTTACGTACCGTGGAAACCCCCAGGACCTCGTATGGATTCCATATCTTGACCGTAGTCCTCGCTGTAACGATGATAAGATATATCATCAAACCAATCACTGTCCATCCGGCAACGGAAACTATGCCCCGCTTCAGCCTTCGTTCCCGCCGCTTCTGCTTCTTGCGCTGCCCGTCAATAAGGTCGGCATGTTCTGGTTTGAAGTCCGATGTTATCCTAGTCGCCGTGTTCTCCAGTTCTGCGCAGGCGTTAGGTCAACAGTTTTTGTGAGTGTCTGAGGCGAATGCGCCGCACCTTTGCTGGGTTTGAGGAGGGAGTATGTGACGGGGATGGTGACTAGACTCGTGATGGTGAGGATGAAGAAGGGGAAAAAGTCCCCCTGTGCACTGTTAGCATATATGAAGGACAAGTTGAAACTGCACACATACCTGCTCATCGTAATTGTAATCTGTCCCCGACATCTCGATTACCGGTCCTCAGGAACGATATCGAGACTGGCCAGGTATTGAGAGGGGCGAAAAGAAGTCTAATCCTTAATCGTAGCCGCGGCGCGTAGATCGATGTCGTAGAAAAGTCTTAGACTTGTGGCATGATGGGTGGGGGGAAGAAGGCGCGTCGGGTTCAAAGAGAAGCGTGTCAATAAGTAAAGCTCGAGGGGACACATTTCGGTGACGGAGAACGAACGGCCTTGGCGTCGTGGCGGCTACGGCTGCGCGCTAACGTCGACAGGGGTCTTTCTTCTTCCAAGAGATATCAAACCACGACTTTTCACACGAGCAACAAAGAAAAGTCAAATAAGAGAGGTCAAGTCATCTCTGTCACAAATATACGTGTAATCCTAGAGAGAAAAAAAATCTTATTTTGAATATACCTTGAAGTATATTGATAGTTGCTTTGCACATCAGAACGCAGGTATCAAAGAGATCCAACTCAGCAATCAGGCATATGTTTCTTGCACCTAATTACATCTAGTTTCCAAAACGCTCAACATCAACATCAACATTAAGATCTTGACTCGTTATACACGATCCGTTTTTGCATGAACTTCATAAAATAATAACCGCATCCGCATGTGTGCTTCGCCTTCCCATTCCACCCACAACTCCTCCGGGCGGTGAAGCTGCCCGTTTCCAGCCACAGAGTCCCAGCAACTGATCATTATTGGACCATAGGGTTAGAGCAGGAAGAAGAGAACATGGATCCATGTACATATATTGTTGAGGGGTCTTCGACGATGGTGAGACATCTGAGAGCAAGAGAGAACCGACGTTCGCAGAGCGTCCTGGAGGATAAGGAAGTGGCTTCCGTGCGTAGTTGCTGCTGCGATTTGTATTACACCGGAACCGGCGATATAAACAAGTCGAGAGAGGGAGTGAGATCATTGGGAAGACCGAATGTTTCAAGTACTTGCAATGTCACCTGGGAAATCTAAATCCTTCACCCCATTTGCGGAAGGGCTTGATACTGCATCGAGGGGAGCAGCATGTAGAGCTGGTTTCTGAGCACCTTTGCCAAGAACTCCTCTCTTCCGCTTGTCAATGGCGTCCTTGACCCAGTCCGCAACCTCTTTATCGAACACAGTCTCAACTGGCTCTGGCAATGCTTCTGAGATGGCTTGAGCAGACTCATCAGAGCCATCAATGACCTTGGCCGCTGCTGCTGCTTGGGCCTCTGCCTCTGCCTCTGCCTCTGCCTCTTCTTCGTCCTCTTCCGTTATAGTGGCCGGCTTCGCCAAAGGGGCAAGCCATACATGCTGCAAAAGCATGGCATATGTCGGTCGAAGATTTGGGATTTTGTTCAAACAACCACTAACAAAGTTACGAGCTGCATCAGAGAACCCCTCTACTGGGAGATCCGGAGGTTCGCCGTCAACGATAGCCTAAGCAAGCCAGTCAGTTTGAGAATGGTAATCGGGACATACTCGGTACTAACGCTGAGTTGACTGAAAATGTTGTTGTACGTTTCAGGGGGGTATGGATATCGACCCAACGCGCACTCGATGATAGAAAGACCCAGACTCCAGATATCACTCTGCACGCTATACGTGCCACCGCCCGGATTGGCGCCAGCTTGAGCCATTCCACCGGAGGAGATCCGTTCAGGCGCCATGTAACTCTGGCATCCAATGTTGGTTTTCGCAATACTCGCCACCAAGTTCCCGCTGACTCCAAAGTCGCAAATTTTTATCTGGCCTCTTGTATTCATCAGAATATTTGTAGGCTTCACATCGCGATGTATGATGTTGTGTTCGTCCTTGAGTGACTTCAAGCCCATGACTGTTGCCAGTGTGATTTTGCGCAACACATTTTCGGGAATGCCGTCACCGTAGAGCTTGTCGATCGAGCCGCCGTTCATAAACTCCATGCAAATGTACACGGCTCCCTCCTGGAAAAAAGCACCATAGAAGTCTACAATATAAGGAGAAATGCAGCGATGCAGGATGTCGAGTTCCATGATGATCGCGGCAAATTTGGCGTCGTCGAGTTCAAGTCGTATCTCCTTCATGGCCATGATGATGCCGGTTCCGATTACTGGCTTGTTTGAAACTGGGCTTGAGCCGTCTCCTTCGAAGGTGCTGCGGGACGGTGAGCCCGGTGCAGGCTTGTTTCCTGCTAATCCCTGGCCAGGTTTCCTCATACGGGGCCTGCTATGCCGGACTTTGTATACAGTTCCATAGTTACCTTTACCTAGCTCATCGAGCGTGTCAACCTCGTCGAGGGATATGTTGAACGTCGTACCACTTTCGAATTTCACTCCTTCGGAGTTCAATATCGCTTTCCCCTTGAACTTCAAGCTTCCTGTCTTAGTGTCGATGTATTCGGCATATTTTTCGAGCATAGTCTCCTGCTTCGGAGGAGGGGCGCTATCTGGTTTGGACTGATCCCCATTCATCTGTGAAAGTGTAAATCCCGGCTTTTTCCGGCCTGCAGGTGCAGGAGCGGTCTTGGTAGGGGGAGCGGCGCCAGGAAGGCCTCTTGGGAGCTTGACACCCCGCGTCTCTGCAAGCGATGGTTTTGATCCTCCGCCCATGCGCAAGCCTGGTACGGCAGGGGAGGACTGGAAGTTTGTCAAGTTCGGCTTTGCAATTGGGGGCATGCGAAAAGTGGGTGGGATGCCGCCACCAGAGGATGGTGGTTGTCTCCCCGCCGTCGGCCCGCCGACACTTGGAGACATCATTGGAGATCGACCCGGTGCTCCATTTGGCGGTGGTGCGCCTTGCCGCCCGAGATGCACCGCTTGTATTCTTGCAAGTATGTCTTGTGATACGTTGAGTCCACTGCCGCGGCTTGTAAGGGTAGAACCATTCGGTCGAGGATTCCGAGCAGCATTGATGTTGCCCAAGGGTGTCGAAGAGGGGGTCATGGCGGAAACTGTTACACCAGAGGTTGATATTGATCTGGGAAGAGGACGAGGGGGTTCAAGGGTATGAGGCTGGTCATCTTCGGTGGCGGGAGGCGAGGAGGGTGACTCGACCGGGTTGTCGGAATCAAAACTATCTTCGGGTGTCGAGGCTGCGGTTGTCATGGCGGACACGATTAAGAAGTTGATCAGAAAAGGAGTTATCCGAGGCAACTCTCTTGCGAGAGGTGAGAAGAGAGGGGGCGCTGTTGGAGGGGCAGGTTGCGGGTGGACGAAATGGGCGGGCTTTGGGTTGCGAGAACTCGTGTATGAACTGTAAGGGATTTCTACCACAGGAGATGGAAGGCGAAGGACGGGTTGCGATGAGGGCTGCTGTGTTGTAAGAGCCCTTGTAGGTCTGGATGAGATTGTACAAGTATGACGTATCTTGGTCCCGCAGATTACCCGAACGGTATCGCAGTTTGGTGGGGGATAATACAAAGGTAGGGAAAGTGAGAAGGAGGATTTATTTATAGGAACGAATAAGACGAGGTTTGTGGATTTATAAAACAGGGAGGAGGAAGACTTGAGGTCATGGAAAACTTCGAGGTGGGCCGAACCAAAGGCGTTGGTTGGTTGTTGTGTGGATTGATTTATGCTAGCAAAGAGGTTTGGAGCCCCGCGGCCTCATCAGGAACAGATAATATTATGGGGGCAAACTTCAGAGCAGGGCAAACGAACAGGGGAAGAACAGGGACAGAATTGCGGCCAAGTATTGAAAATGCTTGATTGGCGTAATTTGCGCACTAAACCCATTACTCGATCAAACCATGCTCACGCTTGTCGTTCTAATTAACATTCCAAGGTTCTTGAGATGTGGCATTTGACGCTGTTCCACAGTTACACAGGAAGAATCTAACCACTATTACCTTTGTATTACATACAGTATTATATACAATGCGATTGTTGGTACTCGCTTCCGATCCTCTAGTACGATTTTCAGTAATTAATTGCCCAAGGCGCCTCATCAACGCGTCACCTTCCGAGAAACCACAAGGTTGTCATGGATGGTGTGCTTTTGACTATGCAACCATGGACCGACCCAAGGGGTAAGTTTTGCTTGGTACGTACAACCAGTAAAGCAGAAGCTGTTTCTCGAGAGTCACCAAAGATTGGCCTGGATAGAATCGACCCAATGTATGTACATACCTAAAGGTGATTACATACTCGTTTGCGACGCTGGACTGAACTTGTTTATTAGATTGACAAGTTCATGTATGTACATGTTACATAGTGAGGATGTAACATGTTGTTATGTCTATTCCGCTTATACACTAGCTTTATTTTATGGGGTTGTTGAGTGAACATGATACTTGAAACCCTGCAAAGACTCCTCCTACATGGGAAACTACCCCGTATGTAGCAGGAGTCTTTGCAGAATGAGTACTGCTCCTACATGATAGATGCATGGAACGTCGACTACCTATCTGCAAAACTTCTGCATACAATACAATATTCTCAAGCTACAGAGAGTAGACACGGTGATAGTCATAGCCACAGCCACGTATAGCGGCGATGACGACGCCAATCCTTGGCTGGTACACACGCTAACACGTGGCTCACAGGCACAGGTACGAGTGGAAAGTATATATGGATGTGAATGTGAATGTGAATATGAATGTTAATATGAATTAAGCCTTTTGGGATTCTCGGCTTGACGTTGAAATTGAAACATGTAAGCTATAATATGGTACCGAACAGCATGTAGACATGCATCCAACTGCTCGATTTCCGCTTGTCGGTGGTTTTTTGGTAAAGGGCAACCTTTGCCGAGCCACTTCCAAAGCTTCGGCGTGCCCCGTGCAGCAACGATTGGCTATGGTTGACTCGGGAACAAATCCAGCTAAGAATTTAATTAATTAGCCTCTTTGTTCCTGTTTCCGAAAACATGAAAGCACGAAAATGACACCACACTCAACCTTGGAACCCTCTTAGCCGCTGCTGCGCCAGGTCCGGGCTTCTCCATCAATCGACTGCTCCTCCTCCTCCTCCCATAAAATATCTCACACATTTCAACTCCTTTGCTTTGAACCACACCATTGCGCAACCTTTTCATCATGATTCTCCTCACCATCGTCTGGGGGTCCCCGCTCTCTTGATCAACCCACCGCGTCACCGCGTCTCACAGCGACCGAGTTTCACATCCCGCCAAGCTCAAACACCGTATGCGCGAGATCATCGGCTTGTCCTAACTAGTCATCGCTCACACGAGCGTCTCCAATATGCTCTTGAACGGTCTCCAGTCTTTGCGCCTGCGGAACCTCGAGGCCAGTCCCTCGCTCGCACTCTCGACAATGGTGGACCCATCCAGCTACTCTGGCAGTGGCTTCGACGCGCTGAAAAAACTACCTCCGCATTCACAGCACCCGGACTTTTACCACCTGAGCTTGCTGGTATTCGAGGCTGTGTTGGAGGTTGTGTGTGTGTCTTTGCCCGGATACATAGTGGCGCGAATGGGAGGCTTCGACGCGGTAAGGCGAGGTCAATATCTATACTAAGGCATTGAACTGACAGGCCCTCTAGGAAGCACAAAAGTTCGTCGCGAACCTCAACACTCAACTCTTCACACCATGCCTGAGTATGCCTATCTATCCCCTCTCTTTCTCTATCCCCAAATCACCCGGTGCATGACACGCATGCGTCAAACCATGACGGGTCCCGTCGTGGAATCAGCTGGGCGAGTCACATGTACATGGCTGACATTTTACTCACAGTCTTCACCAAATTGGCCTCACAACTAAACGCCGAAAAGCTGGTCGAACTAGGTGTCATTCCTTTCATCTTTGTCGTTCAATTGCTCATCTCTTACGCCACCGCACTCATCATATCTCGGTTCTGCAAGTTCAAACCAAGGGCGAAGAACTTTGTCGTGGCCATGGCAGTAAGTCGGGAGCTTTGTGAATTACTCTTCGTATCTAACGAATTTAGGTCTTCGGCAATTCCAACTCCCTCCCGATATCCCTCGTCATCTCGCTCTCCAAAACACTCTCTGGGTTACACTGGGACAAGATTCCCGGGGACAACGATAATGAAGTTGCCGCCCGCGGTATCCTCTACCTCCTCATTTTCCAACAGCTGGGACAACTAGTACGCTGGACATGGGGATTCAATGTTCTCCTAGCACCCAAGTCAGCATACATGGATGAAGACGAAGGAAGAGACGCAGCACTTGAGCGTGGAGAGTACAGTGATGGTGAAAACGATCACTTTCTTCACGACGACTCTCATTCGGACTACGAATCCGGAAACATAACTCCTGAATACCGCCGGACATACGCGACCTCTTCTTCGGGCTCCAGCGACACAGACTCGCTCATGCAACGCGAAAATGCACAATCCTTCGCAACCTTCCCGACTCCCACAAACGGAAACGTTGTAGTGAAGGGACCTGGCAACATGAACGGCGACGTCGGAGGTAGCAATGGCTCGGTCACGTCGCACAAAGTCGACACGAACGGCACAGAGCCCAAAAACCCATTGGCTCAATTGAAACGCTCAGCTCAACGCTTCACAAGCCACGTCTCTCATGCGATGGCTCGTGGTACGAAACGGATGCTTTTTGCCCTCCCCAAATGGCTGCAGAGAACATTATCCGGCGTTTTCTCGTTTCTTGGAAAGTTCCTCATGGGTTGCTGGGAGTTTATGAATCCTCCGCTCTGGGCTATGCTAGCGGCAATCGTCATTGCCTCGATTCCTCCGGTTCAGCACGCCTTTTTCGATCCAGGGACATTTCTCAGCAACTCGGTTACTCGCGCCATCAGCCAGAGTGGCGGAGTGGCAGTCCCGCTCATCTTGGTTGTCTTGGGCGCCAATCTTGCACGCAACACGCTCCCGAAAGAAGATGCGCTGTCATTGGAAGACGCGGCCGTGGAGAAGAAGCTTGTGATCGCGTCTCTGGTCAGCCGCATGCTCATCCCTACTATGCTCATGGCGCCGCTCCTCGCACTGACGGCAAAATTTGTGCCGGTTAGCATTTTGGGAGATCCAATCTTTGTCATTGTCTGTTTCCTCCTCACTGGTGCTCCCAGTGCACTCCAGCTGGCGCAAATTTGCCAGATCAACAATGTCTACATGGGCGCTATGTCGACGCTTCTTTTCCAGAGCTACGTGGTCTGGATTCTTCCATCCACACTTGTTCTTGTAATGCTGGCTTTGGAGACAGTAGAGTGGGCGATGTAAGGGTATGGGTGTTGACACAGCAATGGTATATAATTAAAGCCCTCGTTCTGTGGTATGAGTAAGGCGCATGGAGTTTGGGTATTGGAAAGGGGGGATTCTGTACATTATGGCTGTGCCTGTTTATGATGGGCGTATAAATGTCGGGGAAAAGGACGGGATGACGGGAATTTCAGACGTCTTGGGTGAAGGGGGATACCCCGTCGACTGTACGGAGTATGTATGACTACCAACGGTACACATGTACAATACATGTACTATTTATTTGTTTTCCACGGTTCACAACATGGCTGTTGCTATTCGCTGCAAGTATGTGCCGTTAGTTGGCCTTATAGGCTTATATGTACATAGAAGACAGATGGGTGGGTGGATGTGACGTAACTGCCAAGTCTGGTCTTTGAAGCGCTAAAGGCGGTTAGTAGGTCACAAAGGGCACGGGGCAAGGGTGGGTTGGGTCAAGTGAGTGAGTGAGAGAGAGAGATAACAGGATTTATGTAACAGCAAGTTGAAGCCACAGTCAAAAGCCTCCATTTCTAAATCAACAATTCTTACAATGATGCTCACTCCAACTTGTAATCATCTGTATTGATCACTTTTGTAATTAATTATCTCTATCTCTCCTCTTGGCACGTACGTGCCAACCCTGTCAACTGCTCTCTATCGATAATTAGCCAACAACACCACCGAGCGCTCCAGGCCGCACACTGGAAACAGGCATTTACAGCAATCTCTCTCACACACTCTCACCCTATAGCAGTCTGTAGTCTCACACCCGCCTTGGGTCGCCCGAGCGTCAGAGCATACTTCACGAGCACTGTTCATCTGCAAACATGTCTTCTTCCAATGCGCTACCCCAGGAGCTGCCTGACGACGACGCCCAGCAAAGCTTGTCTGCGGAACCCTCATCAGATCGCAACACTACCACAGCCGACAGTAGCATGTTACCGCCGTCGACTGCCACAAAAGGTTCGTCTATTCTTCTTTTTCTTCCAGAGTTTGTGGTTTTTTTTTCTCTTTCTAAAAAACCCCCCCCGATTTGACCCATTCATACGTCCACTTTTGTCCTACAAGACTTTAGCTGTCCTACTACATTTTCTATCCGAGTGTTGCCTAATGATCCTTCTTCACCTTGCTTTCCATGACTTGGTTACACGCAGACCACGACGTCTATCGCAGCCCTCGCAACATCATCAACCCCAATGAGTAAACGTATGACAGGAAGTCACACTCGAACATTGTCCAGAGTTAGTTTTGAACCAAGTGCTTATTTTCCTTTTGTAGTCGTTTCTATTGCCGAACCGGAAAGCACATCCCCACTCGTGAAAGGGAGACACAAGGACCTTGATCACGGTGACTCACTTGACCTTGACAAGATTGCGAGGCAATTCCGTGCCAGTGTTAGCGGTAAGCGACTGTCTGGTAGACCGTCAATTGAACGCTTGGCTTCGACAAAATCCCAAAGCGCAGTGGGGAACCCTTCCTTGACATCTATGCTCTCCGAGGATTCGGATCTCTCCAACTCCTCGCCCCAGGGCCAACATGCTCACGCCGGTCTTTTGAAGCAAGTGTCAGCCTGGCTAAAACACGAGAAAGCCAGGCGAACCGCGAGAAAGGAAAAGCGGAAGACCGCCACCAAAGAAGCCCCGCGCGACCTTGACACCAATAAGCACCCAGAAACTGGCGAAATCACGGTACCGTCTGCTTCTCGTGAGAGAAGACCATCCGACTCGTCAGAGGGTTCCGTGGCCCTCGAAAGTTTAGCTAACATACTAGAGAGAACACTGTCTATGAAGTCAATCGAGGGATTACCTCGGAAGCACAGGCATTCCACTGGTCACAAGCTAGCTTCAATGATGAAGCGTCAATCAACTGCCTCAGACACCGACTACTACGACGGCGGCGATGCTCTCGTACCAAGCTGTGATGCCGTACTCGACAATTCCAAAACCATGGCATATGGTGCTGGGGCCGCCGAGTCAGGTGAAGACACTGACAAGGAAACTTCGCGAGCTGCCTCGAAAGAAAAGGAGGCTTGGGTCACCTTCAAATTCGAGATTGTTCGACTTTCGCACACCTTGAAGCTGAAAGGTTGGCGTAGAGTGCCATTGGACCAGAGTGGTGAAATCGAAGTGCAGAGACTGAGTGGTGCGTTGACCAACGCCGTTTACGTTGTCTCGCCGCCAAAGAATCTGGCTCCACTACCACATGAAGGAAGTTCTTTGCCGACCCCCAAGAACCCGCCACCGTAAGTTCACTGTTCCAGATCATTCCAAATCTAACATATCCAAGTAAGCTACTGCTTCGTATCTATGGCCCTCAGGTCGAGCATCTCATAGATCGCGAAGCCGAGTTGCAAATTCTTCGTCGTCTTGGTCGCAAACGTATCGGTCCGCGAATGCTTGGGACCTTTACCAATGGACGTTTCGAAGAGTTCTTTCATGCCACCACACTCACGCCCAAGGACTTGCGTATACCAGATACCTCGAAAAAAATCGCGAAACGTATGCGAGAATTGCACGAAGGGATTGATTTGCTCAAGGAGGAACGTGAAGCTGGTCCGTTCGTGTGGCAGAATTGGGACAAGTGGCTCAATAGGGTTGAACAGACGGTTACGTGGTTAGACCAACAACTGATCGAAGGGAAACAGGGATCCATCCGATCACCAGCGGATAAGTGGAAGAAGAGAGGATTGATTTGTGGGGTGGAATGGCCTATCTTCAGACGTGTTGTGGAGACGTATCGGAAATGGCTGGATGACCAGTACGGCGGGAACGAGAAGGTAAAGGAGCGACTGGTCTTTGCTCACAACGATGTAAGTCGTACTCCGGGTGCTCTCATTGGACGTGTAATGCTCACGATACAACACAAAGACTCAATACGGAAACATTCTCCGGCTCATGCCCGCCGGCGAGTCTCCACTGCTACTACCCGCCAACGAGCACAAACAGCTTGTGGTCATCGACTTTGAATATGCCAATGCGAACCTCCCAGGTCTCGAGTTCGCCAACCACTTTGTAAGCTAAGTCTTTCATATCCTCCACCCTTCTTTGTATCAGATCACGCATCCATCAGGTATTTGACATTCACTGATACCACTTTGCTAGACTGAATGGTGCTACAATTATCACGATGCCGATCATCCGTACCGTTGCAACACAACATACTATCCCTCAACTCAAGAACAACACCGCTTCATCACCGCCTATCTCATGCACAACCCGACGTTCAAAGCTGTCGGAGGCTCTGCATCGAACCCGCCAACACCCCATCTCGGTCCTCTTCCGCACTCCGCAATCACAACAGCCTTGACTGCGACCGCTGCTCCGTCATCTTCCATCTCGTCATTCATGCTGGACTCACGTGCCCCGCCCAGTGAGACCAAGATATCCTACTTTGAGCAGGAGGCGCTAGTTGAGCAGCGCATGGAGGAAGAAGCTCGACGCTTGATTGCCGAGACACGCCTTTGGCGTCTGGCCAACTCGGCTCAGTGGGTCGCATGGGGTATTGTCCAAGCTCAAGTCCCCGGGATGCCGAACTTCGAGGAGGAGGAGGAGGACAAGGACAAGACCACCGAAGCCAATGGGAATGAGAAGGCAAAAGTATTGGAGAGTGCGACGAGCGAGATGCGTGCCGAGGCCGGAGCGGAGAAGGTTAGTGAAGAGGGGTGTAAGAGCACGATGAATGCCGACAAGAAGGGCGAGGTGGAGAACAAGAGTGACGAAAATGCTGACCAGAACCCACAGGATGAGGATGAAGAGTTCGACTATCTGGGATATGCGCAGGATCGCGCCATGTTTGTTTGGGGCGATGCCATCAGACTCGGTCTCGTGAAGAAGGAGGAGTTGCCCGAGGGGCTTTGGGAGAGAATCAAGATTGTGGACGTCTGAGATGGAAAATCGGATGGGGTCAGCGAGAGGACGAAACGGGGACAGGGCGAGGGGAAGCAGAATGCGCAAGAGGAGGGTGATGAGTGGACTTGAACATTTTATGGGTGAAAGATGGAGAGAGAACCTCGGGCCTTGCTCTTTCTGCTGTTTTTCGGCCTTTTGTAACTTGATACTACAACGGCCAAAAGTGTACGATTAGTCTTTCCCGGCCCTTAAGATACATGTTATATAGAAATAAAAAAAACATCATTGAAAATGATGAAACAAATCCGTTTCTCAACGTTGCCTGGCTGAGGTGAGGCCATTGTACTTCATCTTGATATACATGACACATTACATCTACAGCACCCTCCAAGCAAAGCTCTGTCAACCTTTTTCAACCTTGGCACCCAACCCCTCTCTCCCCTCGACCAACTCAAAGCTCACAATAGAATTATCCGCATCGCAAAGACTCTTCACAATCTCGCTCTCGGCCCTCTCCCTGACCAGTCTTCGCAGTGCTTGTATCAAAAATGCTCCCAACACATCAACACCCCACTCATTGGGTATCAGTTCCAGCACCTCGCCGACATCGAACCAGCCACCAAACCGCTCGAGCAGTTCCGACGTACGCTCAATGCGCTGCGAGATATCGGGCAGGGCAAGTATCTCTCGGAGGAGGTAGCCGAATAAACGCGATTGTGCGGGCTTATCGGGTATCGCCGATGTAGGGACGTAGCCCGAGTTGGGCGGTCGGAAAATGGACGATCCGCCAAGGAGGCAATATGAGATTGCCGTGTCGAAATCGCCCAGGCCGTGGGTTAGCAGACGGATACTTTCTTGATGTCTGCCTTGTCGTCCATTCAGGATAATCATTTCGGGGACCAGTTCCTGCTCGTAGGGCTGAAGGCGTGCGAGGATCGACGGGAGGTCATAGGATGAGGTGGCGGGTTGATTAGAGCCGAGAAGTTGGAGGAGACGAAGTCGCGATGTCCACCATTCTGCCGAGAGAGCGTTGTCCGTTATAAACTCGCGATATGTGGGCTTGGGAGGGAGGAGAGTGCGGTAGGTGGAGTAGGTCTGGAGGAGGGTTTCGCGGGAGGCGGGGGTGGTTTCGAGTTCGGTTATTACGATGGAGAGGTAGAAAGTTATTAGTTCGTTGACGTATTGGGTGTGCTAATCAAGGTCAGTATATGTCCATGGTATATGTGTATCAGTGACGAGTCCAATACCTTCTTGCCAAAGACGAGATACTCAAGGTACTCTTTAACGGCACCAGGGGCCTTCTCCTTGAGAATATCAACGGCACGCGTGGGCTCGAATTTCACCCTACCATAGTCATCGGCGAAAATCTGCACTCCCAACTTGGGATTCCGGTTTGCAAGCCAGGCACCGTATTCTTCGACCAGCGCCTGATCTCGGATTCGGGATAGGTACTTCCGCAACTCGGATTCTCCATCGACAAATTCTCCCCCCTCGTCGATTTCGCCTTCCAGAATACGTCGCCATGTCTGGAGGACCTTGGCCGCCTTCATCGAGGCCTTACAGTTGCGCTGGTAGAAACGGGACAGTACATAGAGCCGATTGAAGCTTTCGAGTAATGTGACGGCACGATCGTAACAATCCACTTCGTTGTCTACGAGTTCGTTCAACTCTGCACGTGAAGAACCAGCAGTTGCTGGGCCCTTTGCACTATCTCGATCGAGAAGTAGCAGAATATGCAGTATCGCGGCGTCAACGGTTTGGAAAACATAAGGGTCGCTTGTGACACTAGCCATGCCCTTCTGCCTCTTCCAGAACAGTAAATATCTCTTCACTAGATGGAGCAGATTGTCGCCAAATGGGCCATTGACAACTGCAGGCATGGTAGAAAGATCATTTTGCTGCAAGAACTGCTCCACCAGCGTAGTGATACCACCAGAAATTTGTATACCCTCCGGTCCTTGTACCACTTCTGTGCTTAGGATCGGAAGGAGAGAGATTATAACCCGAGGATCTATCTCTCCGTCGACCAAGGCTTGTTCGGTGACGCGCTTCTCGTTCTCGAGGATGATGATATTTGTGCTGCTACGAAGGATCAACTCCATGAATAGTAGCACTGAAGCCTTTTGCCGAATGTAGATGAGACTCAGATATTCGGACTCATTGCGAGGCTCTTGCCCACGTATATCGCCCAAGACCTTTTCCAATCGACCCCGGTTCGGCAATATACGAACGCCATCCCCAGAGAGAGTTGATTGGGCTTGCTCCAGACGAGCATCTAGGCGAATAACCAGGGGATTCCGAACAGCCCACCAAATCTGATTACCAGCCCATAGGACCGTTTGAGTCTTCAACTTGGAGAGACGTTCGGTAAATTCGAGGTCGGCTTTTTCTTGTGCGGCCTTGGCTTTGCCGCTTTTCTTGTGAGTATTTGACTGTTCAGATGAAGGCAGGTGCAGCCGCTTCACTGAAAGTTTTGCACCGATTTCTGACAAGACCAGCTCAGTAGGTAGAACAACAGTGCGCATGCCTATTGGCACCGCAGCATGCTCTCCTCCTTTCATAGACGCATCACCAAGCAAGCTCAAGTTGAGCCACTCTTTGGAAGCTTCACCTTCCTCGGGATCCACATCCCATCGTTGTAATTCTACTCCGTATATGATCTGCTGCTCGACTTGTTGATGAACAACGGCTAAAACGTACCCTTCCTCGGCGTCTATGTCAGGGCCCATTGACGTTGACATGTCAATACCTGTCCCATCTACAGCGATGGCATCAGGATAACTGCTGAACTGAATGCTTCCGCGACACACGTCCCCATCCAGATTAACGAACATCCCGACACCTTGTTCAAAAGGTGTAGTGCCAACCGTGAGCAAGAACTCCGAGGGCGATGGTGATGCAATGTGTGGTCTAAGTGGTACGAACGGTGTTGGCGGCGGAGGTTCTTCTGGTGGTTCTTTCTCTGCGGCGGTCTCCTCTAGAGCAGGAGGTAAGGGTTTCTCTGGGGAAGTAGCCCGAAGGCTCGAAGTCCTTTCCGGGTGCGATCTGTCTGGTGATTGACCGGGTGTGCCAGGGAATGTAGAGGTGTTACGAGCGGGTGACTTAGTCCTGGATAATGTATCAGGAACATCAAATCCGTATCTCTGCCTAGGTGCGCGCGGACTTGCTGTACGAAGAGCTGCACGATCGCCAGTACCAAAGACACCCAAACTGGCACTTCGTCCATGACCCCGTTGTTCTTCCTGTGCGGCGGATACTTGCGGATGATGTACACTTGCAGATGAAACACTTCTCGACGGGACGTGTTGCGACGTGGTGATGTCCTCAGCAGCTCCACCAACATGGCCTGCGTCCGGGTCCAAGGAGGAGATTGGGAATAAGCCAATCTTCTGTTGATTATCGAGATCCAAGAGGGCGTACGAATGTGAGTCGGCAGCGCAAGAAAATGCCTCGCGACGAACAGAGACTAGGCATCCTTTGTACTCTATCGTCTTCAGACTTCTCGGAGGTGCATGTTCGGATATCCTAATCAGACGAATTCTACTCTTCAGTCCTAGCATAACCACAACGCCATCACCTCCCGATTGTTCCTCGTCGAGATTCAAGTCTACGCCGCCGACCCAAGAACATGTCAGCGGCTTCGTGCTCGAATCCAGACTCAGTTCAGGCAACGAGTAGAAGGTCAGGGTGTTGTTGCACAGAATGCAGGCCTTGTTGACCTTTGGGAGCAGGAGGATCTGCTGTACGCCAGCACCGATTGCATGTGTATATACAGGTTCTAGCCTCGACGCGATTATAGTGGTAGATTCACCGGAAGGGTCATTAGGATCCGGAGGAAGGAGAACGAAGTGGAGGATCTCTGCGGCAGAGGTGCCTACGTAGAGGTTGCCGTCTTGGAATGTAGTTAGCTATATATCCAAGCAAAATCCATAGCTCAAGTTGAATGGGCTGCACTAACTCCATACTTCCACACAAGTGATGGTAACCGGTTCACCGTCGGCGGAGAGCGGGAGATCTGAGGCGAGCTTGTGTAGGACAAATGCGCCGCTCTGAGGGACGGGGCGGGAGGCCGATTGAGCAGACGAGGATGCTTGTGCCATGATTCAGCGACGCCGACCTCGCCATTATGAGTGCGACTTGAGAGGGGAGTTGGAGGTGTGCATGCTGGTGAAGCCTGAGTGGTAACCTCGAGAGAGCTTGGATGCGCAATGAACGCTGAACACCAGCCCAGCCAATCACGGCCAAGTCGAGTTCCGCCTGGAGACGATCTCACGAACACCTGTACAATCACCCATCCCTCAACCCCGCAACTATACCCATTAGCCGAAATTTACGACAGCAGAACTCGGCCATATTACTGGGGCATAGAGGATTCTTACAGGCACACTGCTCCGCCAAGGCATTCCGCAGCGATGGAGGGAGGAGTAGACGATGAGCCCCGAAGCTCTGGAGATGCGCCACGCGGGGAGGACCGCGGACAGGGTGCTGGCGTAGGGGCGGCTGAAGACAACAAGTTCCAGACGGCCATCGGCGCGTGGAGGAACATCGATTTGACCTCGCTCATTCCCCAGCTCGACAGTGTTGCCTCGGACATCGTGGCCCATCAGCGAGACACGTTGACCCAGCGCAAAGACCTGGCCCAGAAGACCAAGGATTTCCGGAAACTGGACGATGCGAGCAAGTTGAATGATTTCAAAGCTCTGCTCAAGTGTATGGGTTCACTTGCATGCATTCTCATGACCCCATGCTAATAAGCATAGCCTACCAGAGCTTCATCGATCTCATATCGAACCAGTCCAAGACCGTCCAAGCCGCCTTCTTCCAAGCCTATTCTCCGCTCTCCGAAGCTCCCGATCCCTATCCGCTCCTCGAAGCCTCTATCGATTCCCTCGTCACAGCCGAAGAGACCCTGCCGAAACTTAGCTCCGAGAACCAACATTTGCAAAAGTCGGTAGTCAACCTTACCACGCAGTTGGAGGAAACAGAGCGGAAACTCGAGGAGGAGCGGACTGCACGCAAAGCCTTGGAAGACACGCGGGATTCCAAGATTAAGGAAGTGGAGACGTCGTGGTCCGCAGTGCTTAGCGAGAAGCAAGACAACTGGGAGGCAAAAGAGAAGAATTTAGAAGAGAAGGTCGAGAATCAAGACCGTCTGCTGAAGGAGCTCAAGGCCAGTTATGAAGTCTCCCAGCGACTAGGCAAGGGTGAAGACGACGGAGAAGCACATCGGGGCGCTACAACTGCGGAGCTCGAGATTGTCAGTTCGGAACTAGAGAGGACGAGTCATCGCTTGGCCGAAGTAGAAGCACGGAATGAGCAGTTGCGCCTGGAATTGGCGCAATCGGCTTCCGCACATGCTACACAACCAGTCCCTGTAGAAGATGACCCTGCCTTCCTCCGTCTACGCTCCGAGAACTCATCACTTATGCGAAAGCTTGAAACCTCACGATTTGAAAAGGACTCTGAGCGCACACGCCTCCAGACGGAAACCCGAAGCCTAGAGCGGGAGATCAAATCACTGAAGAGCGAGAAGGATGCCCTGCGCGAGAAAGTCCAGAAGTGGGGTGACTATGAGAACGTCAAGCAGGAGCTAGAAGTACTCAAGGTGAATATTGCGATTCCTGATTTTGTGACATGACTGACAATGCCCAGTCCATCGAGTTTGCAACTGGAGACGATGACGATGAAGCGACAGAGATCGCCCTGTCACACAATGGCACCACTGGGAAAGGGAAGGGCGAGACCCTAGAACAACTTTTGCTAGCCAGGAACAAGAAGCTCAGCAACGAGCTCACGGTTCTCCGAGTCTCGCACCAGGATCTACAAAGTCGACTAGAGGCTTTGCAAGAGGAGATGTCCAAAACCAACATGGAGCTGGAGAAATCCAGGATTCTAAATGAAACTCTGGAAGCCGATCTAGAGAAGGTGCAAAACCAGGCATCGCAAGTATTTGATTCGTCTGCTCAGTCAGTGGCTGGAACATACGTTTCCCGATATCAGCAGTCTTCTTACGCCGGTGGACGGCTAAAGAGAGCTTCCCCTACATCCTCCATCATCTCAGGCTGGGACCCAGCCCACTCCTCGCAGAATACTCTGGCAGCACTACGAGCTGGTGAGCCCATAGGCGGCGGCTCCGGCATGCTACCTATGGTGACAGCACAGCGTGACCGCTACAAGAAACGCAATTCTGAGCTAGAAGCCGAGCTCCAAAAGACGTACCAGACGGTTTCATCACTTCGGTCCGAGATTGCATCTCTCCAGAAAGATAATCTGGATCTTTACGAGAAGACACGCTACGTGTCGACGTACAACAGAGGCCCCGCCTCCTCCGCCTCGGCGTACTCGGCAAACCCCAACCCATCTTCTATACACGTCGGACCAGACAGCCCCTCGGGCCTGAATATAGACCGGTATCGCTCCGCATACGAGTCCTCTATATCCCCATTTGCCGCATTTAGGGGCCGTGAGTCGGCGAGGGCGCTCAAGCGTATGAGTGTGTTCGAGCGCATGGTATTCAGGGTAACGAGGTTGGTGCTGCAGACGAGAATGAGTAGGAATCTATTTGCGGCGTACTGTTTGGGGTTGCATTTGATGGTGTTTTGGATGCTATGGAGTTGGGCGGGAGCGTCGGCCGGTGCGGTGGTGGCAACCGTACCCATTAACCCTGGAGGACCAGTGCCTGATGTCGCGGAGCCTGCTGCTGTGTGGCAAAAGGACGATTTCCGAGAAGGTGCAAAGGTGGACTGAGAGCATCTCGTTGGTTGAGCCGGGGGTGTGAAGGAGAGCGTGTATCAATATCTGTTAGGCGTTTACAGCTGGGCATAGGATAGGGTCTGGGATCAGCGCAATTGGTTATCTCTGCCATGAGCGCTTAGCCCGTTGAAGTGTGAAATTTTACCCATCTTCTTCTCTGGTTATTCTTGGCCGTGTTCTGTGTTTATCATGTGCTTGGTCAAATTTTGATTTGCTCATTTCCATAATTACCCTCTATTATTATTATTATAAGACGTCGTTTTGCTCTTTGCTCACGGATAGACGATAACATTAATTAGCCCTTTGCTGGTGAAATTCGCAACTCGGACCTCTTCCCCAGAACGGAGGAGGGTTGTGGTTGCTCGCGCTGATAAGAGATCCCTGGTGAGCTTCGAAATTCTCAAGTGGAGGAGGGATGGCTTTGGATAATAAATCTACATGGGCCTTGAGTATGATGATATAATTATCGAAGTCATTTTTTGGCATCGGCAAGTGTGAGAGAGTAGTAATAAGAGAAGGGTGTGTAAACATGACTAACTACTAACCAAGAGAGAGAGAGAGAGAGAGAGTCAACGAATGAACAGAGTAATTAATTAGTAGCAGAACTTGTCTGCCTGCGTCGAAAAGAAAACCACCAACTAATTGATTAATTACCAAAAACCATGCACACACACACACACACACACACACACACACACACACCGGATCGCCAGCATTCCTCGCCACAGCGATACGGTATTCGCGCTCTTCGATCAACCCCCCATGTCCAACTCTTCCAAAAAAAAAAAAAAAAACTAAACCCTCACATCCACTCATCCCACCCTCCCAATCGTCTCCAAACACGCAACACATACATACATACATACATACAGTACATACATACATACCTCGTTGTGGTGTACCCATGCATTGCACTGCATTGCATGCATCCTTTTCATGCCTTCGCGTTTCCTCCAACTCCAACTCCCCCCCTCCACGAATAGCGCAATGACGCCAGCGCCTACACGGGTCGTTCTGATTGGCCCTCCCCCCCCCGTCTCATTCTAGCCTTTTTTTTTCCCACGGTTCACTGTGGTTCTGGGAATAAGAAGTTGGTACTAATTATATTACTACTGTACTGTACTGTACAGTACATATGTACGGGGGGGG
>MU005764.1:3994301-4025419 GCA_010093715.1 Pleomassaria siparia CBS 279.74 | reverse complement strand
GGGGGAAGCGATATTAATTAGCGGCCTGTGCTTCTAGATTGCTTTGGGTATGTCATGGTATGTACAATGGTTGGGGGAAAGAGGCTATATTAAGGGCGGGCTAATTTACCAAGATTTGAAGGACACCTCGCTTTGTTTGTATCTTGTTGTTGCAGGGACGCGAGGCTGCTTGGGGGAAAAGGTTCGTGGATGGTATTTGATTAGTGTCGATGGTTTGTGTGGGGTTTTGTGAAGGGGTTACACGGGCGGTTCTGTGAATTGGCACATGTTGTGCGAAAGTATGTAGGTAATACAGTAATTAATCATGATGATGATGATGATGATAGATTGGATACCTAGATGGGTATACAGTAGGTGGTCGGGAGGGAAAGTGGCAAGCAAGGTTTTTTTTGGTCTATGTATGTATGTATGTATGTATGTATGTATGTATGTATGTATGTATGTATGTATGATGAATAATCATTGTAGTAGTAGAAGAAGAAGAAGAAGAAGAAGAAGAAGAAGAAGAAGCATGAAGATCTATCCACACATGCACATGCACATATCCACACATGCACACCTTTACCGACAATTCGATCCTCTCTTTTCCCCATTAATACATATGTACATACATGTACATACTAACGACGCATCAGCGCACCGCACCAAACAGAAGAAAAAAAAAGACCCCAAAATAACTTGGATCAAAATCCATACATACAGTAGTACACTGTATACATACAGTACATACATAGGCGCCCACGGGCACCAGTCCTAAATCTGATTAGTCGTCCCGCATAACCGTGCAAGGATTTCCCGCCCAGCGCCCAAGCGCCATCGAACCCGATGTATCCGACCAATGGCCTTGCAGGACATCTATTTTTGACACTCTCGTGGCGCCGAACATAGATAAACGGCTCTGCGGGAGGCAAGCGTGTTAATCTTGGTAGACCGTGGGAGGAGGAGGAGGTTGGAGGTCGGATTGACTGGGGATACAGGGTCTATGTATGTATGGTGTATATATGAGGTGGTGGGTCGCGGGCCCCAAAAGAAAGAAAAGATATCATCCCAGATCAACACCAGTGGAAGAAAGAAAAAGTTGAAGTAGTTCCAGTTCCAGTTGCCTTTTTTTCTTTCTACATCTCTCTTCTTCTCTTAGGTTCGCGTCTGATCTACTTTCCGTTCAGTACTACTACTACTGCTACTGCGATACTATACCGTCGACGATCCATCTGCTCTGTCGAATACCGATAATACGTCCACGACCACGACCATGATCTTCACAAACACAATCACCCTCCTCTTGGCTCTCGCGCCCGCCGCAATCTTCGCTGCTCCTACACCAACCGTCAAATCAATTGCCAATGTCCTCGCGCCCCGTGCTATCCCCGCGCAGGCACTCAAAGCCCTCGAAGATGGCAGCTGTGATCTCTCCCAGGCCCAGATGCCCCTCGGTAAGTTCCTTCTGTTCTACACACTTGTACCCAATATTGTCTAACATCTCTCTCTCTCTCAGCACCCTCTCCTCTTCCCAGTCCAGCCGCCGGTCTGATTCTCGCGCACGTAGCTATTGGCCGTGGCACTCAAAACTACACCTGCGCCTCCTCCTCCGTTACCGAAACCCCCGTCGCAGTCGGTGCAATTGCTTCCCTCTTCAACGCTACATGCAGCGCGGTCCGCGCTCCAGCAGTCCTTGCCGACGTCACAACTCTTGCTATCAACTATGCGGTCCCCAAGACCGACATCGCACAGCACCTCCTCTCTGGACACCACGAGTTCACTCTTGCGGGTGCCCCTCTCTTCATCCTTGACACCGACATGCACAACTATGGATCCATCGAGGCCCAGAAGAATGCCACATCCGCTGCACCTGCGACAGCATCCACGGGAACCAATGGGCTTGGAAGCGTACCTTGGTTGCGTCTCACTGCTTCCGAGGGAAATTTCAAGGAGGTGTTTAGGATCAACACTGCCGGAGGCGTCGCGCCCAAGACATGTGAGGGCCAGCCAGCAACGATCCAGGTACCTTATGCTGCAGAATATTGGTTCTGGGCTTGAGCGAGCCCTTGCCTGAAAGGGTCAGGAGATCGAGTGTTATTTGGCGTGTTTGAATCATATACAGAGCATTGGGTCGGCGTTTCGTCTAGCATTTACATCATGGGCTGCCATGGTCGGCCGTAGATATATTCCCTTCAGGACAGTTGGTTTGTTGTCCTTGGTCAGTCCAATTGGCTGGACGAGAGATAACCGACCAAATTCATAATAATAAAATATCCAAACATCTTGTCAGACCCATCTTCCTTTTGTAATGGTGGTTAAAAGCTCTCTTTCTCTCGTCGATGTCTTGAGCTCTTTTTTCTACCGACGCCACCATCATCTTTCAACGCCTCAACTTCCTTCTCCTTTCCGTCCTTTAATTCTTTTTTCGGCCAGTTTCTAGCTATGTCGATGTGCGTTCTCGGTGCCACGTATTCTAGAAAGACGTAGAGAAGGTAGTCAACCAGCATACATAAGCAGAATAGCTTTCCTGCCCATATTCCACATCCATAGTATCTTTTCAGCCTCTCGATAAGGGCAAAACTTTGATTGCCCGCGCGACCTCTCGTTGCGCTCCATCCACCACCGGCACCTGCGCCTTGGTAAAATTCGTCATGGCTGAGTACGCCACTGATCCCATCGTATACACGCTCCGTTCGTTGAGCAACATCAGTCCAGGAATACATCTGTTTGACCTGGTTGTGAAATAATTCTGTCCTGACTTTCCCTTCTCTTAGCTTTGCAATTGCGCGTCCTGTTGCAGCTACAATGTCGTCTTCTTCTGGCTTTGCAAACTCGGTCATGTGGCTAGGTAGTACTTCTGGGATGCCACCAACTCGGGTGCAAACGACGTAAAGCCCGCACGACGCTGCCTCGACGATAACTGTACCAAATGCTTCCGTGAGAGATGGGTGCAGGTAAATTTGACCTTGCACCATCACATCTCGAACCTCTTCGTGGCGTACAGGACCGAGAAGAGAGACTCGGTCCTGGAGCACGTTTCGCTCAATCGTTTGCTCCAAATCGATTGCTTTAGGTCCACTACCTGCTATTATAAAGCGAACATTTGGATGTGTGGCGAGAATGCGAGGGATTGCGGCAATGAGGAGATCGGTGCCTTTGTTATAAAACAGGCGGGATATGACTACGATTGTTATGGTGTCATGAGGTCCGAGGGGGTTCGGAGGGCCAGGCGCATTGCGATGATGCGATTCGTGGGAGGTATACGATAGCGGTTGAAAGTTCTCCGCAACGACGGCGTTGGGAATAACAGAGACCATTAATGGATCCAGCGAAGCTCTCAAAACCGTGTTCTCCTTGCTATACCTACGTTAACCCAGTAATACAAGCAACGAGTCGCTACTCACCAAGTATGGCTGACACAGATAACATGGTCCACATCGCTCAGCGTGAACTTGAGCAGTTTATTCGTGAGGATACTGGCCGCGTCGGCAAATCCAAACAGACTATGGTCCGTAAAGACAGTCCTTAATCCCATGGTCCTCGCGTGTAATACAGCCTCCAGACAGAAACTGCTGAGACTGCCATGGCCATGCACTATATCGATTTGTTCGCGGATCACAATGTTTCGGAACATTGGGAAGAAGGAGAAGACGGTCGGGAACGTCGTTTCGCGATAGATGACGAAGAAGGGTACGTGGTAGACTTTCAGACCATTGGTGAGATATCGGATGCCAGTGCGACCAGCGTAGGCATGAGTTACTATCACCACCTTGTGCCCGCGATCGATGAGTTTCTATACACTAGTTAGGCCGGGTACAGCGAGGGAGGTGGTATGGGCATACGCTTGAAAGCTGGTATATGTGGCTTTCCACTCCACCTGGACTATATGAGAAAGGTCATTTGTAAAAACGCGGTTTAGGGCCGTACCGGGCTGTGGAAAGAAATAGTCGCAGAACATGCTGTTGCAAATGAGTACAGTGTTCAAGTTGGGAGCTTTCAGAGGAAACTTACGCAATGTTGTAGGGCATCTTGACGGAAATCGAGGATTGTATCCTCGAAAATGAGCCGACTTCAGAGACATGGCCAAATACCGCGCGACGATGGAGAAAAATCAGTGCGTGGAGACTTGGACTGGCAGTTGCGGAGTGATGGTGAACACTCCCGGGGTGATAGATGCAAGATCGGCGTTTTCCAATTCCGCGAAATCTTGGCGTTCAATGGGTCGACCAAGAATTTCTTCAACCGCGACTTTCTTCAACCAACGCGCCATCCTCGACATGTCGACACCTATATACACGAGATGGGCTCCGCCGAAGCTAGCGACCAAGAGGAAGCGCCACTCTGTTCCAGCCGCGTCGTCGTCGTCTCCCGTTGCTGCACCCAAAGCGCAATCGCAAATCAGGTATGATCCCCTTGCTCTCGACCCTATTCCAGGCCCATTGAGGCCCTACAAATCAAAGTTATTTTAGTGGTATAGTGGTGCTTTACAAAGTATCATTTCGCTAACAGTATCAGACCTGATATTGAGACTGCGCTAGAAGATGTTGTAGAAGATGCGACTCCGAAGTCAAGCAAAAGGCCAAAAAGGCGGAAACAGGAATCCAGGACGGACGAGGAAGTCGTGGTAGAAGAGGAGGTGGCACCGAAAAAGCACAAGGCAATTCTTTCCAAATTCGAGAAGGCCCGCGAAAACGCAAAATATGTACCAGCAACTGAAGAGCCAGATGAACCAGATGCGCCTCAAGTGCTTCACGACCTCGAACCACTCCCACAACCCGAGCCGATTCCGGAACCCGCCTTCGATGCCAACTTCTCGACGCTACCAGTATGGTTAGCGAAGCCGGTCGCAGTCAAATCCTCTCAAGTCGTAGCTTTCAGCGAGCTGGGTGTTCATCCGTTCTTCCTGAAGAAGCTGGAAAAACAAGGTTACCATAACGCACTAGCCGTGCAGTCCGCACTACTACCCATGTTACACCCTGGTTTTGAACAACATCTCGGCGACTTGTGCGTCTCGGCCAAGACTGGTTCGGGGAAAACGCTCGCGTACTTGTTGCCCATCATCGAGGCTTTGAAGGACCGTGTTGTTACAAATCTGTCGGCCATTGTTATCGTTCCAACTCGACAACTTGTTGACCAAGCCTTGACGGTTGCCGAAGAGTTATGTGTTGGAACAAAGCTTAAAGTCGGAACAGCTGTGGGAAATGTTCAGTTTGCGACTGAGCAGAAGCTGCTGGTCAAGATGAGGGCTCAATATGACCCGAAACGAGCAAAGGAATTGCACGAAAGGGCTACACAGCAGATGGAGAGTGGCATAGTTGAGACGAGCGGCATTCTTCATGATTTGCAGTTTGTACCTTCGGATCATATCCCACAATATGACTCAGGTGTCGACATTCTCGTATGTACTCCTGGCCGCCTTGTGGAACATCTCGAATCTACCACCGGCTTCCTCCTCCGATCTGTTCAATGGCTTGTCATCGATGAGGCGGACCAGCTTCTTGATCAAAATTTCCAGGGATGGGCAACAGTGCTGATGGATAGTCTTCACGGTGAAACTCCGGAAGACTTTATGAATTCTCAGGAACACCTACGCAAACGACGACAAAGCTCAAATTGGTCTGTTGCACTACCGGCGCGGCGGAATGTGACCAAGATTGTCCTAAGTGCGACGATACGGAAGGATCTGACAAAGCTCGGAAGCCTGAAGTTGAAGAGACCAAAGCTGGTCATCGTTGAAGATGAATTGCCAGAAGAATCGCTAGTCACTGATGGTGACGTTTTCGAGTTGCCCTCAACCTTGAATGAGTTTGCTATTCCGGTCGGCGACGGATCGATCAAACCTCTATACCTCCTTCATCTACTTCTCAATCGGATTTTCCAAAACACAATCGCAGACAGTGCGCACTACAAAGAGAACCAGATGGAGTCGGAAGATTCCGATTCCGATTCCGATTCTTCTTCTGATTCTTCTTCTGATTCTTCTTCTGATTCTTCGTCTGAAGACTCGGACGATGAAGCTGGCCAGCAGAGCAGCCTGGACGCGAAGACTATTTCGAAGAATAAGAGTCGAATCCTCATCTTCACAAAGAGTAACGAGAGCGCGTCCAGACTGACGCATCTCATGTCGATCGTTGAGCCTGCACTCAAAGCATTCACCAAGACGATGACACCTTCCTCTACCGACAAGGCGGCCAAAAAACTTCTCAAGTCATTTACCAATGGTGCCTTCAAGATCCTAGTTGCGTCTGATGCAGCATCCCGGGGCTTGGATATTCCCGATATCACACATGTGATCAACTATGACATGCCTTCAGGCATCACGAGCTACGTGCATCGGGTCGGAAGAACCGCTCGTGCGGGAAAAGCGGGAGAAGCATGGACCCTGTTCACAAAGACTGAGGCTGCGTGGTTCTGGAAGCAGGTGGCAGCCGGTGGTACGATCAAGCGAGGCGGGAAGAAGGTTGTACGCATGGAACTCAAGAAGAAGACTGTGACCTGGAACAGGCGAAAGACATATCAAGCAGCACTACTCGAGCTCCAGGGTGCTGTCAAGGCTGACTGATGACTGTAGAGATGCTGACCTGAGCACCTCTCCCGGGATATGCTACCTACCATGTATCGCCCTTGGTGGAGGATACAATAGCACAGGTTAAGACATGAATGGATCCATTTAGCGTCTTCCTAGAACCAACTCTCTCTTCTTCCTCTACCAGACTTCCTTCCTGAAAGCGCAAGTCGTATCGGTGCTCGCGGCGGGGCTTTGACACTTGTTGGCGAAAATATAGCGAATGGTGTCATGAATTCCCACTGTGGGGGGAGTGTATGTATGTATACGCTGCTTCGCATAGGCTACGCAGTCAGGGTATATCTACGATCGACGGGTGTGGCGCCGGATCAGGAAGCTCAGATCTTCAGCACACCTTTGTATGTACCGGGGTGCCGCATTACCTCGGTTTAGTTTCACCTACCCTATTTAGCTCCGGACACGACCCCGATAAGATAGGCTGGGAGATGTTTACATACTTGCAAGGCAATCAGCTTTTACCTTTGTAGGCGAAATTCAAACGAGGGCGTGAGAGACGAAATGGCGTGTTCAGAGATGTGAAGGTTGTCATTGTCTGGCGTCAGGATTGAGCGCGGGATTGGTGGCAGTGGGAGGGGCATCGGCTACGCCGTCCGACATTGATAGGCTTGTCTTGAGACAGAGGATTCGGAAAATTGGAGAGTACAGGATCTGTCTGACATGAGGCTCAGTGAAGGCCTGCAGGACATTTTCCACTCTCCATGCACCCTCAGGTCTCAAGGTCCCAGCAACCGCGTTTCCTACAGGACCAAAAGGCTTTGCAAAGCTTTTGCGTTATCTTGACATCTGGGCAAGACCTTGGTCGTCGTTTGTATTGCTTGATCCCACGTCGCCCGTCTCTTTGGCCTAGGATAAAGAAGTCTGGAGTGTGTGTGTGTGTGTGTGGTGCAAAGGCCGAAGATCGACGACAGGGGTCTTTTTTTCCGAATAGGCAGGTTGAAGATGACAGAAGTCATTGTCCCTTGACGGCGGGCGGGAGAGGCTGATACCTGTGGTTGGCTCTTCGGCCCGATATCATTGATACTTGACTTTTTCTATCACAATTCGAAGGGAGAAGGGGGGGGGGCGGTTTCTGATGCGACAAAAGAGGTTAGTCGCACCTCACTCCAACTGTGGGGTCGTGCGGGCGCACCCTCAAGACCTTCTTTCGACCACACCAGACAAGACCAGACAAGACTACCACCAGTCCGTTGATAATTCATTATTAATAATTCATTATCGAAGGACTTTGAGATAAACCCCACGGCCGGCATTTGGCACGCTTCTCATCAGCCCGTAGTTTCGATGAGCTATCATTATGTTTAGGTCGTTTTTAGTTAGTCTATCCTGGGCAGCGCTGCCGCCGATCACAAGGCCGACAGCACAATCTCCCTCGAGTACTTGGATTGGCGGGAACGGCCAATATTACAACTTTGCCACCCTTGTTCAACCTGGCAATGCAATGGCGTCTTCTACTAACTAGGCATTGCCCTTTTACCTTTGTACCCCTTGTACGTACGTGCGAGCAATGATGCTATGTATATATGTACTCCTCTGTACACAGTACGCATCCATGGGTTGCTATGGAAGACGTGGGACGAGGTTGTAAGACGCTCACTGACTGTGCCTTGCGCCAGGCTTTGTCTTTGCCATATACTTGCATACCTACATATATATCTATCGATGGCAACGTCAATGTCAACGTCAATGTCAACGTCAACGGGCGGTCAACGGGCGAGTCACAAGCGGACAATACTCGGCTCCCGTTTATTAATTTTCCTGGCTCGGGCTTTCAATCACAGCACAAGCCAGCTAGTAGCCGCTGATATGGAAATATAGCTCTCAGATCGAAAAGCTTGGCGTTGCCAAGAATAGGAGGTAAGGCTTGAATCTAAGGCATGAGTGGCTAGCATCCAACGTCAAACATTCAACTTCTCCTCCCCCCCCCCCCCCCCCGCCAACACGCATAACCCACACACCCATACACACATCGTCATCCCTCCTTCTTCCCTGCACCAACGGAACAACGATCGGCAGAACAAAGCCACCCAAGTCCAAGCAAGGTCTTATTCCTTCATCTGGTTGTAATGGCCAATGGCTGAGCCACACACGGTTTGCTTCCACTGGCCTCGGTTTCGTACAGTGGGACATGGCACTTGTACCTGAGAGATTAATACAACATCGGTCCGCTCCGACCCATCTGTTGGCGTCTCCAATTATCTCTGCCTCCAGTTGTTTACCTTGAACGCGTTAATCTCTCGTCGACCTGGGATTCAACGTAGTGCAGATTAATATGTGGCAGGTGCTGGGCGCATCAATACCTCGACCTTGTTGTTTCGTATTTGGCCGCCTGGGGACACAGTGATCCGCGCTGAATATGGTGCCATGCGCCTCATCCCCCGGATCCATACCCAAAGCAGCAGGTAAACAAAACTGTCCATCTAAAAAACGCATAATCAAGGTACCTGCCAAGCTGGGCCTTTCGCATCTTGAGTGGTCGTCCTCATTGATTGAAGACGTGATCGGCCATGGACAGGGCTATGGTCACCATGGGCCATAGTAGCTGGTGGTGCAATGCTCCACCACGTAGACGAGATGTATAAAGACGTGCCACATGCCCATCTCCAAGTCTTCATCCTCTCCTACTTCAAGCTAACGAGGACTCTTTCACTCTCACTCCACTCTCCTTCCACTCTGGTCTTCCCTCTGGTCTTCCCTCTGGTCTTCCCATCTCAAACTCTTTCAAGATGCCTTCCATTGCCTCCCTCACCCTGGCTCTCGCCATCGCCGGCGCTACCGTTGCCAGCCCGGTCGATCTCCAGAAGCGCAAGGCTTTCTCCGTTCATCAGGAGCTCCGCAGCACATACGCCAAGAACGGTGCTCTATCGCGTGTCAACACTCTCCGCAAGTACGGCGCTGAGATTCCCGAACTGATCCTTGCTGCTGCCGTTGCCGGTCCCACTGGATCTGCCCCGGCTGACCCTGGAGATGCATACGATTCGTTGTACTTGAGTCCCGTCACTATCGGCAACACGACTGTGAAGCTCGACTTTGATACCGGCTCTGCTGATCTGTAAGTTGAGAGTGCCGCATTTTTTTCCAACCTATGGCCTACCGCTTGGAGATGCCCGCCAAGCCACATTCAGCCTGGTTCCCCTATTCTACGTGGCACATATCTGCATGCTTGACGTAATAGGAAAGCGGCGGGTTGTTTTCATGAACAGGCGGTCGAGCTATCATTGGGTTGATATGCATGATTTGTTTCGCATAGAGGTCATATTTTGGCCATTCTGTGAGATTATCATCCTGTCGTCTTCTGCGGCCCTTATCATCTTGGCATTAATCATGTTCACGCCAACATGCGATTTGTAACAGAGTAAATCGCTAACTTTGATCAGCTGGGTTTTCTCATCCCTGCAGGCGTCGAGCCAATTGGCGGGACACGATTACTACAAGGTTGATGCCTCCAAGAAGATTTCTGGTGCCAAGTGGAGCATCACGTACGGTGACGGTTCCGGAGCCGCTGGAGATGTATATGCCGACAAAGTTGTCGTTGGTGGTGTTACCGCTACCTCGCAGGCTGTCGAGGCCGCGACCTCGGTCTCGAGCGCCTTCTCACAAGACACGGACACTGATGGTCTGCTCGGCCTCGCCTTCAGCACCATCAACACCGTCACACCCACCAAGCAGAAGACGTGGTTCGACACCGTTCACAGCACGCTTGCTGCCCCCGTCTTCTCCGTGAACCTCAAGTACCACGCTGCTGGAACCTACGACTTCGGATACATAGATTCGGCCAAGTACACTGGTGCTATCACCTACGTCAACGTCAACACCGCCAACGGCTTCTGGGAATTCACTTCCACCGGCTACGCCGTTGGAACCGGATCCACTGTGACCACCAGCATCGATGCCATTGCCGACACGGGAACCACGCTTCTCTACCTCCCGGCCGCCGTTGTCAGGGCCTACTACGCCAAGGTCACCGGTTCTTCCAACTCGGCCACCTACGGAGGATATGTGTTCCCTTGCACTGCTACTCTGCCTTCCTTCACTGCCGTCATCGGCGGCGTCGCACAGGTCGTGCCCGGAAAATACATCAACTACGCACCCGTCACGGATGGATCATCCACCTGCTACGGTGGCATCCAGTCCAATGCTGGCATCGGCTTTAGCATCTTTGGCGACATCTTCCTCAAGAGCAAGTACGTTGTACACGAGCTGAGCAGCACTCCCCGCCTGGGATTCGCTCAGCAGGTCGGCGTGACTGCTTAAGTCAGGTGATATGAATTGGAAAACCGACGAGAGTAAAGGGAAGGTATATGACGAATTCCACGACCATGTATGCGTGCTATTTTTTTAAAGTAATTTGAGCGAACATGATGGATGGTTAGGGGAGAGAGAGAGTGTGTGTGTGTGTGTGTGTGTGTGTGTGTGTGTGTTGAGTGTACCGAGTGTGCAGAAGGCGGTGGCAGCAGGGAGAGGCCGCCCTTCTCACGGTGTGATAAGATAGATACCTTTTGTAATGTCAATATACCTCCCTGTACTTGTTTGTATGTATGTATCTATGTATGCAAAGCCAATTTTCTGCACTGCATGTTGAATATTATTAATAAACCTTGCTTTCTGTTCCCCCCTCCCGTCTACAGTACAGTCCATAGTACGGTACATACACAGTACATACATAATGATGATGTCGGTTGTGCATCGAACTCTTGCGATAAACAATGATGTGAGATTTCAGAAACCCCCATCCCCCCCAACCCAAAAGTTGATGCATCTCTTTCTGGGGGGCGGGGGGGCACCTTGATAATATCCATCGTCCGCCCCTTCTTCCTTGCACTCTGAATGCTATGGTATTCGACCAGGAATTCGACTGCTTAATACATATGTATGTACATATGTACATATATACCCTGTATATACATATATACATACATACATACATACATACATACATACATACATACAAACAAGTACAGGGAGGTATATTGACATACATACATACATACATACATACATACATACACACATGTACTTACTCAACTGTACATGGTGGTGGTGGTACCCGAGGCGAGAAACAACATCAGTCAGTCAGTCCCTACATACCCGAGAGACGGACGGCCCATGAGATGCCTGCCTACCTACCCGAGGAAGCAAGCAAGCAAGCAAGCAAGCAAGCAAGCAAGCACATCTATGTACTGTAAAGTACATATATCTAGTCCGGAACTGAAGGAACGAACCAAACGAGCGACGTACATGTACTGGTGAAGGCGGCAAGGCCATACCAGAAAAGTCGGCATGCCGACAAGTGGCAAGGTATGTACTTTATAAATAAGTAAGTAAGTTAAGGAGTTAGTTGTTGGGGACGGGAAACACAAACGGTCGAGTGTCTGTCTGTCTGTCTGTCTGTCTGTCTGGACAAAACAAGAACCCGACCACCACAGTACTGTACGCACACCGATCAGAGGTCTAAAAAAACAGGGAGGGGCGGGCGTCTCTGAAGAATGGTGGATGCCGGCTCATATGACCGGGAGAATGAAAAAGGGGATCCAGTCAGTCTTCATCAGGTCTGAGCTGGCTGCGGTTATGTATGTAGAGTTTCGATTGTGCTTGATTTGGATTTGGGTGAGGGCGAGGGCGAAGAGAGTGTGAGAGTGCGTGAATAAGTGATTCATCGGTGAAGACGAGCTTCGGGATCGTTGTGACGATATCATATCATCATGCGAACATGTGGCACATACCAACCAATATGTGCTTCCAGATATTGCGTTTCTTTGCCGTCCTTGTGTGACATGACCCCAGCTACGAGTTCGTTGCGTGCCTTCTCGATGCATGACTGGCTGGCTGATTTGGGCCGTGATGATGATGATGATATATCATGGTAGAGCCCCAAAGAGGGTAACGGGTTGAAAGAAATATTAGAGATGAAAACCCCAGACCTCGTCGAGCGATGACATGTGTGCCGTGTCATGGGTCATGGAGGGCGACGCTACATGTCGTATCTTTATTACTCTACCCCGCCATTGTCGGCGTTGGGGCTGACCGGGCATGAGATATATTGGGCTTGGTATAGGCACCTTTGTATTAAAAGGAAGGTGTGCCTGAACGTCTATATATTCTATGTTTGAGCGGAGAAAGCATATGTAGTTGGTGGTGCAGTTGACTTGGCAGCATGTGCTGTACTACTGTACATATATCGAGGCCGAGAACATCCCGACTATCAGCTCACGGGCCGGATGAACTCAGTGATTGCTCTTCGGAGGGTATTCCATGCCATAGTGGAAAGACTAGAGGGTCGCAAAGGTGGTTTGCCGTTAGCATGTGCTCGACCGCTTGCACTAGATGTGATACCATTGTAGCGTGAAGTAAGCACGGCACGGACAAGAAATTTCATCAATGTGTGGTTCAGTCTAGATAATCAAAGGTCATGGAAATACTCAATGGAGTACCCGTTGAAATCGTGGTGGCTGGGGGATAGACAGGGTACAACCTAGTCGAAAAGGAAAGGATGGAGATGCCCAGGCGATGGTGGAGGGGTCGGGATCGGGCTGGACGTTGGGTTGAGCATTGGAAAATTCGTATACTCCGTATGTACATGATCTAAGGTCTAGGCATTTGTAGACCAGGATATGTATTGGGTACCGGTGAGCGCGTGGTTGCAGATGCGGTCTTCAACATGCGTTCATGTCGTACGAGAAGTTGGACATATAACAAGGTTGGTAGCTTGGGAAGAAATAAGCCTGTGAAGGAACGACATTGGCTGCCCTTCTTCTTCAAGCAAATATACAAGACATTGTGTTGGACAATTTAAGGTTAGTGATGCATGCAAGTGATCAAAACTCTGCGTTGTGTATGCACGCATTGCCCTCCAAAGCTTGGGGTCGCATATGCATGTCTCCACGATTTGAGCGATGGGGGGTTGCAAATAGAGAAAGTAGCGTTTCTGGTGGCTTAGTCGGCAACTGATAACAAATCTCCATTTGTTGTACAGAGGTATATATTGAGCCAAGTCGCCTACCATCGAAATGGATATTGAGTGTAATGCAAGTAAGTAATAGTGAGACTTTCTGCTGCCTTTATCGTGGTCCAGTAACGGGGATCCCTTGCTTGCTCCAACCGGTTCCATGTCGTTAATGGGTTTATCTACATGGAGAAGACGCACGTCATCCAGGGTCGAGGATCAAATGGTATGTCCCATGCCTCATCTTCATTTCTTTTTCTTGCCTTTTGCTTTTGCTTGACTCCCGCTAGCAATGGCAGCAGCCCCTCCCGGTGCGCCACCGCCCATCTCGGCCATCATTTCAGCAAGAAAATCCTCGGACACACCGCCACCTGTTAGTGCCGGGGAATGTAACGGTAGGATTGGATTTAGCTTCCAACCTCTCGGCACAGCGGGCTCGGGAAGGGGCTCTTTGGGTGGTGGCATACCCTGAATTTGCAGTCGTAACGGTGTATTCCGCTGCGTTGGGTGGTCCTTCAGGTACTGCGCTATCAAAATATAGAGATGGTGCTTGTTCTTGATATTTCTGTTCGTGAGCTTGCCGTCTTGCTTGAGGAGTACACGGACACGTCCTGGGTTGCTCCAATCTTTAGGATGAAGCTTGTCGGGCTCAAACACTGTCTGCAGACCTAGACTTGCTGAGGCATCGGCCATTTCGCGAGCCAATGGATTTTCAACTGCAAGCTCGCTTGCTACTCTCCGTCCTTCGGCTCGTGTCCGCAGCTTGTCGAAGTAGATCGGGTAGAGACATTGGAAGTGTTTGGACTTCTCGCGGTCATTGGATTGTCTGATGGCGGGGGACTGCGGCTGCAGCATCTGCTGTGGCACGGGAGCGGACGATGCTGGGTTTCGGGAAGGCCTTATGAGCGAGTTGAAATCATCGAGATCGGTCTCCGAGGGGTCACTGGCGCTCTCATCCGAGTCGCTGACTTCCTCTACCCTGGGATTCATACTGGAGGTAGTTGTAGACGTGAGTGAGGCTTGATCGAATGTATCCTAAAGGGCGCATTAGTTGGGCCATCCATGGCGAGCTTCGAAGTGAGGCTGTGGGTGTCACCTCTCAGCCTTTACCGGTGAGGCAAATCTAATTGCGTCACGGACTTGTCGTACCGCCGAGGTATGTCGATTCTGTCACTATAGACGATAACGTTGTGTGCGGGTGAGGTTGCGGGGAAGAGGGAAAGTGTAGACTGGTGGTTCTGATGGGTGTGGATTCTGTGCATGTTGGTGGGCATGGGACATGTATCTATGGTGGGGGTCCGAGCCGATCTGTTTTGCCGATGGGCTTGGCGTGGGGAAGAAGGGCACGTGTTCTCCCGAGTCCAGCTATGTCCCAGGCCTTCTTCCCGAAGCGTTCCGGGAACCATCGGGAGTGATAGATAATACCTCATGTCTTCTTCACACACGGTAGAACAGATAGTAGGTGTAGGGCAGATAGTAAAGGGCGAAAAGAATTTAGAAAAAAAATAACCCAACAAATAAATAAATAAATAAATAGTACAAGTTACCCTGCTATAATCATAATCGGCCAGGGCAAGTTTTACGCAGCAGGGATGTATCTCACGATAAGTGACCAGGGGGGGGGGAGGTGCGGTACCTGGGTAGGTGTACATACTACATATGCACATGTACTCATCTTGCACCGAGCACCGAGAGGCTCTCGCATTGCTGCACATGTGCACATTCTCGCCTCAGCTTCGATGTCGTGTCTCTCTACTCACTTTCAGCCGGACTCGCCTTGGCGATCAAGGGCAGGGCACACACCGCTGTATGTATGTACGCCGCTCCTCACACGGCTGCACAACAGCTGTTCCGATTCTGTTCTATTTGAATCCATCGGCTTGGTATTCGGTCAGGAGACTTGATTTACGAGCCTCTTATCCCAAAAAAGGAGAACGTGGCTTGAGCAGTGGTTTGCCAGGGGGGTATCGGTTGGTTCCTGAATCCTGAACCTAGGATCGACTGTGCTTCTGCCTATTCCTTTTCCACAACCCTTTTTTCCTCACCTCCATTTCGAAATCTTTTCAGTAATCACTTGGAAATGCCGGGGCCTACTTAGCCGGAGAATTCCATCCGCATGGAAGGTTTCCATATAAAGTACCTGACACGCTATCGCCCCCCCCCCCTTCCCCCCTCCCAAACGTTTGATAAGTGTCAGCTTTACATATATTGTCCACTCACCGTACGCTAGCCGTCTCGCACAAAAGAGCTGGTTCATGGCGTGTTCTTCGTCGTATCGTTGTGGGTATAAGCGAGCACCAATGCGCCACGAAGCACTATATCCTAAGATCCTTCCCAGCAGCTTCGACGACATTCGATTCCGCTTCGAGACTGCAATGCCTCTTCTACTCTCGTTAACCGCTAAGCCCCAACATGTTTCCTCGGTATCATTGGCCTGGAAGTGGCAAAATGACAAACACAAGCGATTTCAGAAGCTTGTATATATATACTATATGTTCCGCATCTAGCTACCGACATAATCGGCAGCTGAACGTGGGAAAATGATCAAAGTCTACCAATAAGACTTGGACAATGACTAACCCCCCAACCCTCTACCCGACCCCGTCGCTGGGAGTGGTCTAAATAACGTGACTGATTCACGATGCGGTCAACAAGGAAGGGCAACCCTCTTTTCTAGACCGGGTAATCGCTTACACGCTTCCCTCGTTTTATATGCTGGCATATACACGTATCAAAAGCTTTCTCCATCCATACCTGGAAGTACTTTACCCGATTCTAGGTCATTGAGATACGGGGAAGGGGACAGCGTATTAAGGAGGTGCATACGACGAGTTAGTATTCCATGCACCTCAATCACTCATAGTTAGTGTTTTTTGCTCTTGGCTAAGCTCCCAAATCATGCTTCTTCTATGGGGAAGACGGGACACAACACCGAGGTGCATATGCCCGCGGGCAGATATCTTAACCAGCATGTACATCCCTGGTAGGAAAGTCAAAAGTCCAGTCTATGACTGGACTTGGTTTCTTTCATGGCACGTTCCGATCACTGAACGAACTACCAGGTTTCCCATGCATTTCCTTGGTAGATGCCGATGGAAGTTTTGTGGCGGAAGCAACGAACCAAAATTTGACGCTATCGAGTAACAATACCACGCTACGGCAGTCTAGTTACGGTCGGACCCAACAATTAATAACGTAAACATGGGACCGGCGGCCCGAGTTTAATGATTCGGCATGCCGAAGAAAGATAAAGATGGGGGATGATTACGTGCCGTGAGTGAATCACTGACCGGTTGCTGGCACAATGCATGACTAGACCTGCATTCACCGCCTGACGCTAGCGAGTCCTAGTAATCTGACCATCTATAAAGTGCCGTGTATTTCCTGCTCTTTGTCCATTGGCTTCACCACCCTATCCAACCACCACGCCGTCGTCGACTCTTTTCCTCTTTCTATTCATCATATCCACACAGTTGCAACCATGTGGATATTTCAATATCTCCTTACTCTACCAGTTTTCGATTATACTGCGGGCAATACAATGATGGCTGGTGAAGAAGCATACCGCTCTGCATACAACATAACAACAAATGATCAGACTGTGATCAAGATGCCTGATCCCAGCCGTGGGAGTGCCGTCTTGCACCGCAACATCAATTCGAATCCCCCGACAGCGATTGGAGCCAATGGCAACTGGATCAGTTCTAGCGCCGGCTACAGTGTGTTCGACGGATCTGGTGGTGCTGGTGTGTGCAGTATTGGACGGGAGTGCCCCAAGCGAGTGAAGAATGCCATAAACAAAGCGTTGGACACCATATCCTATGTTCCGAGCCTCGACTACCTCAATGACCCTGTCGAAGAGTTATCCAAGTATCTGGTCGATTCCACGGGTGGAAAGATGACGAAAGTTGTCATCTATACAAGTGGTAACTTGACCAAACTGTCCACTCTAAGATTTAATGCTAACATGCAGTAGGCTCTGAAGCAATTGAAGCGTCCATCAAAATGGCACGACAGTACTTTGTCATGAAAGGTGAACCTAGCCGCAAGAAGTTCATCACTCGAAGGCAGTCATACCACGGTGCCACCCTAGGCGCTCTTGGCCTGAGCGGATTTCCGGCGCGTAGAGATATCTTCGAGGAGCTATTAACGGATGCCGGCCATATATCTGCGTACAACGAGTACCGTGGTCTTAAGCCAAACGAGACCGTAGCCCAATACGTCCAGAGGCTAGCTGATGAACTGGAGGCTGAAATCCTGAGACTTGGCCCGAATGTGGTAGCTGGTGTCGTGATTGAGCCTGTCGTTGGTGCTGTAAGTACATGATTTCTTATGATTTTTCCAAGGCCGATGTGTTGCAAGGACTATGCAGCTAAGCGCCTATCAAACTCTTCCCTCCTACTCCCCCCTGCATAATCTATACGTCACTAACTCTACGTAGGCTCTCGGTAGTGTTCCAGCCCCCGCCGAATACTTCATTGCCATGAGGAAAGTGGTTGATAAGTACGGAGTACTCTTCATTCTTGACGAAGTCATGAGCGGCATGGGACGAACCGGAACTCTCCACGCCTGGGAGCAACTGGGTGTTGTTCCTGATATCGAAACCATTGGCAAGGGCCTTGCGGCAGGCTTTCAACCAGCCGCCGGTATGCTCATTGGACGCCGTATTGGCGATGTGCTCGCGCAGGGTGGTGGTGTCTTCGTTCATGGGCATACGTACCAGAACCACCCTGTTGTTTGTGCTGCGGCTCTAGAGGTCCTGCACATGATCCGCGATGACAAGTTGCTAGAAAACGTCCGCACCTTGACCCCAGTCCTAGAGGACCTATTGAGGGCTCGGCTTGCAGGCCACCCCAATGTGGGCAACATTCGTGGTTCGGGTTTCATGCAAGGAGTAAGTCAACTTGCTCACTCTTACTTCTGCATCTCTTATACTAACAACCCTTCCAGATCGAGTTTGTCAAGGACAAAGCCACGAAAGAGTCATTCGATCTGGAGCGCAAAGTTAGCTGGTTTCTCCACGAAATGGGTAAGCACTTACTCCCCTCTTGATGACTTTCAACGAATACTGACTCTTTTTACAGCCATGGCACCACCATACCAGGTCTACATCTATCCAGGTGGTGGATCCAACGACGGCATCAAGGGCGACCACATCCAAATCATGCCACCCTTCAACATCAACGAGGATGACTTACATATGATGGTCGATCGCATCGCGAAGGCGATTGAAGCATTCTTCGCACATGCCGAGACGAGCCTCGTTTGAAGGCCACACTCCAAAGATACAGAGCGATTTTGGGTATCAAGAGTGTAAGGGGGGGGGGGATAAATCCAAAGAAGAAGATAGGATATGAGGCAGGTGACTGCGACTATACATATGGGATGGTGTGATTGTGGTTTTTACCAAAATGGCAGGCGCTTACTCTAATTCGGCATTATTGCTTCAGTGGCGAAATCTGGCGTTTTCGGGAGTTTGGATTCACCGGTTCTCTGGAATTTTTCTTTGTTTGGTGGGCGGCTTTGTACTGTTATTAATTAGAACGTCGATATCCAGGATAGGCTTTTTTGAGACTCGATTCTCCTCGTTTGTCAGTCAGAAGAAGTCGGGTCGATGGAGAGAAGGGTATCAACCAAGTTTTTCCGATGAGTCGTTAGTCTCTCAACCATTGATTACTGTCTTGATCGGGTTACTGTCTTATTTGTGGCATTGTTACTGTCTCATTCGGGTTACTCTCTTGTTTGTGCCCGCATTGTTACTGTCTCATTCGGGTTACTGTCTTATTTGTGGCATTGTTGTAATTGAGATACTCGGTTACTCCCTCTTACAAAGAATACAATGATGCATAATATAATACTAACAATAACCCGTCCACCAAAAATAAAATGGAAAGCAGTTGGTTGGTGCATGTGCATGTGCATTTAACTATTATTACATACAGTATGTACATGTCTATCTGGGAAGCGAGCACGCACGACCCTGGTGGTTGGTCTCTTGGGCTTGTTTCGGGCATTCCTCCGCTGCTGCGACAACCCGTGGACATGACCAGCACCAGCACCAGCACCAGCACCAGCAGCACCAGCAGCAGTAACAGCAGACGTTTCTTCAGCCCAACCCGGAGAAAGCAGGTCGGCAACCCACGTCCACAGCCAAACACACGGCGCAACAGACGGAACATGAGCTGTTCACCACGTCTCTACCAGAGTACTGCGAGCTTTATCTCAAACACTTTGCATCACGGAAGGTGTGGTGTAGAGGCAAAGGCGAGGTTCAGCATTCCCCGCCGCTTGGCCTTGGCAAATCATTCAGTCCACAAACACGTCGTCATTGCCCAGAGCAGTGCTGCATTTGCGGCGTGGATGCTCGCACCTATTGTGTTGTGTATGCGACGCTTTTCGGGGCGGTGCGGCGTGCAGCTCGAGATTCCAGGGGATAGGATGTCACAGTATCCTTGTACATAACGGGTAGATGAATACGTACTGTGTATGGACACTCTTGGGTATGGACACTCTTGGAGTAATTATGTATTAATAAATTGCACTCGAGATATCTGTGTATATCGATATGCGCCTGTTCCGTCTTTACACATGTACATATATGTACATATACTGTACACACACAAACTAGAGCAATGGCAGTAATTATAGTCTTCGCCAGTGAATAGACACAAAAGTCAGAGCGTCTACACTGGTTGGTTGTTGACGAATCTTGTTGATCAAGTAAGTGTGCATGGTGAGATTGAGCAGATGATGTGAAGTGGGTCTTTTCCCTTCTCTTTCATGACGCGTAACGACACCGACGCCGTGGGTTCAATCACGAAATGATTGGGCGGCAACAGCGGCGCGGCAGGCAGAACAGACAGAGCCGGATGAGTAATTTGAGGCAGTGATTATTTATTATCGGTGAATGTTCAACGGTCAACCTACTGCAAGCAAGACTGCCAGGTTTTGATGACCTCACTGACACACACACGTATATACATTGTATGTAATGTATGTACACAGTATACATATACTGTACATTCACACACAATGCTTGCTCAGATCAGCGCTTTGTTTTACAAGTAAAGACACCCTGGGGTAATTAATTAATTTGAATGTTAGTATTAGCGTTGGGGGAAAAAGAGAGAGAAAAAGAGCCAGTTGCCTCGCAACCAGCGGCCACGAGGCAGAAGCGATTCGAGCTCAAGTCACTGGCTGACCCGTGGACGTTGGCGTCGGCGTCGCACCACCAGACTAAAATATCGTCGTGCACGTGACAATGGCATTTCGGAGGTTTCAAGGCCAGGCCCATGACTGCGATTGATTGCGTCAAGGGAAACAGGCCATGTGTGATGGCGCCGAAACGTCTGACTCCCTGTGTTTACTGTGTGACATTTGGGGCTCTTTTTGCTGGATGCGCAAAAGAGACAATATTCCGTGTGAAGGACGTTTCATTCTCTCCCTTTTTTTTTATCATTATTATTTATTTATTTTTATTATTATTATTATTATTTATTTATTTTTCTTTCTTCCATTCGAGGCGCGTTGTGACGAGGGCGGCCAGCTCGTTTGGACTCGGTCGGATCCAGTGCGCTTCTTATAGGTAGTGTGGTAGTGTGGTAATCTATCGCGCGGACAGCCAGATGGCCTCGACGGAAATGGAATATTGCGTGCATTTGCCGCCAAAGCGTCGGTCGAGTGATGAATTCAAGGTTCAATTAACAGAGTCGACGGCAACACACACACACATATATATATATATATACATATGTATATACACACACACACGCACATACACACACCTCCATAGAGAGACACGCCTCAACGTCCACCCTCCACCCTCCACCCTGTTCTGCGGCCATGGAGTGCCTGAGTGCCAGTCACTGAAAAAGCACACAATATTTACAGACAAATCCCGCGCCCAGGACCGACTTTGCGCTGCGGAGTGAGGGTGAGGCGCTTGGACCGTTAGTGTGAATCTGTGCCGGGCAATTGGCACCGCCTGGCAACCTCGTTCACATCACTTCTATTCTCCTCCACCACCACCACCACACTCTGCTTCTCCCAGTCGGCTCTCTCTGGATGTTCTCACGCCGTTATCCTTCCTCGAGTGTATCTGCTCCCTCGTCCATCCTGATCTCCCGCCACGTTCCGCAACCTCCATCAGCCGCCTGAGCCTTCTCCGCATTCGCCTCGGACCAGGCCTGCCAGGCCTGCCAGTCCTGCGACTGCGATAGCGACTCTCGGCCGCTCGTCCCACAACACTCCCTGCACACCAGAGTCTGTATCGGCAGCAGTGAACATCACTTGATCCGCCATCGGGGCTCTGCTCTCACCCGCCCCGTCAAAAACTGTCAGACTCGCTCGCTCGCGAAGAGAAGTAGCGTTTCAACGGCACCCAGCCAGCAGACTGCAGAATGTCGACACCTTCCACGGCAACCGCTGTAGCCCCTCCTCATCATCACTATTCTCACCATCAAGCTTACCAGTCAAATATACCCAATGGTCAGATCACAAACGGTGTGAGTCGCCTCTACAACGGCTACTCCAACGGTTCGTCAAATTCCGACTTGCGTCGAACCGCGACGGGCCACAGACAGCCGCAGCAACAGCAACAACAACAGCAACTCCCACCGCCCCCGCCCGCGCCAGCACCAGCGCCGGCACCAGCACCACGTCGCAGTATGGATTCCACCGGGTCCAACCAGAAGAAGCCCGTCGATTGGGCTGCCTTTTACGCTCGAGGGCTCCCAAAGGAGGTCATAGTCATCGACGACGACGATGAGGAAGAGCCTCCTGCTGCCCGGCTGCCGCCGCCACGGCCAACACAGTCGATCAGGAATGCGCCCAGCAGTGCCACCAGACACACGGACAAGAAGCGCAAGATGGCGGCTTCTACCGCATACGATCCTGTTTACAACCAGCACACGTCATACTCTACTACTCAGACACCATATTACGACTCCCCAAACCAGTCAACCTCGACAGACAGGACCACATCTGCCCTCAACACCACGGCCGCAACATCACTCGGCTCGCAAGCAAGCACCGGGCAACAAATCTCCCCCCTCGATAACGGCGTCATTGGCCAGAAACGGAAACGCACTAGGGCAGCCGCGCAGGACGAGGCCAAGGAAGCAAAGAGGAGAGAACTTGACCACGATGATAATCCTTTTAGCCTCTACCAACCACCTCCGAACCCAGTCATCAAAGCAAAGGATGTCTACGTCCAGGTTGTCCCCGATGTAGGATTACTCCACACTCCACTCTCAATCTCCAGAAAACTGACTCTCTTATCAGAAGTCCTACACGAAAGACCAAAAGGTCGATGACGAAGATGGTCACTACATTGTGGTTCCCGATGCAGATCTCACAGAGCGATGTGAGTCTTGCCACCGTCCTTCTTATTGATATCCCGTTCTAACAGATGCCATAGACGCCATCTCCAAACTTCTCGGCCAAGGAACATTTGGCAAAGTCGTAGAAGCGTGGGACAAGAGAAAGCAGACAAAGTGCGCCATCAAGGTCATCAGATCGGTCCCCAAGTACCGTGACGCGTCCCGCATCGAATTGAGAGTATTGTCAACACTCGCTTCCAACGACAAGCACAACATTAACAGATGTATACATCTACGGGACTGCTTCGACTTTAGGAACCACATCTGCATCGTCACTGACCTGTATGGTCAGAGCGTTTTTGACTTCTTGAAGTCGAATGGCTTTGTGCCGTTCCCAAGCACCCATATCCAGAAGTTCGCAAAACAACTCTTCACGAGCGTGGCTTTCCTCCACGACCTCAACCTCATCCACACCGATCTGAAACCCGAAAATATCCTACTTGTCAACAACAACTATCAGACCTTCACATACAATCGGACGGTACCGTCATCATCCACAGCCAACAGCCGGACTGCCAGACACCGGAAGGTTCTACTTGATCCGGAGATTCGTCTCATAGATTTTGGCTCTGCAACATTCAATGACGAGTACCACTCGTCCGTTGTATCGACCCGCCACTACCGTGCTCCAGAGATTATCCTCAACCTTGGGTGGAGTTTTCCTTGCGATATCTGGAGTATTGGATGCATCCTGGTCGAATTCTTTACTGGCGACGCCTTGTTCCAAACCCATGACAACTTGGAACATTTAGCCATGATGGAAGCTGTGTGCGGTGGCAAGCTGGACCGAGAGATCATCCGGCAGGTTCAAAGAAATGAGCGAGGGTCTTCACGCAGTAACTCGGCGTCATCGTGAGTATTCGCACTCGCGTTATTATTGCCTAGATTCATCAGAACTGACATCAAGCAGAGCGGCAAGATACTTTAAGAATTCCAAGCTCGACTATCCTAATACAGAAACCCAGAAGGGCTCAAGGAAATATGTCAAGCAGATGAAAAAGCTTCCAGTATGTGCCATGGACAAGTCCCAGTTTGATTCATCTCTACATGGGGTGCTAATATCCGTCTAGGAAACGATACCTCCCCACACTGCCTTCAATCGACAATTTCTTGATCTGTTGAAGAAGATTTTCGTTTATGATCCCAAAAGGCGGATAACGGCCAAGGAAGCTCTGCAACATCCATGGTTTAAAGAGTCCCTCATGGACGATGGCACCGAAGCCCACAAAATCCGACTAGAGCGAGAAAGGAAGTCGCGGCGGCAAGAAGAGGATCGACGGTACAGAGAGAGGGCCTATTAGACCTGATGGCCATCATTCGGAATTTTTTCTTCATGGCCATTGCAGAAGGTCGTCACGCAGCTCCGGGCGTGTGGCGTTACAGTTGGCTTTGTGTCTTGCTTCTTCCCATCTTCTACATTTATGACGATGACCGAAGCACGAAGGGCTCAGGGGGTTGTCGCCTATTGGCGACAGATGCTCGGCGTTATCTTGGGCTACAGCTGCCTCTCCTTCCCTCGAGCGCTGCTCAGATTAGTGGATACGGGGCCTATCTTTCGGTTTCTATCAATGCTTAATAGCGTTTGCATCCAGTTGCATTTGAAGAAGAAAAAGAGATACTGCTCGCCGAGCTTGAGCTATATTGGAGTAGAGGCCGCCTCTACCCGTTGCGGGGGTCTTGATTGTCAATAACGAGCTGTGCGTAAGCGTGTTGCAAAAGTTAGACATTAGGAGCAGGCGTTGTGTATTATAGGTGTATTCCCTCTTTCTACGGAAGAGAGCATTGAGTGGCGGGCTGTCTTGAGTAGGATCTGGACACTATTTGCACCCGAGTGCACAATGAAGGGAGCAGCATCTCCACCTTCTCACATCACACCTTTTGCCTCGGACTCACACTTCCATTCCTCATGCAATCTACAAGTCCAGCGTCATGGTGTTCGGGTCGTAGTACCGTTTGCCAATAGGGCGAATGTTGTAGTAATACTGCATGTTGTCATATCGTCGAGCCCGGAGTGGATGAGCAATGTGGACCTTCCAGATTAGCCTCCCCTCCCCCTCCCCTCCCCCGCACAGTGAAAGAGCCTAGAGTCGAGTCAAATCAGAGATTTTCAATCTTCTTACCCAATCTAAACACGCCAACGGCTTACCTGCCTCTTGCCAGCCAGCCCACTTTTCAGCCTGGGAACATTGTCATGTTACCGTGGTGGTCGGCCGAAAGCGGAAAGCTTAGCGATCCAGCGACAGGGGTACGACGTACTCGCAAGCGCGAGCATGCAGTAAACAGTCGCGTCGCAACTCGACTCCGACCAAAAGTGCGCGCAACGCGACCACCCCAACAAACAAGATGGCGACCGCAAAGCAGCAGGAGAGCATGCTCCTAACCGAGCACTTCACCTGGCCTCCAATTGTGCGTCTCCTACCTTCCCGCCCCGCGTCTTTCCCACAGCAAACTAACCCCACCTCCAGTCCCTCATTGACGAAATCATAAACGCCGTTAACGACTCCCTTTACTCGTGCACCGAAACGCTCGAAGACGGATTATTCTCGTTTGATCCCGCCGATCTGGGCTTCCAGGCGCGCGCCGAAGCCGAAAAGCGCACGCCGACCAAGGATTCCGAAGGGAACTATTTGTTCCCGGAAGCCAGGTTGGAGATCGAGGAGGGGGTGCTCAAGCTGGAGACGCTGATGGAGAACGCCGTGGACAAGAATTTCGACAAGTTGGAGATTTATACGCTGAGGAATATCTTGTGCTTGAGGAGGGACGAGGATGTCGCCGAGTGGATACGGTTGGGGCATTATGAGGTACGTCTGGGGACTGAAGGCTGGGAGATGTGCAGGAGGGATAGGAGGAAAAAGAAGAAGAAGAAGAAGAAGAAATTCGCAGCTAATTGGGATGCAGAATCTGGTTATTCCATCTCCGCAATCGAACGTCACATGCGAAACGCTACACGCCCTCCGCCGCAAACTCCAAGAGACACAGAAACTGCATGCCGCGCTCCTCGCAGAGAAGACACGGAACGAGGCGCAGATCAAGAGGTTACGCGCGCTGCTCGAGCCATCTGATCCGTCGAAGCGCGAAGCTAGGAATTCTACATCGCCAACGAAGAGCAACGGGACCAACAGCGATGCACCACTGGCATTCTTAACACATACACCCGCGGCGCAAGATCTCGGTGTCCAATCGCTCCCTCTCCCCTCCAATGGCGCATCTGTCTCATCCGACAAGGGAGCACGAACACCCTTGACCACACACAGCACATTCACCATGTCGGAACTACCACATCTGCGACAGCTGCTGGCGAGCCTGAAACCGCATCTCGCGACCAAGGCTCTACCCACGCGAAATGAGGGGGAGAAGGATGAATTGGCAAGAGAGAGAAAGATTTACGTCGAGAGCCAGAGCAAGAGAGTCTTGGAAAGAAGAGGTATCAATACAAGCGAAGGCGTAGACGGTGCGGTTGAAGGTCCAAGAGTAAGGTCTGAGGAAGTCGGAGGATTGGAGGGCATTGTGCAAGCGTTGGCAAAGAGGAAGGGACAGCACGATGAGGGTGATGCTATGGATACTTCTTGATATGTTTGCAACATGGCGTGTGAGATGTGGGCAATGGTTCTGAGTATTCTTGGATAGTGTTTGTGATAGGCGCAGTTATTCTTGATCAGGGGGCTTTGGTATACCAGGAATCGGGAGTTTGGCTTCGGCGCAAGAACAAGGATCTGCGATGTTGGCATTTGAGACGGGGAACTTGCATAGCGACTTTGTTCATGCCCTGGATACATACATAGCATGCATTGATATATATATACCATGTTTGATTGAGTACGAATACACGAAGAAATCATGTTGAAGATGAAGATGTTGCCGCAAGACTAGGACTTTATGTCCAAATCCTTTTTCCCAGCTGTGTGACCACTTTGGGGCCTTTTGAAGCTTCCTTCCCCACGTCTTGGCACACTTTTTCGACAAACCTCATCGTGCCAAGCGTATTCTTCCGCCCACGCTACAACAACAGCAACAACAGCAGCGACAACAGCAACAATAATAACGACAACGACAACGACAACGACAATAACAACAACAACGACAACACCACACATTTCTTTACCCACAAAATGATGCAACGGCGCATGGTACGTCTGTATCTCTCTCTCTCTCTCCCTTCCCCAACAAACTGCTTGGCATGGACATTGACGTTTCCGATGCGCAGCTCTCCAAAGAAGACGAGGCCGCACTACCCGGGGGCGCGGGCGGGAGCAGTGGTGCGGGCGAAGACATCCAAGTGCGCCGTGAGGACCAGCAGAAGATCAATCAGTTCAGTACGCTGCATCAGAAGGAGATGGGTATCGAGGAGGAGTTGCGGGCGAAACTGGTATGTTTTTCTTTTCTTGAAAGTTTATTTATTTATTTGTTGTGTATGTATATTTATATACATGTATACCCACTACTGCTAAAGGGGAAACCGGATCGGGCTAACGATTGCATTTTGTGGTAATGTGTAGAAGGAGAAGGAGGATCTCGAGGAGATTTCAAACGAGCTCGAGTTGGTGGATGAGGATGAAAAGGTGCCGTAAGTCAATCCCTCTCTCTCTCTCTCTCTCTCTCTCTCTCTCGCCGTTTTCACATGCATATATATATATATATATCCATGTCCATTCGTTCACGGGAACTGTTGTTGTTGTTGATGATGATTTAGCTATCAAATCGGCGATTGCTTCGTCTCGCTGCCACAACCAGAGGTCCTCGAGCTGCTATCCGCGTCTACAGAGCACATCGACACGGAAGTGGAGACGTTGAAGGAGCGGTTGACGGAGATTCAGGACAGCATGGGGGAATTGAAGAAGGCGCTGTATGGCAGGTTTGGGAGGAGTATCAATCTGGAGACGTGAGTCTGGGTTTAGGATCAGGGACGGCTGAAAGAAGATGACGATGATGATGATGATGATGATGCAGAGAATTCCAGTTTTGAGTTGATTCTTGACAAACATCATGGCGAGTATTCAACGACCATGTATACATGTAGAACACAGCCGGTAAGTACAAAGGAAGAAATGCAACAACGTGTAATATAAAAGCAGTCAAATCATTTTGATTCCACTGAAGACGACAACGGTCTTTGCGCATTCTTTGGAAGCAGTATTGATAGCAACACGAGGCCTGGTATTTTCTTCTTTTACACAAGACTTTCTTTGTAGCAGCACAACAGCACCAAGCAATGACGCAAAACAGGATCCAATATTCAACATGTACAATTACCGATTGACACGATTACGACATGGAAACTTATCCGGGAATAACAACCTCTCATAACATTATTTCACGTGTTGATATCGCTTTCCGTCGGCCCCCCCCCCCCCCCCCCCCCCCCCCCCTCTTGCTCATTGCTCATTGTTGAATAACCCCACCACTCACATAACAGCAAGGAATCTTTTATCCATACAAGTAGATTGTCAACATCGGATGGACCCACTTGCCGACCCCGAAACCAGTAGTTGCCGTCATAACCGAACCAGATTCCCTCATCGTCTTGGCATCCCAACCTTTAGCCAAATAGTGCAAAGGCGAACCCTTTTTTTTTTAGCCCGCAAAAATACATGAGGACCTTTTCTTTTCTTTTCTTTTGGATTGGCCCGAGGCTGAGCCAAAAGAGGCAATCGCGGGGTCGGATCTGGAGCTAATTACAAGTTTAGGCTTGTTGGTCTTGGTCTTGGTCTTTGTCTTTTTACATAGAACTGGTATTGCCCTTTTTGTCCAATCCATCCTTGTTTTAATTTCTTCTTCTTCTGTTTTTCCTTCCCTTGTTTATTAATTAGTATCCTAGCCTGACTCGACAGCTTATAATAACAAAGTCGACGATTCCGTGTTTGCTGACTTGGGCCATGGAGGACCTGGAGCTGGAGAAGACGTATTCGAGGGAGCAACAGAGACTGGGCGATGGATTACCGAGGGAACTCACGTCGTTTTCGCCATGTCGGAGTCGGAGTCGGAGTCGGAGTCGGAGTCGGAGTCATGGTGACCTCTCCTCAATGCATAATCTTCGTGCTTCATATGTTAACTATTAACAATCTATAGCACCTGCAGAGCATAGTTTATATGCCACGAGATTGCGAATCGAAGATGAGGAGGACCTTGACAAACGATTAGATCAGGAAAAGGAAGAGGAATACGCAGAAGTGCCGTCGCCATCGCCATCGCCATTGGATTCGTGCCCTAATCAGGCTGGTTCGCCACCGGTGAGGAGGATAATACGATTTGAAAAGGGCGACCCAGAGAGCCCGAATAATTGGAGTCAGGTACGAGAGCTACACGTGACATGGTATATGGAGAGTTGACGTCTTGGGCCAGTCGGCTAACACACATATAGAAGAAGAAATCATTCGCTATATTCGTAGCTATCATGAGCGGTTAGTCTCAACATGACCCGATCGCTATGCCATATAGACTCACCAAAACGCAGTCATGAACTCCACCATGACCTCATCCCTCGCAGCGGGTGCAACGGCTCCAATATCCGCACACTTCCACAAAACAAACGAAGCCCAACTCATCCTTCCCACCTCTATATACCTCGTCGGTTACTGCCTTGGTCCTGTAATATGGTCTCCGATCAGTGAGTCGTACGGCCGGAAATGGACCATGATCATAGCCTTCACCATGTTCACCATATTCTCCGTCTGTACGGCCGTGAGCCCGAATTACGCCGCCCTGGTAATATTCAGGTTATTGGTAGGGATTGGGGGTAGTTGCGCCATTAGTGTCGTGGGCGGGATATGCGCGGATGTCTATCATGATCCGAGGAGTAGGGGCAGGAGCATGGCTGTATTCATGGTATGGGGTATATGAGGGAAACAAGGCATGAGCCATGGGCTAATCGTGAGCAGGCAGCGACCACCTTTGGCCCGATTCTGGGCCCTCCGGTTTCTGGATTCATATCCGTTGTCAGCTGGAACTGGGCCTTTTGGGTTGGAGTAATCCTCGCGGGGGCAACTTGGCCTCTGATCATACTGTTTCCCGAGACATATGCTCCCGTTATCCTCAAGCACCGCGCGCAACGGTTACGGAAAGAGAATGACGATGAGTCCATCATTGCTCCCATCGAGCTCGAGAGGACCGACTTTCACCACATTGTCACCGTCGTCCTCACACGGCCATTGAGGATGATGTGTTTCGAGCCTTTGGTCCTCTTTACCTGCCTCTATCTAAGTTACGCCTGTAAGCGTTAGTATCCCACCATTTGACTCCGATACTGACTGCAGTCGAATCAGATGCCATCTTCTACATGTCCTTGCAATCCTACCCTCTGATCTTCACCGGAGTATACGGGTTCAACCCCGGCGAGGAGGGCCTTTGCTTTCTTCCCTTCGCCGTCGGCGCCCTTATTGCTTCCGGCATCTACATGCTTTGGGACTCGATTCTTTTCCGGGCCCAGCGCCGCAATAAACCGTGGGCCGCAAACGAAGAAATGCGTCGCCTTCCCCTCGCGTGTGTTGCAGGCCCCTTCTTCGTCATCGCCATGTTCTGGCTGGGCTGGAGTGCAAGACAGGATGTCCACTGGATCGTCCCCGTCTTGAGTGGATTGCCCTTTGGCATTGGGTACCTGTGTCTGTTCATGGCGCTTCTGAATTACCTCGTCGACGCCTATGAGATTTTTGCTGCGAGCGCAATGGCTGCCGCGAGCTTTTCACGGTCCTCGTTTGGAGCCGTCTTACCCTTCGCCGCGAGGCCCATGTATAGAGCCTTGGGAATAGCGTGGGCAAGCAGTCTCCTGGGCTTCTTCAGCGTGACGCTGTGCATTATTCCATTCGTCTTCATCTGGAAGGGGGATCAAATGAGAGAAAAGAGCAAGTTTTGTCAGTATCTGAAGAACAAGAAGAGGGAGGAGGCCGAGGCGAGGGAAAGGGAGGATAGCGAGCAGAGAGGAGAGGAGAAGTGTTGAAGCAAAAAAAAAAGTGAGACGCGCGCATCTATGATTACGGTTGGAAAAAAGCATCCTCGGCGCAGTAATGCTGATATCACGTGCATATGGGTGGAAGCTATGTATACTCGAAATACGATGATGAATGATATCAAAGGATATATATATTTCAAATGACGCTCTGACGACGACCAAGTGCACCTTCGCGCCCTGCGAAAGAAAAAAAAAACTCTCCCTACTTCTTCTAGGGGCGGAAATGATGAGTGCCTAATTATACATACATATATCAATCGATGTTGCATTTGTTAATAATAAATGGGTCGT
>MU005764.1:3964183-3992563 GCA_010093715.1 Pleomassaria siparia CBS 279.74 | reverse complement strand
TCACTTCTCTCTCTATCTCTCTCTCTAAAAAAAAACAATGATAACTGATATGTATATATCTTGGTAGGACTCGTCGGAGGCCTCTGCTCCATTGACTACGGCTTCGCCCTCATGTTCATCTCCGTCATCGTCATATCCCGCGACGGCGAATGGGAGCCTGGAAACGGCATCGTCTACGTCGTCTTCGTGTGCTGCGTGCTATGCCACGGGGTGCTAGCCTCGACGCTCTCCAAGGTCATGGGGAAGCTGCAGACCGTCTTCGTCGTGGCCAACTTGGTCCTGATTGCCGCCACCATTATCGCGCTGCCCATCGGCCGAGCCAGCCAGCGCAACGACGCCAGATTCGTCTTCGCCACGGGCGGCAATCTGACCACCTGGCCCGTGGGATTCGCCTGGTTCTTGAGCTGGCTGAGCCCGATTTGGACCATTGGCGGCTTCGATTCTTGCGTGCATATGAGCGAGGAGGCCACGAATGCGACAAAGGCCGTGCCGTACGGAATCCTCATGAGCATCGGTAGTTGCTGGGTCTTTGGCTTCGTCATTTGCATCGTCATTGCGAGCTGCATGAGCCCGGATGTGGACTCCCTCTTGACATCTGCCTATGGCCAGCCCATGGCACAGATCTACTTCGATGCTGTGGGGAAGAAGGGCGCCCTGGGACTGATGAGTCTGCTGTTCATTGTCCAGTTCTTCATGGGCTTGAGCATGCTTGTTGCCGTTTCGAGGCAGAGTTGGGCATGTTTTTTTTTCTTTCTTCTCTTTCTCTTCTTCTTCTTCTCTCCTTTCCATATCTTTTTTTTTGGGGTTGTGCCCATTATCCTTCTTTTTCTTTTCTTACCCACCTACCCATTGACGACGGATGGAAAGGCGGGCCGAAACGTGCCTGACATACATAAGACAAACAATAGCAACATATATATAACTAACTCACTCTCACAGGCATTCTCCCGTGACGGCGCCCTCCCCTTCTCCACCTTCTTCAACCACGTCCACGCCAAACTTCTCATTCCCGTCCGCGCCGTCTGGGGTAATTAATTACGTCTTCCTTTGTTTCATACCTCTATTCTCGATTACCAGAATTCCCTACTAGTATACTTGGATACACTGACTGATTGACTGACTGACTGACTGACTGACTGACTGAGTGACTGACTGACTGACTGACTGACTAACTGACGCTCGTCCAGGTTGCGTCTTCATCGCCCTCGTCCTAGGTCTCCTCTGCCTCATCGCACCCGCCGCCGCCGCCGCCCTCTTCTCGCTCGCCGTCGCGGCCAACAACGTCGCATGGGGAACGCCCATTTTCTGCCGTCTGGTGTGGGGGTCGAGCAAGTTCGTCCCGGGACCCGTGTACACGGGTCGATTCAGTAAGATTATCGGTACGTCTTATACACTCATGCATCTCTCCATGTCTCAAAGTCGACGACACTCAAAAAAAAAAAAAAAAAAAAAAAGGCTGGTCCGCCATCGTCTTCCTCATCTTCGGCATCCTGATCGCCATGATGCCGAGCGGAGGTCCCGATCCCACGCCCCAGACTATGAATTACACCGTCGTAGTCAATTGCGCTGTTTGGGGCGGCTCGCTGTTGTATTGTGGGTTGTTTGTTTCTCTCTCTCTCAATATACATCCCCCCTACCCCCCTCCCCCCCCCTTACCCCCGCCAACACGCCTTCTCACATATACTTCCCAGACTTCATCTCCGCCCGCAAATGGTTCACCGGCCCCAAAACGACCGTCACGGACGTCCCCCTCACCGAGCCGCAACGAATCGGCATGCGCGAACAAGGGCTCGAGATCCAGGGCGTGTCTAATAGACCGGGCGCGAGTTCCGTCTCGTCTGCGGCGGGCGTGTCTGGATCCGGATCCGGATCCGGGTCCAAGGTCGAGAAGGTGTGAAGTTGCCTTTTCTGGGGATGAGGATGGGGATGGGAAAAAAGGGGGTGTGGGGAATATGTATGGGAAGATGTTAATATAATTAGTTTGGCTGTTTGTTTTCTGGTCGTCGGCATGGAGTAGAGATTGTTTCAATCCATATCCATATCCATATCCATATCCATATCCATCCATCCATGTATGTATATACGCTCGCTATAGGGGTTCCTTCCGTATACGAAGAAGAAAGAAAGAAGCCAGCCTTATCCAAGTCTCTTTATATATATTGAAAAATAAAAGACGTAATCAGCCCATTGAAAGAAAGAAGACGCGAATACGTAAACTCCTTTACCCCCAACCCAACCCAATCCAACCCAGTAAGTACATAGTCTCTCTCTATCTACAACGGCCCTTTTTTATGCGGGGAAAATAATTAATTAGGCCTTTTTGTTAACTACTCACTCACTCACTCACTCACTCACTCACTCACTCAATCAATCAAGACAGGCAGACTGGCAGTCAGTAAGAGAGTATCGGGGACACTCGTCGCCCATTCTATTTGTTTATTGATTTGTTTATTGATTTATTGATTTTGTCGAGAGAATCTAATTTATATTACCAATCTTTGCGCACATCTAATGAATTATCAGGGCCCGGGCATGGTCGCTGTCGCTGTCGCTCGATAGAGGACCAACAAAGACAAAGATGAAAAGAAAAAAAACTTTACTGCACACCAATCTCGCAGAACACGAATGAGATGAAATCTCTGCCCAAAAAACGCTTCCAAAACGCCCGCTCGCTCGCAAAGGAAAGTGATGAAACAAACAAGAGCATATCTTCTTGTCTGGTTCCCGACCCAGAATCCGTTTTTTCCATAGAAGGAAGGAAGGGAATGTGAGATAAATCCCGCTGTTGCTGTCCCTTGCACTTGTCCTTGTCCTTGTCCTTGTCCGCCTTTTAACCTTGACCCGTGAATCCCAAAAATGTCAATTTCGTTCGTTGCAGCGCCAACACCTTCGCTGAATTGTCCATGTTGTGTATGTCCGTTGTAGTACTATGATGAGTGAACCAATGAAGAAATATGCCCGAGCAACAAGGCCGAGGCGTAGCTCCCTCCTCCCCAGACACGCCTATCCATCCCAAGGCGTCCTGTTATTCGGCCGAAAGCTTCCATAATGGCGATCCTCGTCCTCTTCCAAAAGACTGTCTAGCACACTATCCGCCTCAGTCTCGGCATAACTCGGCGCGTACTCGTCTGCTGCTTCTTGTTCCATCTTCCTCCTCCAACTCCGAACTTGCACACTGACGAAAGTAACCAGAGTAACACCGATGACAAAGGCGGCTCCGGCGAGAGAGGCATTGACGGGAATTGGGTTTCCGCCAAAAGTGCTCTTGGTGAGAGCATCGATTCCCGTCTGTGAGAGGTTGACGAGGCCGGAGAAGCAGATGATGGTTCCATATACCCGGCCGAATGTGGCAAAGCCGAAGACCTTGGCTGCGTAATCGGACATGGCGGAGTAGTACAACGGTCTGAGGAACACGAAGAGTAGGACATTGACGTAGCCGGCCCAAAGAAATGGGAGGGATCCCATGATGCCGATGACGGTAATTATGGCGACGAGGATGAGTAGCACGCCGGGCGTGCTGATGTTATCGAGCATGAGGCCGAGAAATGGAGTGCTAAGAACGCCTCCGAGTGGAAGAGCAATGTCAAAGAAGGAGTTGATGCGAACGGCAAGGGCGGTCGAATCGAGCATATAGTCGTATTGCTCGCGAATAGTAGCGATGAAGTAGTTCATTCGAACCATTTGCAAGACGGTGAGTAGTGTGATGAGAACAAACCACGGGCTAGTCATCTGCTCCGTCGCACTCTTATTGTGCAGCGCTCCCCAGACTCCACTAGCCTCCTGTCTATGCTCCTCCTCTTCTTCCCTCTTCTTCCTGGTCTCCGGATCTCCATACAGCTTGTCCAGCCTGTTGAGTCTTCTCCTCCTGCGCGCACTTCTCTGCTTCCTCCTTCTCCAGACTTCGTCGTCGGGCAACTCGTCATCCGAGTCGTGAACATCACGCATGGGATCCTCGGCGCGCTGGATCTTCATTTCGAGTTGGGGAGGAGTCTTGTACGACTCGCTGGGGAGGATAGTCAACTGGGCCGCAACGATGAGGATGGGAACTGCAAGGTAGGAGAGGAAGAAATCCTGGGGCTTGAAGGTTCCGCCACTGGATTCGTAGGCGAGGCGATAGAAGAGGAAGACAGCCGCAGAAGCGTCAAACGCGCCAGTGACCAAAGCCACGATACTGCCAGAGTATTTGGGGAAGGCATTGGCGATCTGGAAGGAAGGCAAGAAAATGGAAGTCCCTCCCAGTGCTAGGAAGAAGTGCCCAACAGTGTAGCCATCAAATTCAGCGATGCGGAAAGCGAGAGTCATCAAGATACTTCCCACCGCCAGGAATAAACAGCCACACAGATAGCAAACCCGGGGACCGTACCGGTCGAGCATGGTTCCAATCGGAAGGGCGGAAACATTGGCAGTAGTCGAAGCCAGGGAGAAGAAGAAGTTGAGGCGAAGGTCCTGGTCGAAGCACACCTCGACACCTTCCGCCAGCTCGTCCGGAGTGCATAGTTCTCTGAACACGCCTTCCTTGATGAGAATCGGCTTGAGGGCGGCAAAACCAAAGACAATACCGCTAGCAAACCAGCATGCAAGCACGGTGACTGTGATTTGCGCTGTTACCCAAATGTTAGCTGTGAAGTTGATATTGCTCGATGAGGTAATTGGACTTACCGATACGCTTGGGGGTGGAAACCCTGTCTGGAGGCGGATCGCAAAGTCAGCGCAGTTGTTCAAAGTCAACGAGTGTTCAACTCGGTGAGTAGGGAGGGGGCGGGGGGTACATTGTGATGTCTTGCTCGTACACGTGGATGCAAGCAAGACATGCACTTGGTCCGCCCGTAAAACTTACACGGCGTCAAGCCCCCGTCTTCCACCACGACGGTATCTCCGGGCTGTTTCAGGGCATCGTAGGAGATGGTTCTTCGCATGCTCTTCTGGGAACCATGAAACTGGCTGTCAAAGGAGAGTCTCCGCTCGGACACGCGATCGTAGTCATGAGAAACCTGGCGCTCTAGCGGATTGAAGAGATCCACAAGGGCCTCGTTCCGGTCTTGACCTTCGAATGGGTGAACATGTTGAATTAGAGACATTGAAGGCCCGGATTACTGCGAGATGAACTGGGTGGCCAATGGGGGAGCGCGCGACACGCGGAAGATGAGTTTGTGAGAATGAGGGTTTGCAGAAAATAAGTGGGCAGACGTGGAGATGGCTAGCGTGCTAACTTGGATCCTGGTCACCTCGGAACGTGTGCGGAGGTCACACGGCCACGACACTGGCATTGAATTGGCATTGAATAGACAGCCGTCTTGCCTACTGTGATGCCCCAGCAGGTTGCTCCCTCTTCATATTGCCGTGGCCGCCCATCTTCTGCTGCTCTGTTGCTCTGCTGCTCTGCCGCTCTGCCGCATTGTGAGACATTCAGCGTCGTTTGATCACTCTACGCTATCGTCGTTCCGAATGCTGCTGATAGGCCCGGGGTGCGGGACCGCTTGCCCCCATCTGTCAATACGCTTCTTGATCTATGTATACTTGTAATACCATTGTACCACTAAGCGAGTTTGCTGATTGCCCATGTCCTTTCACAGTGAAGGTTCGCTGGATATGTTATCAGCCTACTAATTGCAAGCATGAGTCCCGAGTACTATACTACCCGAAGTCGCTTACATATGTACAAGAACAGAAAGAGTGCCGGTAGCGTCAGTCATTCGACACTCACATGTTGAAGCCGATAAGGCCAATGGTAACGTCTGGGTCCACGTCCGGGTACACGTGTATGTATATGTAAGATCGAGCATCGAACATTAAACACCTGGTTGCGAGTCTGTGCTTAATTCCAGTTTCCACGAGAAGCTGACGTATTAGTACAGACAAGGAAGACGAGAATGAGGACGACAACAAGCCCATGCTCGAGGAATGGAACGTCTTCCACTCCTATCCAGAAGTAATCAAGTGTTATCAGAGGCCTTATCATCCTGGCGTTGGATCTAGTCGACGCTTGCGTAGCTCGCTGCGGGGACAAAACACCAGGGTCCGACATTGCGAAGGCTTCCATGATAATATTAGGGAATTCGCCAAGACTTTGAAATGTTGAGACAATTTGGAAGTTGTAGATTACGTGACCGGTTGGAGGGAGTCCGTTAGGAGTTGCACGAACTTCATAAACAAGCCGTTAGTCCAGTTCAACGAGTATGCCGACCGGTTGGTTTGAGTTGTTGACCGCAGCCGAGTTTCAGGTGCCTCCCGAGGCTCTCGAGGGATCCATGGTCTGAGATGTCGTGCAAGATGAATCCAGGTGGAGACAATAAGATGGAGCAAGTCGCAAACGTGCGACATTATCCAGCTGTTGATGCTTTAGTACACGACAAAAAAAAAATGAATATTAGAACCACATCTTCGTCCATCGCCTTGCGTACATACCTATGCAAAGTCGCCTAGACTTACAATGGGGTCATACCTATGCAAAGTCGCCTAGACTTAGAATGGGGTCTCGTACATGTACCCGAGTACTTTACGTTTGAAAATACCTTGATATCGACATATATATCATTCAGAGGTGAGTCGATCAAGTTTGGACAGTGATAATAAGCTTTTAGCCATCGGGGAAACAGGAATCCTATATCCAACCACAGATCGCCTAGTGGGTGCCACAGCCGAGTGTCGCGATTTTCGCTTGCGATGACAACATCGGTCACCCGTCATGATCCTCCAAATATAACACACACATGATTCAACCCAAAACGTCAGTTGAAATTGTAAATTGGAGCTGGATTTCTTGATGCTTCGTACTGTTACAGATCCCGCTATCTACCCTATCCGACTCTATAAATTACGGTCACAGGGAAGGAAATACAAACACACACACCCCAAAACTGGGAGAAAGGTGCAGAACCGATGCAAATCATATGCAAGAAAAAAGCAACGCAAAGACAAACCGACTTTGGAACTCGTGTTATTAAAGCCGTAATTTCAGACCTCAGTCCTTCGTGGCTGTCTTGATATCATCGCTCTATTCCGCCTCGCTTCGTTGCGCTTCGTTTCGCTTATGCGGCGATCTCAACACCGCCAGTGGCACCGATAGCCTAGGGCCAAAAGTCAGCGTAGTTCTTCAAAATGATTGAGAGAAACAGGGTGGTGTAAGACTCATGTAAGACACTGTGCGCTGCAGCATCTCACACAGGTCGGAACCGCAAAACTTACCTTCTTGATGTCACCGTAGATGGCGAATTGACCTGCGGTCAAAGTACCAACCATGAACAGACGGGCGCCGACACCGGCGTAGCTACCACGGAGACCGAGCTCCTTGGCGATCTTGATCAGACGGCTGGTGGTGCCCTCTCCAGGCAGACCCTTGGTCTTGTTGATCTTGGAAAGCATAGTATCGGCGGGCTGGGAGACGAGGGCGGCGGCGAAACCGGCCATGAGACCAGAGCCAAGGTTGATGACGGTTTGCAGGCCATCGGACGCCTTGCTCTTGTCGACGGAGCGGTAGATCAACTCCGAGACCTTCTCGTACACGACAAACTTGGACATGGTGTAGGGAACCCTGCGTTCGTGTAATTAGCGTAAAAGATCTCACGCGTGGCCGGTATATGAACATACTGCTTGAACAGAATGGGTCCGAAACCAGAGTAGAAAGCACCAACACCCTCAGTCTTGAGGATCTTGCTGAATCCACCAATCAGACCGTTGGCGAATGTGGGCTCGGAAACGAGACGGATACGGGTGGCCTCGAGCGGGCAGAGCGCAATGTCGGCGAAGAACTCAGCGCAACCAGCTGACGCAAGGTAGACAGCGGTACGGTTCTTTTGAGCCGTCTCATATCCGAGCAGATCAATGCTCTTCTGCTTGAAGAACTCGTATCCACCGAACTTGAAAGCGCCCTGAAGGAAGTATCCGGCAGCGGTAGGACCGAAGCCCGTCCACACAGCGCCGGCACCCTCCTTTGCAATGATCTGCTTGAATCCACCGATGAGGCCGCGGTTGTAGGTAGCGGGGTCGAGCTGGATTCTTGTCTTCACGCTGCAATAAAGTTAGCTTGATTTCGTCATGGCCAACTTTCAGCCAGATAGCGAATCGTGCGCCCGGGGATTCGAGCGACGAGGCATTGGCGAGGCGCATGGCATCCGAAGAGGGCGGAAGACATACACATCGACTGGGGTAAGACCTCCGTGGGTGATTGAGCAGCAGAGAGCGCCAGCAAAGGCAAATCGTGCGTAGAGAGCTGCTCCTTGCGGGGCAGACGGATCTTTCGCCAGAACCTGCTGCTTGACGGCGTCAAGCTTGACCGAGCCCGTGGATGCGGCGGGTGCCATGGCGTTTCTATGGGAGAGAAGATGGAGGGGAGGGGAGTGGAGGTCGATGGGTGAGCGGAGAGTGTAGAGGCTTGGAGAGTGTTAGACAGCAATGTGTTGAAGTTGTTGAAGTCGCCAAATTCTCTCCGGCTGGCCGGCATCTCCCGAACCGACGCTCGGCCAATGACATCCGGCACCTGGCCTATAAAATCACGCATGTTACTAAATCCGCATTTTCTTGCAGATATCGATTCTCATCCAAAAATATATACACATATTAATTATGGAGCTCTTTGCTACTCGAGCATCTGGTCAATACCTAAGACGACGATATCTGATCTCATACTCCGATTCTGATCGAAACTCAAGACTGCACTGCACGTACATACATACATACAGGAAGGCCTCAGGTTCTTGGAAGAACAAAATCACTGGAGACATGGTTCTTCTAACATAAGTGTACTCTGACTAATCTAAAAGGTCGTCTTTAGCCGGGGGTATTTCGCCCAACGTCTGCCAGTGTGCCCAAACTCCTATCCGGGAATTATTACACTCCAAAATCTAATCCTTTTCTTCGCCATAGATGTTCGAGTCAAAATTAGTGGGGAACCTTTCACGCCCCTCTGCCTCACAGTTGACCCAAATCGCCATCGAGACACCAGGTGTCTTAAAAAGACCGAATCCCTCATCATCAATCACGACCTCACCCTGCTCCCATCCGAGTAGGTCAGTCCACTTCTCGCCTTTGTGCATATCCCCGACAGCCATTCTGATCTCCCCAGCATCAGCGTTGCTCATTACGACAGCCATTCCATTCGGCCTATCCCATGTACCGCGACGGACGAACCCAATGCAGTTGCACTGGTCCCAGTAGTCTTCCTGGTCGCCGTATGCGTATGATTTCCGAGCCAAAATGATATCAGCGAGCTTCCCGCCGCAGGACGGTGGCTCGGGGTTCTCGCCCTTCATGCCGTACAGGTCGCCGTAGAAGGGACATGGATATCCCTCCCTTCGGAGCAGAATGAGAGCGTATGCGAGTGGCTTGAAGTAACCTTCAACGGGGGTTGCGACAGTCTGACCGGGCTGAGTATCGTGGTTCATCACAACAGTAACTGCGTTGACAGGCTGCTTCTGGACCAGGGAGCCGTCAAAGACCTTTCGAAGGTCACCCTTTTCCGTCGTTGAGATCCTGTTGAAGTTATACAGCAGCGGCGCGTCGTAGAGAGAGAACTTGTGGCCCATATCCTCGAGCCACTTGGACATGGTTTCGGTATCGCCAGTCCAGAACTCGCCAACGATAAACATGTCATCACCGCATTGCTCTCGTAGATTGTCTACCCACTCGTTGGTGAAACGTTCGGAAAAGTGCTGCACGGCATCGAGACGGAATCCCTTCAGCCCAAGTTCCTTGGTGATCCAAACTCCCCAGTTCTTGACGTCGGCCTGGACCTCGGGGTGAGAGTAATCCAAATCCGCAAACATCATGTAGTCGGCATTGCCTCCTTCGGAATCTACAGACTTCGACCAGCCTTTGTTGTCGCCCAGGATCTTGTAAATTGCCTTCTTTCCAGTCTCGTGGTTGAAATCCGTGCCGCTGAAGTGTGACCAGTGGTACTTTTGAGTCGAATACTTGTCACCGCGTCCAGGGAAGTCGAAACCCAACCAACCTTCGATTTCGTACGCCTCAGATGCTTCCTTTGTGCGGTCGTCATTATCGACCTCAACGATGCGACAACGCTCTGTTTTATCCGCGCCTGCTTTGTGGTTGAGGACTGCATCCCAGTAGAGGCCCATGTCATTCTCCTTTGCCACTTTGCACAATTCCAGCAGTTCTTCCTTGGTCCCCCATTTGGTGGCCTTGCTGCCCTTCTGATCGAATTCGCCAAGATCGTAGAGGTCGTAGATGTCGTAGCCGTTGCCTTCGGGGCTTGCTGCCTTGCAGGAAGGAGGAAGCCAGATGTTGTCGATACCAATGGCCTTCAGCTTTGGTATCGCGCCAATCAGACGTTGCCAGTGCTTGTTGTCGGCTGGAACATTCCATTCGAATGCCTGGAAGAGGGTATCGTTCCCAGGTGTGGGCAGCTGGTGGGCAGCTTGGTCCGGGTTACAAGTTAGAGCTGACATCATGGGAGGTAGGGTGGTGTAAACAAACCATCGGGAGCCATATTGAGCAATCCAATCTGTGAACTTGGTACTTGGAAGGAAGGTACAATTCAAAGTTGCACTGTCTGCACAAGTCAAACAAATCAGGTGAGTGCGACAGAAAAGGATGCTGGCCATAAATGAACAACACCGCCAGAACTTATATGATTTGACGGGAAGGAAGCACTCATCAACTTTTTTTCATTTGCCGAGTGTAGAACCTTTTCCCTCGATGACATCACACCGTCATACCAGACCGCGAGGCCTGGAACTATAAAGGACCTGCATAGGCGCTGCAGCGAGCAGGTTTATCTCCCGCACTTGAAGGATAATCGCGGCACAGATGGCAGTGCCAGCGAAAGACTACAAAGGTATAAACTTGCAGATATGACTTTTTATTTTGTTGATTGCAACAAGAACCGCCGCTGACGTCGTTGTGCGGGGAGTGGAGTGTTTAGATGCATGCACGTGGCATGGCGGGGCAAACGAATAGAGGGGATACATAACTTATCGCACGTTTTATGGCCAGGGTCTATATTATCTATCTACATACAAAGTATGTAGATACCAGGTTTGCTATGTTGATGTGTGACCTTGAACTTGAATATACCATGTCCGCGCAGATTGTCGAGTATGCTTTGATAGCAAACAACAGCAGTGAATTATAATAGTTTCCTACAACATGTCAACACAAGTAAATAGATAAAAAAAAAAGAGGTTTGTAGAGGCATAGACAAATCTATTTGCCGTCTGTATGTTGTTTTCTCTCTACACAGTAGACCCTGGTGGCCCTAGGAAGAGCAATTTGGTAAGGGTTATGATCTGCACTAGTATCTCCCAGTATGCCTAATATAGTGTTAGTGGATTGCGCCATGCCTTATAGGCGCTGGCGTGTTTGATTAACCTGTCTTGAATAACGTCTGAGCTCTGCTGAGATAACTCCAACAACCTCATATCAAGTTTCATCGTGCAGGTCGTACATATGTTCATTGCGACAATATAATAACTAGCATCGTCTGGAGCGTCTGCCGTAAAACGTTCCGTGGTTTGATAATCACATTCGTGGCTGCCCAACAAACATTCACGTGCACACAGCCTATCAAGTGAACCACCACCACCTTGAAAACCACACATGCGAAACTCCGCACTTCATTCTCACCACATCCTTACGCAACCACTCGCTCATGGTGCTCGCCACAGAAAAAATTGAGAAAAAGAACAAACTCCGCTCATTCGTTTCTTCTTACATCCTCAAGCGCCCCACCACTCCCACTACTAAGACCAACCCGCCACCCGCTCAACCCGAGGAAACCTCCAAAGCAACTTCGACTCCATATCGCAGAGCACCTGACCCCTCTCCACTCATGGCGCCGAGCAATCCGTTCTCCGCCTTTAGGTCTAAAGCTGACGGCCACAATGAGGAGGAATCTCTCATCATCCGTTTCTACGACCCCGAGATTTCAGCCCAAGACAGCCGTGGCCGCACTCTGGTGGACATCATGAACTGGAGCGATGCCCGACTCGAGACGTGCCACGATTATATTCAGATTGTGTTTCCTCTTCCCGAGAGCTCAGGGTATAATTACGGGGTTCCCCTGATCGATCGCACCGTTATGGAGGCCTTCCGCTCTCGGCCCAAGCTGAGGAGTAAACTGAGGATGGCACTTGTTCGTCAGTTGCAATTTTATGGCTTCAAGGTCATCAGTGATGATGAGGTGCAGGAAATTGCGCAGGTAAAGCGTCCGAGGAAAGCCAAGCAGGAGTTGGAGGCGCAGGCGAAAGCCGAGGTCGAGTTGGCAGAGTCGACGGATGCACCTCTGGAGAACGTGGCCGAATCATCAACAACATCCGACCCAGTTCTGACGACGAACGATGCTACCATCCAGACTACCGCCGCTCCATCTGGAAGCATCATCTCTGGCTTCAACGTTGTCCGCGGTCCCCAGTGGGTGAACAAGTCTCGCAATTGGTGTGTCCGCTTTGATCACAACCACCTGCGCATCACCCGCATTCTCCGCTGTCTACGCATCCTTGGCTTACAGGAAGAATGCGAAGCCTTCTTCTCCGCACTCCAAGATGTATATGACGCCACCGACAACAAGATCAATGAGCGGTCAATGGGCTACTGGCGCAAGGCGTTTAGTGCTCCACTGTATAGGACTCCCGACGGAGAACTCGTAAACTGGTTGCGAACGTGGGAAACAGAGGAGAAGGCAAAGGCAAAGGCGGAGAAGGAGAAGGAGAAGGAGCAAAAGGCAAAGGAAGGGAGCAGCGAGGATGCACCCGCGAGCAAGAAGGTCAAGTTCGATACGATTAAGCATGGTGATTGATCGGGCTGGGACTGTTCCTGAGCATGGTCCGTCCGACTTCACGACTACATAGAAGCCGGGGTTTGAAGTCTCGATTCAAGAAAAGGAGACTTACTTTGCTCAAGTTTTCCAAGAGAAAATGTGACAAGAAACTGTCAAGGTGAATGGCATCGGGGCTGCCATGGACCACATCTTTATTAGCGAGAAAGACATGTGTGTGTGTACAGGTAAGGTAATATCAATACAAATTCAGTAAGATTGCCCAGCTTTATCGGGATGAATCTTGTGCAGGAGACACTTGGTAATGTTTGCAAGCGAAATACCGCATCTGGTCACTTGGTATATATATATATATATATATATATCCTACTGCATAAACCAACCCTGATAGATACAGCAGCATGTTTGATCCTTTTGACCTACATCTGCAGACCAACCTACCCGGTTTGCATCTCACATCTACGCACTTGCGAACATAGTTTCCGGCCGCGTGTCAAGCACCATTTCAACTCAAAAGGCGTACTTTGACGTGTCCGTGATCTGGGGTAGTATTTCCCATCCTGATATGTACACTCCCCCCTTGCAATGCGCATCCCATACGGTCCATATCTTTTTCTTCGCCCGTATTTCTCACTCCAGATCCCAGCCCTCAGAACTCGGAGATCAGATCGCCCCTCCGCTTGCCGCGCATATTCCACTTGTCCTGTCCCAGTATTAGCACCTCTTCTTCCCCTTGGCCCGATACCCAACGCGAAATCTAGGCTTACAGCGACATTGTATGTAACCACGCCGAGAGAGACGGGCACTATGATAACGTATACGATGTTGAGCCATGCGGTCCGTGGTGTCCAGCGGAAATGCTTGTGGCGGTTGGTGGTCATCTCTGTTCCTCGTCATCAACACCTATTCTACTGCGTTTCCCATTTCCTACAGGTTTGTATGTCGAGGCAAAAAAAAAACATATATAGGATAGAAGCGGGGTGTGCCGAGGGAGGGAAGGAGGGGGAGAGAGAAACGTACTGTTCCATTTCACCAGTTGGGGATCGAGGCGGACAGCTGCAGAGCGATGTTAGCGACTGCCATTGCGACCGAGGGAGTGGAACACGGAGGGCGGGGATGTACTCGGGGGATTGTGGTGGCCCGCCATTTTGAGTGGTTTGGTGGCGGGACGTGGTCTTCTGTGGATGTGGGTAGATGAGCGCGAGCGCGGATTCACGTTGGTGATGTTGCGGTTGCGGATGAGGTTCGTGATGCGGGCCGAACATTAGCGGCTTGGCGGACTCTGATATTGTAACACCATGATGCATCGCATCGGTCTTTGGGTCTTCTCAGTTTCCTCACCAGTAAGACATGGGAGCCTGTAATCGAGGTGGTACGATGCCACAAAGTAAAAGGCAGCCTAGGCAGCAGTCATTTCCAACTCGTTCCAGAGTCTAGTCTGCGTTTGCAAAATATTAGTAAAGGAAGATTTTTTATAGATTGCGTCGCTCTTGACTGCATATATCCCACCGCACGTCTTTGGGCGTAGTAGTATGGGGCGTAAATATAGTATCAATAACAGCATGATAGGAATTTGTAAGCTGTGCGTTGTTCTGCTGTATCTACGCGGGTCGTCTTTATGCCGTACTGTGTTTTACAATAAATTACATATATGACTAAGTAAGGTGGATTGAAGATAATTTGTCGTAGTGTAGTTGAGTTTGTATGAACCATCATTTCATGGGATGGATCAAAATTAGTCTCGCAGCTTCCGTGCTGTGCCTATTTTCCTACATAATACGGGAGGTTGCGTGAGGTTGCGGGAGATTGCGTCGATGACGGGATTGAGGAGAAGGCATCGGAGCGCCGACATATCCGTTGTTCCACCAACTAGACCCGCATACAAAAGACTGTTCTCGTCCCTTAGCATGCTTTGGAATCCTCAACACTACCAAGGTGTGTAATTATTACCATTGTAGGACTGCAACTTTGAACCATCAACCCGCCAAGCTATGTCGACTACGGATGTAAACCAGGGCTCCAAAATTACCCTATATTGGTAAGCAAGCTGGAAGCCACAGCACGAGCATAGCCGCTCTTCGTGCATGGTGAAATCAGCTCCACACTGTCATCTTCCATCATCATCATCATCATCATCATCATCATCATCATCATCATCACTGCATCTACAAGTCTTTCCAAGACTTTCGGATTGAAAGATATCCGTTCGCTCAGGACCGAGACATGATTGTACTAACGAAGAAAGATTCAGGCTCGACAAGTCCCGCGGGCAGCGCATCGTCTGGCTCCTCGAGGAGCTCAAGCTCGAGTATGAGCTGAAAGTCTTCAAGCGCGGAAAGGATTGGCTGGCGCCAGCCGAGCTGAAAGAAATCCACGGCCTCGGAAAGTCGCCTATCATTGGTGTACAAGGTCCAGGTGCAGAGAAACCGTTGATTCTCGCTGAATCCGGGAACATGATCGAATTTCTCGCCGAGCACTTCGGCCGCTGGATGGTGCCCCAGCGGTACCCGGAAGGCAAGGAGGGAGTCGTTGGCGCCGAATCTGAGGAGTGGTTGAGGTATCGTGTGAGTTATTTTCTCTTTGATTCATTGATTCCCCATGACCGACTGTACAAATTGTACGCTAATCATATAATACCAGTACATGATGCATTACGCCGAGGGAAGCCGTACGTAGCTTTGGGAAACGAAGTGCATGTCTTGCGTCTACCTTTGTAGGACTTTGAGCAAGACATGACAGCGGGCCCTAGCATCCCCACCACCCCCCATGTTTGCAGGGCAATGCTAATGTTGTCGGTCCTCTTCTAGTCATGACCGTCCTGCTTATCGCCATGGTCACTACGAGTGAGTCTCAAGGGAATTGTAAACTTTGCCAGTGTTGACGGTCGCGTAGATGTTCGCAACGCCCCAGTTCCGTTTTTCATCAAACCGATCACCAGAATGATCTCTAACAAGATCGACGATTCGTTTGTCAATCCGGAATTGAAGACTCATATGGCGTTTCTAGAGAACTACCTTGACACGGCACCCAATGGCGGTGGGTTCTTTTGTGGGAGCACTCTTACCGGGGCAGACTTTATGATGATCTTTGCGTTGGAGGGAGCAGTGCAGAGAGTACCTCTGTCAGATACGAGCTATCCAAAGCTCTATCAATGGGTCCGAAGAATGCAAGCCAGAGACGCATACAAGAAGGCAGGGGACAAAGTCAGCGAAGCCAGTGGTGAGCCGTACATTCCATTCTCCGATTTGGAGAAGCAATCGCCTTAGGTGCTCGTCACAGATGCAGCCTTATATATAGATGTAGTCGATAGCGAGTGCGAGATTGATGTATTAGTCATGTACATGTATATGTAGATGGTGACGGGAGCTCGCGTCGGATGTAGCCGCCACGGCCGTACGTCGTATTCCACCGTGTCAGTCACCGACGTCGGCACGGGGAAGCCTGTATAATTAGTACGAGTAGTTCTCAAGGAGCTGTCGGTGAAGGCTGGAGTCAGCATCCGACTCAGCCCTGCCGTAACTAAATAATTAACGGGCCTTTGCTGGTGGCTTCTACAAAAGCTTACATACTTTAGTAGAAAAACGTTAATTACATAGCTGGTGCTAAAGGCTTCGGCCCCGACCGCCCCCTCGAAGGTCCGAGTCGCGATGCGATGCGATGCGATGGATCTGTGAGAATTATTGTACGCACGAGTAGTAGTAACAGCTGTAATTATACATAATACGTAGGTATCCTCCTCAGGGCTGTGGTCAACTGCTCAAATCACCACAAATCCTCTTTTTTTTTCTTTTCTTTCCTTCGCCCCGTTCCTGTTTCCCCTCCCTCTGCCACTCTGCCATTCTGCCCTCCCCCCTTGCTCCACCCCCCCATCCACTGCTCCACTGCTCCACTGCTCCACTGCTCCACTGCTCCACCATCTACAAAACTCCTGGTTACGCTTCCTCGCCACTGTTCCAGGCTACTGTGCGCGAGTTGGAATTGTGCGTCGATTATCTAACGGGGGTTGCGGATTACACATTCACGCGCTAGCCTGCCCTAGGAGATACGAGCGACCTCGGGACAGCTGCTGTGATTTGGCGCGCCTCACTCAGGACAGGACTCGATCAACACTTTTCTCCTCTCCAGTCTCCAGTCTCTCTCCCTCCCTTCCTCCCTTCCTCCCTTCCTCCCTCTCCGCCCACTCAATTCATCACGAGTGTGGCTTGGCGAGATTCAGACGCATTGCTCTAGCCTACATGATTGACCGCTTTGGCCATACCACCTCGAGAGACTTTGCCTTCCAAAGCCCTGACCATTCTTTCGCCCACCACCAGCTTGGTGGACCAGTCGCCGCGACGTCTACCTACACCCAACACCAGCACGACCGCTACGATGCGGACCGCTCTTCAAATGTCTCAAATATTCAAAATGTCCCTGCCGCGCCGTCCTCCACCAACTCCATCTCCCAGTCCATGCAAGATGCCTCCTCGTCTATAAGATATTCCGATTTTGGCCCACAACAAAACTCCAATCCACCTCAGGTCTCGCAACCTCAGTTTCCCCCCTACAGCTTCAGTCCTGGTGGACCGGTGGTCTGGGACTGGACCAACGCAATTGAGTTCCCCGACTTCACCAATCACTACGAGCCGCAGGGCGAGCTTGTCCAGGAGTTTCATAGCCAAGACCAGAGCGCCAACGACTTCGTTATACCTCTCCCCATTGTCAACTCAGATACCGTCTACCACCCCCCACAAGCTGTCCAAAGCACGCCTCTAGCCATGGCCCAGAATCCACTCTCTCCTCCCCCCAAACCTCCACAGAGGCCATCCAGTCTGCAGACAGGCATGAAGAGGAAGGCAGAGTTGGAACCTGATTCCGCAGTGTCGCAACCTACTAGCTTCTCTGTAGAGCTGCAACATAATCCCGCCAAGCGTGTGAACAAATCACGGTCCTCGTCTTTAGCTTCTATCACGACTCCTACCCTTGTAGCCACGGGCGACGCTCGACGGTCATCCATGACACAAAGTACAAACTCACCTACTATACCCGATACAGTGCCTGCAACAGCGTCAGGCACAAATAACGACGGACAACGGCGCAAGGAGCCCGGCAAGGGGACAGGACCCCAAGGAAGAGTCATCGATGTATCAAAGCCAAGAAAAATTGCAGAGTCACCTGCCGGACACGACACTCTACCTGCAGGAAAGGTATTCCCAATACAAATCGGCTCAGAACTGTTCAGGCTGTCGGGCGCATCTATCTCATCTGATGGTAAGCACTATCCCAGAATCGACTTCTTTCTACAAGCATCACCAAAGCTGAGAAATCTAGAGCACCCTCATATTTCTCCCACTTTTTCAGCGAGCAACTACTTAGTAATCCGGGCCGAGCTGGTGACCTGAGAACGTTATACATCGATCGCGATCCGGACACGTTCCGGGACATTGCATTGCATTTACAGGGCTATCACATCAAACCCAGAGACGGAGAGCATTTCGTGCGCCTGTTCGCAGACGCGCAATTCTATTCATGTAAGCATGCCAACCTCCCTTGGTTTACATGCATCAAGTTGGCAGCGCGTTGCCGACGACGCTGATGATAAACAGTACCTCGACTCACGAAACAGCTGTTCAGCGAGGACATTTTTGTCCGTATTGGCGGGACACCATTTCAAGTCCCACGTGATCTCTTTTCGTCTCCTGGTGATAGTCCGAATTACTTTTCTCTTGGCTTCGCCCAGTTCTTCTCCACACCAACGGAAGTGTTTCCTGGCTTAGACCGCAGTGCTCTCCTGCGGCCGCCGTCCATTTCGCCGCCGGCTGTACCCAATAGGAGCGGCGAGACTTTTGCAGAGATAGTAAAGTTGCTCCAGGGGTGCAAGGTCGATATCAGGAATGAGACCCATAGAGCTCAGTTGTTGAGAGACGTACGGTATTTCCATTTAAGGGGCTTGGAGCAGAAATTAATACCTTGCGACATTTCCTTCAATCTCAAGCGGAACCAGTCCGAGATTCTGATACGGCTAGAAGATATACGGCAATCTGGAATATCTTTCAAGCCTGATGGGCCACCTAGCAATTCGAGTTCTGGTTCGGAATCCAAAGCCCATTCGACATCGGGTCGCGGCTCTCTTGGTCCTGGACCCAGCAAATCAATGAGTCCTGCGCCCTCACTCAGTGGACACCAGCCTGGAGCCGGAGGAATCGTATCCTACGCTCGCCCATATACAGACGACCACACAAGCACAAATGTACTCGTCCTCGAAGTCTCGTCCTCGGAATCTACAACGCTGCACTTCCCTCTCTCTGCTCCTATACCGTCATCGGATGCACCTCTGTCTCTCGACCTCCGAGCTACATTTCACGCCAATACCTTGGCGCGCATCACATCTCTCTTCTCAGTCGTAGCCTCCAAAATGGGTCTCCCGGCGACCCAACCCCTCGGCCTTATGATGTTGGCCTCCGGTGGTGGCATAGCCGCTCAACCCGTGTCCCCCGCCAACTCTGGCGTCAGTGAGCGCAAAGTACGTGTTCGACTTGCATCAGACTGCTATATCGAAATGGATAATGCGCCTGTGGAACTCGGCATTGATCCTAAATCAGGCCGACTCGGTGTGAAACGAACCAGCCTCGAGCGCCGCATAAAGAGGGTCAGAGTTTCAGAGGAACGATATGAGTACGATGCCGATGTAGAGGTAGAAAAGAGCGAGTGGGTCTGGGGTGGAGCAAAGAAGGACGAGAGCTACACTCATAGCGAGAGCGGCGAGGAAGAAGAAGAGGAGGCAGGTGAAGAGTGGATTGTAAAGAGGGCCCAATGGAGATTGAGGGTGGAGCCAGTGGAAGGAGAGGGTGCCAAGATGCAAGTCGTGCTTTGCGGTGTCAAAATCGAGGGATTCACCATTGAGAGGAGTCGAAATCGGCAAAGGGCTTTCTCACATTTGCTCATTTTTTTTTTCAACTTTTTCTTCCCACTTTAATCTTTCGTCCGTTTGTTCTGGGAAGCTTCTTGAGCATGGCTGCACCGCGAACCTCAGTGTACGATTGTTACTACACCACTCTTGTTACTGTATTTGGTTGTACTTTGATACCCTAGTCGTGGACTATTCAAACCTGGGGGGTTCCTACACGCTTCTCGGTGCCATAGTTGCAATACCTTACGTTGTCGTCGTCGTCGTCGTCTTCTTCTTTTTCTTTTACCTCGCTTATGCCTCATGTCGAACGTCACATGGCGTATCCAATACTGAAACGAATCAACAACAAGGGAGGGTAGGGTGAATGCGATTGATAATGTAGCTATGTAGACATGCTCTTCTCGTCCATGGTGTATCGACATGTTCCATGCCATGCATCTAAATTTTATATACATACAGACCACTTGCTCTTGGCTATTTCCCTCAAAGTGTGTGTTTATTTCATTTCACCTCCCCGCTGTCTCTGACGCGGAGATTCTATCTCCCTCCTCCCATGCCGCCGGCCCACCATCCCGAATCTACCCAAACGCTGTTGACTGCACTCGCCTTGTTGACCTCTCTCGCCAATTTCCGGCGATCGAGATGTAGGTCTACATGTCCATTGGTCGTGACAGGTGGCGAGATATCCAATGTGGAAGCAGCAGAGACAGATGTCGAAGTGGACGGTGTTGATCGAGGAGGGGGAGGAGGAGGAGGAGGAGGAGGAGTTGGAGGAGTTGGAAAAGGCTCGAATGGAGGAATGGGGGATACGGATCGAGGTGTTGATGAAGAGCATGTCGAGACTTGGGATGAGTTTGAACAACATGATGAGGGTAGGACTCCGAGGATGCGTCCTGCAGCGAACACACAGCCTCCTATCGCATGTCGAATCAGTGAGTCCCCGGCCAGACTACCGATGATGAAGACGGCCTTTGCTACCTCCAATGACGTCTCAGATTTGGCACGTAGCGTGTGCCCTGATATCAGTGTGCGAGTCGTCTCTTCCGTCGTCGCAGGTGTCCCCATTACCTCGGAGCGCAGCTTGGGAGCGAGAAAGTCGAGCGTGCCTCTTCTCCCGACCACATACTGTAGTCCGCCGACCGAGCGCGTGATGATATCTCCAGAAACCAACCGGATAGTTATAGTGGCTTTTTCTTCCCCGGCTTCCCTCTTCACTTGTAGAACTTGGGCATTTGGAAACCCTTCATAGTATGTCGACCAATCGCGCTGCGCAACAAACGGATTCGATTTTCTCCTCATCAGTGGACTCCTCACATTCGTCGTCTTGCTCGCGGCGATGACTGCGAGCTTCATCTGTCGATACACAGTCGCGTATTCCGGATACGCTGTATGATGGCAACCACGCAGGGGCGATGGTCTTCTCTCTGGTGTCCATTGAAAGAGGTGTACGACCTTTCGGTTTGATGGAGCAGAAATGATGACGTCTGCGGCCGAGAACCCGGATCCGATCACAAGTAGCGGTTCTTGGACAGTATCCAGTTTCGAAATAGGCCCAAGGAGTGCCGGGGGTGGGATGTTGACCATGAATATACCAGAAGCCAGAACGACATGTTTACACTGTATTCCCAGGGATCCGATTGTGAAGCCGTCCGAGGTTCGGTACACGTTGTCCACCTTTTCCCCTGTGAATATTGAACTCGATATCCCCACTGCCTCGGGGTATGTTTTCAAATAATCCGCTACCTCGGTCTTGGATGGACGAACGAAGTCGCATTGTCCCTCGTCCTCCTTTTTATTCCTCGCTGCATGCTCCGCATACGAGTATCCCGGAAGGGACAATTGCTCAGCATAACTCAGCGTGCTAATATCTGGGCTGGCAGACACGGGGTTGTCAGCCCATTGCCCTCCAGCCTGGGGCGTCTGTCCGATAGCGACGTGTGGAATGGCCTTCTCAGGCTCGTACCGCCATTCAATGCAAGATGTGGGGTTGATCTCTGTATCCGCATTCGGTCGTATGAGGGTGTCGAGGAGGGTATTGATAGGGAGGGCTTGTGTCGAGTACCGTAGGGAGGAGAGGAAGTGCGCGTAGAGGTCCGGCGTTAGGTTTAACAAGTTCGGACGGGTTGAGAGCTTCGAGTCGAGGATCGGATCATGGTGTCCGCCGATGTAGTACGGGATGTGCCCGTGGAGTATATAGGAAAGGATGAGTGCCGAGGGGCCATTTCCTGTAATTTAGTTAGCAACAATGAGGGGACTGGAGGGATGAATTGAATTGTCAGCAGTCCAGGAGATCATACCTATAATCACTGTGTCTACGCATCTCGGTATCGGATTAGCCATGGAAGGCTGCTAGGCGCACGAACAACTGCCATGAGGGGGAGGGGGAAGCAGGAGTGTGGGCTCGGGCGGAAGCCGGGCTTTGTAATAACGTCTCTCCATAGAGTCATAGACTGCTTCTACTAATGAATTAGTCTTCGACTTGGACATGATACATGATAGCATGTCAGGATTTCTTCGGCGCTAGTCTAAGCGGCCCACATGGCGGGGCGATGCCAATGCCAATTCCCGTTGAAAAGGCTCAGGCCCTGTTCAGTTAAACTTATTTTCCTCCTTTTTTCCGGCCGAAAATTAAAAATAAGTGTACTTATTTAAATAAGTATAGGAAATAGGGGGGGGTGTTTAGTTAAAACTACTGCGTACTAGCCTTTTAAGTTTAGCTAGTAATTTAGTGCGTAAAACGTGTCTTAGTAGTATAGCAAGGGTATCTATATGCTGTATAGAGGAAGGTAAAAAAGAGAAAGTACTTTTTCTAATAATTATTAGGAGGTTGTACTTTTATACTTTTTCTAATCTATTTAGTGTATTAAAAACCCTAATAGTAGATTTATTAGTATTAAAATATAGCTAATTAACCCTAAGTAATTAGTATCTTAATTACTAAGGTGTATAAATATAAATATTACCCCTAACCTTAGGGCAGCCCTTACAGCCCTTACAGCCTCCCTAGCAGTAATATAATTAATTACTAATCTATATAATAAGACTTATTATAAGCTAACAGGCAAATAATTAACTAAAAGGCGTAAGGATGCAGAGCAAGGGCAGTAGTAGCTTAACTCGTGCATAGTAAATAACTAATTACTATTTAATAATACTAGGCTGCGTTGCGAAGTATAGGATAGTCTCTTATAATATCTAATAAGCTAAGGTTAGCTTACATAGTTAAGAGGTAGGAGATGTATAGCAGCTAAAAAAATGCTAATATTCTTCTATATTTGCGCCTAGGGCGCGTTATATTAAAACGCTTACAGGTAAAGTAGCTACTCCCTATAGATAATTAGTAGTTATTTCTATTAGGTGTTATAGGTACTTATTAAGTTATATCTATACGTCGTAAAGCCGCTAGCAGCCTTTATCCTAACTAAAATCCTTAATAATCTAAAGAGATATCTATACTTTATTAACTATGTAGGAGCGCTAGATAGATTACACTTCTTTACTTACGTTACTAATAAGGCGTAGGTGCGCTTCTATAATTACTATAGAGATATAACCTAAAACGTCCTAGTAGTAGTTAACTTTAGCATAAACTTTATATATATATTAGCAGGATAGGAGGGCACTACTTACAACAGCAGGGTAATATATAACGCGCTTTAAAATAAGGGCTTCTTAGTGCTAGAGGGTAGATATTATATAGCTAACGCAGGCTATTTAAACTTAAAGGAGACCCTTATACCCTATAAGAAAGTTAGATATTATCTCTGCAAGATTAGTACTATAGGCATTTAACCTAAGGATAAATATAAACTATTTAACTTTCGCTACTTAAGCCTTTGTAATATTATTAAGAGGTGTTTTAGTATATTTAAGAGGAGATAGTGTAAGGGGCTAAGCTTAAGGAGCTTAAGGTCTAAAAAGAATACTTAAGATTTAATAAAGAGCAGAGTAACGCTCTAAGCTACAGAATATATATATATATACTAAGTAAGCTTCTACCTAAGTCTAGATAATTATATCTCCGTCCTAGGCTTCTAAGGGTCTATAATCTATCTAATATGTAAATCTAAGTTATACTTCTAAGGGCAGAGTCTAAGGGCTACTATAGCTTTGCCTATTATATTACCCCTCCCCCTCTTCTAGTTTCTAAGTCTCTAAGACCTCTAGTGTAGGGTCCTCTAGGCAAACTCTCCTTTAGAGAAGTTTTAACATAGTCTATTCCTTTAAGCCTTAATATAACATCCTTCTTAGATACTCTATCTATAACCTTATTCTTATATGCATAGAATTATTTTACTTAGAGTAGGTTCCTAGTTATTCTAAACCTTTTATGCAACTTCTAAACTTACTAACAGCCGTAAATTATTATATAACCTTAGTAATCTGTCTCTATGTTAAATAGCAGTTAGGAGTCTCTAAGAATAGTCCTTTTAGCTCTCTGCCTTAGAACTGCATTTCTTTAACTAAGAGAGTCTTTTCTAGGTATTTCTGTCCGTCTAAGTCGTTACCCTAGTGCGGCTTTTCTTAACAACCTTATCTAACTATCCTAACTTCTCTTAGCTTCTAATTTAACGCTAGCAATTCTATTCTTACTTAATAAGGCTTAAACCTCTAACTTCTAACTTATAAATAATTACCTTAGGTAACGTAACTAAATAATATGTAGTATGCAGAGTTAATTCCTTTATTATAAGCCTCTTTTACTTATCCTTAGCTAGAGTTGCGTAATTTTGCTAGCGCTAATAGTTTATTTATATCTTGCACTTCTTATACTCTTTTCTCTTCCTCCTCCTTAACCTTAACTTTTCTTCTGCTTCTGCTGCTTAGTTGTTAACCTTTTACCTTCTCTTCCGCCTCTTACCTACTTAACTTGTTTGTCTACTAACTATCTACCTTCTTGCTATTCTTTATTCCTAATCTAATTCTTTATTCCCTTAACTTTACTATCTCTAAAGTTATCTAACTCGCTTATAATAGCTTAAGCTCCTAGTTTTAGCTACCCTTCCTTATCTAAAGGAAAGGCCCCTGTAATAACCCCTTACTCTACTTAATCCTACGCAGCTAAGCATGCTATATAGTCTAGCCCTTAGACTCTAGTTTACGTAGTAAAAGCTACTCTAAAGTCTACTAAGAAGAAGAAGAAGTCTAGTCTTTTTAGGACCCTTAAGAAGTATAACGCTCTGTTCCTAGCTAAGCCTATCTACCCTTCCCTAATAAAGCCTCTTACCTTTACCCCTAGCTATAAGTCTAAGTCTGCCTAGTTGCTTACTACTCCCTTGCCCTTTTAGGCTTCTCTGTCTATTATGCTCTAGAGCAATACTACTAGTAAAGACTATAGCTATAAAGCTCCTAATAATAAGTCTAATAATAGCCTTAATACTATTACTATTATAAGTAATTCTAAGGTAATTTCTACTAAGGTTCTTTACTAATATATTTAGGGTTATGTCTATTCTGCCTATGCTGCTTATTCTAGCTCTACTACTAGCTACCCCCTCCCCTCCTAGCAGTCTGTCTAGCAGACCTGCTAATTAACTATTAATAATAAGAGCTATGTAGATAAGGTAATAGAGACGCTCTGCGCAGCCTATGCCCTCTAAATATTACTTAAGGGTGTTAGCTGCTGTATGCTTTAGGAAGCCTTTAAGGTTTAGGCTGTTACTTGCGTCTACTATGCTACTTAGTATATTTAGTGCGTTTAAGTTATGTCTAAGTTTTCCCTAGATAAGATTATAGCCTGCTAGGCCTACGTTCTTTAGTACATTAAGTATAACAGGGGTATCTAGCCTAACTTTACCTTTCTTAATACTTATTATAATATTATCTATAACGCTTAAAAGCAGGTTATAAAGGACGCAGGCAGGAAGCTAGTTAAGGGTTCCTCTACTAGGGGACGCTTACTGCGCTCTACTGTAGTCTCTAATGCCTTTAACCCTGTTATTTAGACTAACATCCTTGCTAAGCTGTCTAACATTAAGCAGCAGATAACTAATAATACTGCCCTACTCTGCAAAAGTAACTAACTACTTAGTAATAAAAATTACTTTCTTTCCTACCTCTTAGAGAATCTTTATAGAATGCGCGTTAATTTCTAGGCTTTTACTGTAAGTTTATCCTTAGTTTCTAATCTGTAATCCTTCTAACTATATAGCAGGAGAGCATAGTTAACACCCTAGATAACCTTCCTACCCCTGCCTCTAATTAAGCCTCTGCTGCTAGGCCTTTAACCTTAACCCTAAAGCCTAAGGGTTCTGCTTCTAAGAATCTAATAACTAAGAGGGAGGCTATTATTATTAGCAACACTAATAATAAGGCTAAGGGTAGTAAGTCTTAAAACGCAGAGATAGGTAATAGTAATAACGCTAAGGGAGAGGTTAAGGAGTAAGTACCCCTAGTTCTAGCATTGCTTTCTCTTATAGTTTTAGTAGTACTTCTTACTAAGCTAACTTGTTATAAGGTTTTCTATTTTATCTAGGGTTAGTGCTTATTTAGGTGCTGCGTTATTAAGGCTTCCTCTAGTTTACCTGCAAATCTTCTAAGTAAATAGCTAGCCTTTAGGCCTAGCGTAATAGGTCTTACTTAGTATCTCTTTATCTATTATTATAAATTTTACTAAGTACTTAAACTAACTATAACTTCTAGCGCCCTAATCTGTTTTAACCTTATATTTATCCCTACTTACCTGCGTTACTAGTTCTAGTCCTTATAATTAGCGTCCTGTCCTTAGATATATATATATCTCTTCTGCCCTTCCTTCTCCTTCCTTTCTTTAACTTACCTTCCTCTCCTCCTTCTTCTAACGCCTAGTCTTCTTATCTTTATGTAGCTAGCGTTGTCTCTCTCTCTTTCTAACTCTACCTATCCCTATTTTATAGCAGGGATATTGCCTATTACGCAACTACTTCTCTAGAGGCTCCTGCTAGAACCTATCTAGTAAGGTGCCTGTTTCTAAGCAGTACAGTGCTAAGAAGTTAAGCTAATTTATTAATGCTTCTAAGTTACTAACGTTTGCCTTAGGTTCCTAGGTAGGGTTTGCATATCCTGCCTATTTTACCTAGTATTTAAGCCTACTTCCGCGGCTAATCTTCCTGCGCCTCTTAGCTTAGATCTTATCTACTCCCTATTCTTCTTTACTATTAATTACTATAGCTTTAGGCTGCTAGTTATCTAAGGTTTGCCCTAGGAGGTAGTTATTTAGGGCTAACCTAATTTAATTAACATAGAACACTAGGTAAACACTAGGCAGAATATCTAGCTTAACATTATAACTCCTAATTAGCCTCTTTATAGTAAACTTCCTATTCTTCTAATCTAGCTTCTTACTTAGACAACTATTTAACAACTATTCTCTATATTAGAGCTATACCTTATCTCCTTCCTTAAGTACTAGAGCTTCTTATTAGTACTAGTTTGCTTATTACTCTTATTCTTGCTAAGCAACTGCTATGTTTAACTACACTATCTTAAAGGTAGCCTTAAATTTCTCTACTATAGCTCTAGCTACTGCCTCTAGGTTAAACGCGCTCTAGTAGCAGTCCTAGGCCTACTCTTCTTTATCTAGGTTTATTAGTTTAATGTTATAACTATATTATAGGAAGAAAGGGCTTACTCTAGTAGACGTTACATTCTGTCCGCATATTATAATCTAGGCTATTAGGTAATTTAGCGCCTAGTCTAATTAGCTCTAGTTTACAAACGCTCTTAGGTATGCTTTAATTACTAAGTTTATTCTCTCTATTAAACCGTCTATTTGCTAATAGAATGCTGTTAAAAGTTATTACTAGATCTAAAGCAGTTAGCACAGCTCTAACTAGAAGTTACTAATAAACTATAATCTTTAGTCTAACACTATTACGTCTAAAATCTAGTAGTAGGCTACTACTCTCTCTAGAAAGGCTTTTATTACTATCTTAATCCTAAGGTCTAGCAAAGGGATTAGTATAACGCCCTTACTTAGCTAGTCTGTAATAACTATAAGGTTACAGTTCCCTTTACTTAGAGGCAGGCTAATAATAAAGTCTATAAATATCTCTTTCTATATCCTCTTAGGGAGGGGTAGTAGTTTTAGTAGTCCTTGCTTTAGTTCTCTCTATAGCTTTATTCTTCTGCAGACGTCGCAGTTCTAGATATACATCCTTATAGTATTTAACATAGCTAGCTAGAAGAAGTCCCTAGTAAGAATCTTATACGTCCCTTCTCTGCCTAGGTAGCCTATACTAAGAGAGCTGTGCGCTTCGTCTATTAGCTTTATCTATAACTCTAGGAGGTTAGAGACTTATCTCTAGTCCCTAAATAATAATCTTCCTTAGAGATTAAGCTTGCATTCTGTAAGAGATATGCTAAGTTTTAGCTTAGGTAGGAACTTGCAAGCCCTGCTCTTAATAGCTTCTACAGCTTATTAATAGACTTTATCTGTTTCTTCTACACCTAACTACATTTTCTCTAGGGTAAGTTCTTTAGCTAGTTAGACTAGTAGTCCTTTGTTTTCTAAAAACCCTCTAGCACTAAGTATTCTAATTACTAGGGCTAAGGACGCCCTTAGGTCTCTTGTCCTCTAGCTATCCCTGTCTAGACCTACTAGTATTAGTAGCTAGAAGTGCCTTAATTTTACTCTCTTATCTTCTAAGTCTTTTAGAAGGTCTTATTCTCTTTAAGAGAGAGCATTAGCTCTGCTATTCTCTGCACTAGGTTAATATTTAAAGGTTAGGTTAATACTACTTAGGATGTTAGACTATTAGACATGCTGCTTACTAAGCTTCTG
>MU005764.1:3898403-3953592 GCA_010093715.1 Pleomassaria siparia CBS 279.74 | reverse complement strand
TTAGCAGGTCCTTCTCTATTAAGGGTTCTCTATTCCTTATTAAGTTAAAGGATTTTATTAAGTAAGGCAAGTTTAATTATTACTTTATTAGCTAGAATTTCTTTTTAAGTAAGGTACGCCCTTAGTTATAAACTAATATCCTCCTGTAAGGTTCCTTCTCTTCTTAGTTGCAAGGCCTTGCTAAGGAGCTCCTAATTATTTACGTTCTGCGCTATTATTAGTAGGAATTATACTAAGTAACCTTTGTTGTTAGTATAGGGTGTTAGTTAATTAAATCTATGTAAGGGGCTAAGCTTAAGGAGCTTAAGGTCTAAAAAGAATACTTAAGATTTAATAAAGAGCAGAGTAACGCTCTAAGCTACAGAATATATATATACATGCTAAGTAAGCTTCTACCTAAGTCTAGATAATTATATCTCCGTCCTAGGCTTCTAAGGGTCTGTAATCTATCTAATATGTAAATCTAAGTTATGCTTCTAAGGGCAGAGTCTAAGGGCTACTATAGCTTTGCCTATTATAGATAGAGGGTGTTTAATTAACCTTATAAGTTTACGTTTAGAACCTAGAAGCAACTAGTATACGCGTTAGTAGGTGTATACAACTTTATTAATATACATTACAACGTAGGCGCTAATAAGTTTAAGGCTTACAGGTAAGAAGATAAGAACGCGCTTCTGTTAGAAGAATCTTATAATATCTGCAAGGAGTCTTCTATTAATAAGAGGAGGATAGAGGATTATAGGGAAGAGATTGCTAATAAGATGTAGGAGGATTATTATTAATATTTAGAGGGGATAAAGGTCCTGTAAGGTAGATATTAGAGGAGAGGTTAATATAGGGAGGCTGTAAAGTTAAGGAGATAATCTTAATATTTACGTATTAAGATATTTGCTACCTACTACAAGTTCTTAGCGTAAGAGGATTTAGAGGCAGGATAGCAGTCCTATATTATAGAAAAAGTTATATTAAAATGCATAAAATTACTGTTTATATAGTAAAACCTAATATTTAGTATCTATATATAACCTACGCAAGTAGTTATATACTCCTAGCCTGCTTAACACTACTATTTATAGAAGGAATGTGCACTAGCGCTAACGCGTTAAGTTTAATCCTACTTAACTTAATATTATAATTAATATTGCCCTCTGTATTAACCCCCTCTCCTATAAATAAACTCTCCTCTACGCCTTAGATATTACCCTAAATGCTTCGTACAACCTTACTTGCAACTAGTAATACTTCTAGATAGGCTAATAACTATATAGGAACTAATAGTTAATAATTTAATAGCCTTAGCAACGCCTCCTCCTTATACGCAGCCTCCTCCTTACACGCAGCCTCCTTCTTATACGCAGCCTCCTCCTAGGCAGCATTACACAACGTTAAATAGTAATTAATATCCTCCTAATAGGTTACGTCCTTCTATTTCTACAGTTAACTCCTTACCTATTAATAATAATCCTTATACGTATAGAGACGCAGGAACTACTTTATAAGAAAGTATAACTTAAAGGAGGCAATTACAGTCTTATAATAGTTAAAATCTATAGCTATAAACTTAATACTAAATTAATTAATTACGTTGCCCTACTTATCCTTCTTAAGATAAGCTATAATCTTAGTAACGCTCTTATTTATTATTACTAATTATTCCCTAAGTTGCCTATTAATCTTCTAACTAGATAACTTCTTACGTAAGGTTATTACGTCTACTTAGGCTTTACGCTTTATAATAAATAATTATAGATCTTATAAGGGTAATAATAATATAGAAGATCCTCTACGTAGTAATAAATTATCTAGTAATCTATCTTTACTATCCTCTATATTATTACCTATTACTAGGGGTAGTAACGCGTCTTCTCTAGTAGCTGCAGTCCTATTATATAGTATAATATAGAGATCCTTTATCTCTAGGCTGCGCTAATAATATCTTGCATTATCTAGATTTAATTAAAACTAGTTGTTAATCTAATCCTCTAGTTCTAGAGGCTCTCTATCCTCTCTATAGGTCTATCCTAATTACCCTTAAAACGCATTCTAATCCTTTTAATTTCTCTTATAACTATTGTGTTTGTTCTAGAGTTTATTAATAGTAACAACTGCCTGCGTATAGGTTTATATAATTACTACTACTAATTACTAATAGCTAGGTTTAAAGCCTGCTAAGCCTAGCAGCAAGTTATCTAGGAGCCTCTATAATAGAGCCTCTATTATTATCTTTATCTACTTTAGGGGGGGGGCTCTGCCTAAATTTATATTACTCTAATCCTGTAATAGAGACGGCAAGCGTATTGTTAGATTACGTATTGCAGAAATTACCTTAATTACAGGCTTTAGTAGTAAGGATGCTATAATCTTAATTAGGTAGGGGTAGGTACAATATTAAAGCTTAATAATAAGGTTAAGGGGAAACACTAACCTAAAGCTAGCGCATTAAATTTGCTCCTACTTATAAATATATATATAATTGCAAAAGATACAGTGCTAATAATATAATAGAAGTTAACTAAACACCCCCTATATTTCTATCTCTAAGGACCTATTAACTACTAACGCAGGCCTCCCCTACTAGTTAACGCGGCTAAGGCTCATTTTGAGCACCTACCATAACGCCAAAAAACGTACAAAATAAGTTCAACTGAACAGGGCCTCAAGTCGGGCACTTTTGCTTTTTTTATTAATCGCGTACCGCCCAGAAGGGGTAAAACAGAAAAAGCATTGGTGTAGTCATCATCATGGGGTAAGTATGTACATATATATAATTCTCTAATATTCCCTAATACGGGTAAGCGCTATGCGGCTGCCCCTCATGTTCTCTAATTACATTTTTTTCTTTCTTTGTGACTCGTGAGAGGATGACGGCGGGATACTACAAAGGTAGGACCAACAACGCTATTTGAGTAATACATAATACGATCGATCAATGCAACCAACAGCATAAACTGGAAAAAAAATTTAAACTACAAGACAGCAAAGGTAATGGTATATCTACTGCCGCATATGTAAGAGGCACGTATTCCGTGAGTAAAGGGCCGTTGCAGAGGGCAAAGACACTAAAAGCAAGAAAGCCCAGATAGGCATCTGTCTCCGAGAACATGATCCGATGTTTGAAACTGTTTGCCTCCAAATACACGCTATACGAATTGAACACTGCCGCCGACACTCGTCTCAACTCCCCATACCCTAGTATCTGTAAGTGAGCGCACCCCGGTCCGCGATAGGCGACACGTCGCTATCTTGTGTCACCCGCCTCGCCTCTTCCGGCGTCTTTGGTCTGCCGTTGACTGGGTAATCCCGAGCATATTCCTCTTCCCCCGACAAGTGACTTGGTTGTGATGCCCCATGCATTGTGAGGTTGTTGCTCGAGCTCTCTTGCCGACCAAGATATGACGATGTTGGCTTATATCCTGGATTGTAGGAATCGGGCGAGCCCACATTGCCACGTCCGTAGCCAACCGCGGGTGAATCATCGCTATATGTTGAGGTGGAGAATCTCTGCGGCACAGAATGTCCTTGTCCAGGGGCCGTGGGGTAGGTCGATGAGTAGTGGTCGGCAAAGGGGTTAATATCGCTATCTTTGTACCTGTCCTCTTCCTGGAAAGTGCTTGTGCTTGTGCGCTGATGGCCTGGGCCAGTTTGGAGAGAAGGGGCTAAAGGAACATCGTTCTTGTAACTTGTTGCTGGCGAACTTCGATTCTGGTTGAAATTCTGATCCCTGGAACCAACATCGAGAGGGGGAAGGACAGGTGCTTGGTTGCGTGGAGGAGGCGCAGGCGTATATGAGCTGACAGGAGACGGATTGTACGAGTTCGTGGGAGCGGGAGTGGGAACGGAAGCGGGACCAGAGGGAGGTGATGGGTTATTGCTGTTCACCTGTGAGACTTGAGGCGAAGGGGATGGCCCTTGGATGCGGCGAGCCTGGAGGACTGCGCGTTGGTGTTTTGACGCTGCCAGAGAAAGCTGCTCGTTCGTCTCAATCAGCGTGAGCATTGTATCATCGTCGGGAGGCGGGTTGTCGCAGTTGATATAGTTTTGTATGCTGCGCTGGGCCGACATGCATCGTTCTGAGAACTCCTTGACCAGGTCGTTCCCCAGGAGTTCGTGTGAAGGCGTAGACTGCACCAGTTGCAAGAGCAATTTTGCCGAAGTTCGCGCCTCTTCAATACGACTGACCAGCTCAATTGGAGGCGGGAGTCCTTTATCTATGGGCCCGTTCCCCATGAAGCGACCTTGCGGTTGCTGTCGTTGACCGTTCCAAGCTGGCGCATTCATGGTACGGGGGCCAAACTGCTTCGCCGCATTTGCCATGAGCGTCCTCTCCTTCCGCCACATGACAAACAAGGTGTTCAGATTTGTATCGTATGCCTTTTCCCGGTCCAGCGCATCCAACGTCTCCCTCAGTATCTGCGCAACGCTAGGGTCCTGTCCATTTCGCAGCAGTTGTTTCACCGTGTCGCTGAAGCCCTTGTCCAGATTCTTGGTGAAGGACTGGCCGGGATTATCGGTCAGAATGCGTATGACCATGACGGCATTGTATTGCACATGGGGGCGGGAATAGTTCTCCTTGGAGAGGAACTTGCGAATCTGCGTGGCGGCCGATGCAGCGGCGGCAGGACTGGCAACAGCAGCTTCGACGATGGTGGGGAGGTGTAGCACTTCTTCGCCCTAGGAATTGTTAACCTGTGGCTTCGAGACCTGTGGCTTCGAGAAGGTGTCGGGCAATCATCGTACCGTATTGGCGGCGCCGGACTCACAGAAGAGCCGCTGTAGTACCATCAGTATCGCTCAGGGTCCACGTCTGGGAATGTGTCTTACCACGCCTCTTGCTGCGTTCGCCTCCGGGGTATCGGCATCTGAGTCAAGGTTCTTGTCTTCTGAGGCACTGGGCCGCTTGATCAAGCTTGTGAGCCGCTTCTTGAGGACCATGGTGGAGGTAGCCTGGAGGGGCGGGCGGGCGAGCACACTCCGCAGTCCTGTAAACGTGTAGGTGGGATATGCGCAGGTCTGGCGTAGATGGGGAACGAATTGAGTCCCAGATATCGTGATCGGGGGGGGGGGTTATTGTTATTGGGCGCGACGAGGGAGGGAGTCTTTAGAAGGTCGTGTTGGTGTTCCTTTCCGGGCGATGTGATGCTGATGTCGCTCGTTCTCGAATCCTCCGCAGACCAGGTTGCACTGCCTCTCCCGTGACGACCGAACCCACGCAGTCCACGCAGTGGCCGGCAACGGGCCGCGTAGTGCAACGGGCTTGGGTGTGGCCACTCTCTATTCCCATTTGTCTTGACATCTTCGCCAACGAGGTCATTGTCAAGAACGTACGCGTTGGAGGTCTTGGGTGGAAGAGCGAGCTAGGCGCTCGTGACCAATCAGCATTCAGAACGACCATTCACTGCCGCTATCATGTGGGTAAACTTGGTCTCTCGGAGAGTTTCTTCGAGCTTATCATTCTGTACAATTTGATTAAACCGGATGCGGTGAACACATGGGCACGGCCTAGATTGAGGTAGAGCTCAAGCCAGACTGACCTATACAATACATACACAATAGGTATGATCCATCAGACCTGCATTGGGCTTGTGTATTTTCCAACCCCACTTTAAAACATGTTACATTACTATAAAGATATATCAACACACGTCCATCATACATCTTCAGCAACCTAGTAACCGTTTTATTAATTAGATGAAATGTTGTTTTCCTTGAATAGAAAATTTAAAACGCCTCGCTCCATCTAAAGCAAAATAGTTGTGCCCTCGCTAATGCAATACCTTGTAATGCCACGCCATGCTGTACGCCTCGCTATGCTCGTCGTGATGCCCATGCTTGACCCATAGCCTCAAATAACCTCATATAAACCCTTGACATAACGCCCCACGGGATCATCCGTATGCCCTCTGATTCTCATGACGAGTGCTTCGTCAACAAGAACCCCACACGACAATCCTGCTCTTTCAGAACACCACTGAACACAACATCATCAATCGCTGCTTCCATAACATCCGTAATCTCATCTCCCTTCTCATCGCTAACACTCTTCAACACTGCGGTATCGAAGTGCTTGTACTCCATCAGCATTGTCAACTTCGGCTGTTTGCTCTTCCTGCGTTGCCGTAACTTCGTTTCCTGTTCGTCCATGTCGACTTGGCTCGCCTTCTTCAAACCGAGGTATTCGTCCTCGTCTTCGTCGTCGTCAGCATCGTTAGCGTCCTCGTCTTCTTCATCAGCATCCCGCTCTTCCACGGCCGGAGCATCAGATTCCGATATACCCGTGCCACCGCAAACACAGCCGAGAATATCATGAGTCTGACACCCGTCCCGTTCGTCAAGTCTGAACAGATCTCGCAACTCCTCCTTCGAGAACGAACTCGCACTAGCTTTGTTGTCCACCACGGCATTTGCCAGCCCCATCTTCATCACCTGCCGCTGATAAATCTTCTCGTCCAAGCCACCCTTGACCAAGAACCTATAGATGTAGCATCGATTCTTCTGCCCGTCTCGATGGATGCGCGCCATGGCCTGCAAATCCGTTGCAGGATTCCAATCGATATCAAATAGTACGATACGTGACGCGCCAATAAGGTTGAGGCCCACGCCACCAGATTTGGCGGAGAGCAGGAACGCAAAGCTCGTAGTCTTAGGAGTCCGGTTGAACTTCTCAACCAGAGCTTGCCGTTTGGAGCTCGGTATGGAGCCGTCGAGTCGCAGGTAGCTATAAGACAGCGAGACAAGGAGACGTTCAATCATGTCAAGGGTCGTGGTGTAGTTCGATACGATGACGATCTTCTCCTCTGTTGTGGTGTATATCTTATGGACTAGCGAGTCTAGAAGACGCAACTTGCTGCTTGATGCATGAGACGATAGCACGTGAGGTGGAATGAGCGGAAGTAGAGTCTGTAGCATCTCGGAAGGCGTGTCGTCCTCGTTTGAGGACTTCAGTAGCGAGGGACTATTGCAGACTTTCTTGAGCACGTTAATGAGCTGAAGTGCTGTGTCGGTATTTCCATTACCGAGTGCCAGGGCGAAAATGGGAGACGAGAGGATGGCGTTATACGCAGCCGCTTGAGCCGCCGTTGGTTTGCAGAAGACAATGTGCTCTGTTTTGGGCGGGAGATACTTGGATAAGACCTCTGCTGTCCGACGAATCATGAACCGACTGGTCAGAGATACGAGCTCTTTCCATCGAGCTTCACCTTTTTCGAGTTCAGATTCACTTGCATTCGGCTGCCGGCTTCGCATGATAGGGATCTCGAACTCTTTCTTGAAAGCCGAGCGTTTCCCAACCAGATTGGGATTCACAAAGTCGATGGCGGTAAAGAACTCGCTAAGATCGTTCTGCAGTGGCGTACCAGAAAGGATAACTCGCCTCTCGGTGTTGAGTGATTTAATGGCGAGCATGGCTTTATTGTTAGCCGTTTTGAGTCTGTGGCCTTCGTCCGCAATGACGATGTCGATATTGCCCTTCTTCAGCTCGTCTTGAACCACCCGGAGCATCTCGTATCCAACAATCATGACGTTATATGCCTTGCCCTTGGTGAAGTTTGCGATATTCCTATGCTTATTGTCGGCAACATAAACGCCTATCCTTTCGTTACCCAGCCATTTGCGGAATTCGCGACGCCAGTTGTCGACAAGTCCAGCAGGGCAGACGATCAAAGCTTTCGTAATGACGGGCAGAGTTTCGTAGATGGGATTCTGTTTCATCAAAGTCCATAGCAAGGCAATCGTTTGTAGAGTCTTCCCAAGACCCATCTCATCTGCCATGATTGCTCCCTCGCCCTCGCATCGCATGCCCATCACGCACTCATATAAGAACTTTACTCCTTCGCGTTGGTGATCCCGCAAATGCTTTCCGAGAATAGGGTCGACAACGACGTCCACGATCTGCTTCCCCTTTGGACAGGCAACCGGTCGTTTCATGATCAGGGCATTCGGCTGCGTGGGATCGTGACGCGGTTGAGGGGCCAACGATTTGGTTTTAGGAACTACAGTGCTCGATAATAAAGGCGTCTTGAAGTGTTTCTGAGGAACAGGCGTCAGCTCAACAATTGTCTCTTCCTCTTCCACCCTTGCGTTTTCCTTTGCGGCATCCGTCTTCTCGTTAGCTGCCGTTGGGCCCACAAGCGACGCCGGCCTGTTATTCTTGTCCTTGGAAAGCGCCATATATCCAGGGTCCACACGCTTTGGTTGATCTAACGGCGTTGCTGCACCTCCCCCAAGGAACATACGTCCAGACAAGTAATCATCCTTCTCAATGATGGCATCGACCTCAATTTCCTTTCCGCCTAGCGATAAGGTTGATCCAGGGAGCAGCGGGCGTCCGCAAGCACCCCGTCCAATTTCTTTCCCAGTCTCGGTATCTGCGAGCACTGCAATCCCTCCGACAATAGATAACACGCCGTCACCGTCCCATGTTTTGTTCTTCTTGGTCGTGTACTTCCGCCACAATACCGTATAATATCTCGCATTCTTGCCAGAGGATAGTGACGGTGCAGGGTTCGCAACGGGCACGAGAGGTCTTTGGCTATCACTGTCTGTCGACGAATGGGCATTGGACGATATTCGGCGTTTTTTGGCGGGTGGCTCGTCGTGTTTTGCAGCAGGCCGCACGAAGCTCGGAGGTCGGAAGGGTTTTCCGATCATTGGACTGGTTGGCGTGAAAATTGAGAGCACGACTTCAAGAGGGACTTTTCAACGTTGTTGGTGGTCACGCGTGGGAGTTGGGATTCAAGTCGAATTGGTGTCGCAATTAACGCGACGCGCTAGCACGCGTGCACGTGTGTCGCTGATTACATGTTCCGACCACGGGAGGCTACAACATTTAGTTTTAGGAATAATTGTAGCATTGTGCAATAATATATAACGATCCTTATATATAGAGCCCTCTGAATGTCTATCAGAGTATACAATGCAAGCATGCTAAAGTAATGCTTAATTTTTCTGTTTGACATGTGTACTCCGTTACTTATCCGAGGATACAAACAAAGATCTTTGCAAAGGTACGGCTGGTAGACAAAGGGTACCTTTGTAGAGTAGAGTTGATTACTCTACCCTCTGCCTGTTACTGCCTATTGTTCTCTTCGAATGTAGTAAAGATGTGGTATGCATCTCCATTGGGAGCTTTAGCCTTTGCCTCGGAAATAGTAGGACCCTCATGGACTCCCCTCGTCTGAGTCCCATACGATTGGGGCTGTTGAGGGCCGAAGACGAACCCTTGGGGGACAGATACGGTAGCAAGTACACAATCACGGCGTGCTCGAATCCAAGAAGTTTTGTTGCTTGTCGTATCCGTACCAAGGGAAAACTCGAAACTGGGAGACTGAAACCACCAATGTCCAAAGGTTTCGACTCGTGGCAGGCGCTTCCCAAGTGCCGCGCCTGCCATGATCCCAATACCTAACAACAGATTTCGAGGTAGAAACGCTACAGCTTGGTCTTACCATGAGAATCACACACATGCCGTCAGCCCGCGGGAAATCGCGCAGAAAAGAAGTGTTCAGACGTGATCCGGAAGTGCTGTAGAGGCATACAAGTACAGTTCTTGCGATCCTTGGATTATCGTGGCCACAAATTGCATAACCAAGCACACCATGATAGCCGAATAAGTTGCTGCTGATACGACGACGAAGGTCGCCAATTGGGTATGGAAATGCTTGCATGTCCCCTGGTTCGAGTACGAATTCTGGAATGATGTAGCCCAGGTGCGATTTCAAGACTCCGTCTGAAGGCCCATGTGTATTGTCTTATGACTTGTAGAAAGTTTGGAAGAAGCATTAAGAGTGCAAAGAAAGGTATTGATGCAGAACGGGGGACGGGAGCGGACTATTATCATCTCCTGATGGAGCTTCCTTCTGGGCAAACCCCCCGTGAATTCTCCTTTGAATTATCAATATAGCAAAACATGGAAGGTTTTTCGAAATCTCTGAGTATGATGAACACTTTAGAGAAGATCGCACCTTCACTAACGTATATCAAAACATCTGTCTCGTGTCAGCAGTCAAGTCAGTCAGAATCTCAAATCCTGTATTGATGAATGTTGGATACTATTCACATCACCCAATTATACCCTAAACTCCTCGCCAATAAGTAAATATCCTGGAATGCCGTCCGTCCGTCCGTCCGTAAACCATGAAGGCAAGGGAAAGCCTAGAACTGGTCCAGAGTCATGCTCATCGTCACATCCGTATTTTCCACCATTTTCATGAACTCCTCGAAGCTGATCTTGCCGTCGCGATCGAGATCTGCCTCCATGATTGTCTTGTCTACGATCTAGACAGATCTGTTAACAATGCTCTACTCTTTCCCTGCACCTTACGCGCACTGGGTCGGTAATACAAACCTGTTGTAATTGCTGGTCCTTCAAGTTGCTTCCAACCATCATCTTCAAGACAATGAAAAGCTCTCCGTTGCTGATGTACCCATCTCGGTCGATATCATACACTCGGAAGGCGAATCTCAGCTTTTCCTCCTTGTTGCCCTTGCTACTGAAGGCCGAGAGACCGGACACAAACTCTTGGAAGTCAACAGAACCGCCACCATCTTCGTCGAAGATAGCAATCATGCGAGTTGCGAGCGGATTGGAGGATATTTGGGGCAGGGCGAGGAACTCGTCGCGTTCGATGGTGCCAGAATTGTCCTTGGGCCCGTGTAAGCTTAATTTCTATGATTATGGCTAGCCACTGCAGAATGAACTGCAGAGACATACTTTGTCAAGCTTCATGAACCGCTTCCTCAGACGGTCCACCTCCTCTCGGTCGACTAATCCCAGCATCAGCACAAGTTCTCAGCCCCGCGCGGCGCACACGAGCATTCCCGCTCTTGGATGATGCAAGAACGCACAATTCGAGCCCGAGGCTATGTTGTCTAGGATCGCGGAAGATTGATTTCCCATTTTGGTGGCGTTTCTGAGTAGTAAATATCGGGTCGCGGGTGTTTGGAGGGGCGAGCGACGGCGTGGGGTCGTCAAGAGTGACTTCAGGAACTGACCGACCGTTGGCTCGAGCTTAGCCACATTCAGATCCACCGACGTTTCTCCGCCCCGATGCCAAGCCATTGACGTTCACTTCCAGGTACCTCGTCGACATTGTGTCAAGCGTCGACAAGTGTGAAATCTCCTCCCAACATGGCGTCGAGCGCCCCCAAAGAGATAGCATCCATCCTACAATCCGCATCCATCAAGCGTCATCCCTCTCCGACCCACGACCTCAACCCTTCTACCGCCGCTTCCGCCAAACAACCCGTCCGCTTCTCTTCACATCATGACCCTGACGCCAATTCCAACATCGACGAAGATGAAATTCCACTGAGTGTGTTGGAGCCGGTGCCGAGACGGAGTACGATGCCTCCGCTGCCAGACCTGCGGTTTGAACAGAGCTACTTGAAGAGCATCGAGCATGCGGCAGGTTGGAAAGCTGTGTTATGGATCACGGTTCGAGATCAGGTACGGGATGATTAGACATCAGGGTTATACTTGAAAAGGATTTTCGGGTCAATTGCTGATATGGAGCAGATCATCATATGCTTCGCACAGGGCGTGTTATGGCAGCTCGTCTTGAATGGCTGGCGACACTGGAACAAGTCGGCCAAGTTCAGCGGCAAGAATGTTGGCTCAAGAATAAGGAGGTGGTGGTGGGGGGTGAACGGATGGCAAATTCCTACCATACGGGAGGTGAGTCTCGACTTTTTGAATGTTTGGACACCAGTCTCAGTGCTATCTGAGAGTAATAGGGCTAATGATCAATGTAGCACTACAAGAAGGAGCTATAGAGTATCAGCCACCTTTGTATAAATTTAAACACATATGATATAATGCACGGGTTTTGGGCGTTGGGGCATGCTTAACAAGACTAAAGCATTGAGAATATGAAACATGCTTGATCTACACTTGTCTCATACAACCAGAACTTGTATCACTGATAGTGATTTACAATAAGTTAGGATATTGTCGTTTCTCCTTCCTTGGCGCTTCTTTCCAATAATTGTATTGCAGGTAGGATGATTATCGACTCTAGTCTCTTCCTTACCTAGTCTCTAGCAATCCCCTGCCTTCACCTTCACCTTTAGGTACCAGAAGAGCTCTTGTAGCTTAAGGTATAACTTCTAGGTCTACCGCCTTCGACTCTCCACTTCTCTATTACTCCTTTCGTCACTCATCAGCCCCGGTATCTCCTATAACTCCAATAGTAGTTGCAGCCACCATGAGCGTCAGCTACAAGCCTACGAAACGCTCTAGCGACGATTCGAATATCGAGTCATCGCCAAAGGAATTCCGATACTCGATTCACGATGGCCCGTCGTGCGTGCTCCTTCCGCAACCTCAGACCGAGACTGACTCCGTAAGACTCCGATCAAAACCCATCATCGTCAACTGGCTATATACAGGCAGATTGTTTCTTCAAAAGGATGGAGACGAAAGGACCACAACCGACAAAGTGGCAGGCATAACTGGACCAAACCATCGCGATTATCGAAGATGATCAAGTTGCTACTCATTTAGAGATTAAGACCATGACCACCATTTCAAAGACGTCACGATCAATGCGGCGATTGAGGAGGTGGTAGAAGAGGAGAATTACCCTAGTTGTCTTGCGTTATATATCTATCCGTACTCTGAACAGAATTCACGTCATCAAAATTTTGCGTGAGACCTCGCCACTTTCTCTTGGGTATCGGAATCATTTGCAATAACTCGGGAATTTGAACAACCAACTATAGTCACAAGACGCTGAGTGGATTTGAATACATCTCACATGCGCGATACTCCATCTTTCACTGTAACCGCCCAGAACAGTCACTTCGGCCATCTTTCGGACACTTCCATATCGAACACCGGCGCGTTTCTTCAAACCCCGTTTCAAAAATACTTCTGTGGTTCTCCCCAGTTTTGCTGGAAGCTTTCTTCAGTTTTACAACTCTGCTTATATTAGGTTTTGTCTGGGTTGGTACTAGGTCCAATGGAATAGCTGTGCCTATCTCTACTATCGTATGGAAGAGCCCAGAATTCTAAACCTCTTGTTTTCCCCGGGCTTCATTTCGTGGAAGGATGTTATGGTTCGAGTCCAGTCGGCACATGGAAAATGCACTGCTTTCGAGTTAGTCAGTATGAAAGTGACATGCTCTCTCTCCGGCTCTTAGGAAGCCAGGAACGTAAAATCCTTGCAAAATAGCTTAACTACTGCGTCATAAATGTGCCATTTCATCTAACGCCAGTTTGGGATAGATTAAAAAAAAGATTCTTCTTCTAAATTCTCCTGGGCCGTTCTCCTACATCCCATTTCCCAAATCTTACCCTTCTTAGTAGGCATCTATTTCTTGCAACTCTGTACATACAGAAGACGTACGCAGTAGGACCCCTCAATTCACTTTTTATTTTTCGCATTTTCCGGTCTCTAATTCTTATTCGACTTCGGGTAATGTGCCGGTAACATGTTGATGGCAACATCAACTAGCAGATGGAGTAGTGTCATTTAATAGGAGTAGTCTCAAGATATTGTTGAGGAGAGTGGGGATGATATTGAATTCCCGGATTTTGAACATGTGATTTCGGGAAACGAAGACAGAAATATTACTTTTGCGGTCTCCAAGTATAACCATACGTCGCCGTAGCGAAGACACACAAAGGTTGTCCGAAAATTTTGGGGAGAAAAGGTATTTGAAGACAGCAGAGAAGGTGCTGAAAGAAGGGACCTCAAGTACATTCATTTCAGATGTCGCGAGAAGTCACCATTGGTGCTTCCGGGGAGCAAGGATGTCGTAGTTGAAGATCGGGGCTGGCTTGACTTGGACAACGAAAGCTGCATGAGTTTGCATGCTCGTTTTTACCTTCCAATGATCCATGACAGATACCCACTGCTGTTCGAAGGGTTCCGGATCACTGAAAAGACAAAAAAAAGGGCCAAGTCATGAGCAACCTATGCAAAGTCGGAAATCAGAGTTGGCGAACAGTGGTGCGAGTCGGAGTGAATCGTTGCCATTATCTGAGGAAGTATTAGAGTGAGTGAAGTCTGACTAAGTTTGCTCTGCAAAGCTATGTTTTCTCTGGTAGTGATCTTTTACCTATTTTGTTGGCATCTTCGGGTGCGATAACATTTGTTTGAGAATGCAATACTGCTGTGGAAACTCATGTTGGCTGGTCTACACAAATCCTTTTCTGTAGAATATCTCGGCACTAATAATTAATTAATATGAGATTCATGCTGAATGAATCTGCAGGAGCGTCCTTGTTAGGGTTTGGCCACAAGTTGGTCGGCACCACGGACGAACAATGGTGCGCGGATGTGATCCGAAGACAAGGAAGGGTCTTGAAACGACAATCCCGACGCGAATACGAATACAGTCATTTAACTCGTACAGGTCTTCCTGGGCAAGACTGCATGCGACGTCCGTAGGTGAACACAGCCAGCAGAAACGATGATTTAGTAGACAATAACTCCTCCTGGGGTGTACGTCGTGATTGATATCACTTCTGATTATCGCCTTGATTCAATCCCACAGTCCGTCTAGGCCACTCTAAGAACGTATCCCAAAACGGTCCCAGACACTCGTCAACCACAGCCACGATACTCTTTCCACAACCCTCCATCCACCAGAAATGGCCCAGACTATGAAGTAGCGTACCAAAGTAAGCGAACAGTATTAACGCACATGGTTGTCGCTGCTGCAGCAACTTGAAGTATTCTTCGGGCGCGACTGAGACGAAAATGAAAGGTCCCGACATCTCTCCATTATATCCCGGTGATGGTACTTCAATCCCCTCTTTTGGATCTTGGAACTGCGCGTTCCAGGCACAGAACGTCCTGAGAAGGTAGAGTGTTTCGTCGTAGATCTCGGCGTTCTCGCCTCCTCTCCAAATCTCCTTGATGCGTAAAAGCTCCTTATCCGCAGGAATGGATAGCGCGTCCGGATCCAATTCATCCCAATTTCCAATACTGAGAAGGAAACCCAGTGAACTGTGCTTGATGCGATAATAGGTTGGTTGCAGAATGGTTCTTATACCCCGGAGCAATGGTATCCAGTCGGTGCCTAAGACGCGTGATGTGCGGCTCGCAGCATCGGCACTGTCTTCGTTAATGTCGTACAGTGGTCCGGATGTAACTACAATCGGTGTGTTAGAATCAGTGATGTGCTTCAGGCCATATAAACTGGGGGTGCAATGCTACCGTCTTGTCGTCCATCTTACAAGAAACTGTAAGGGTTTATAACAAAGTATGGGAGTGACTTGCATCTTACTACGCCAGAAACTAACAGCGGGTAAAAAACATGAAGTCTAAACCTATTGTGAACAGCCACGCTACGTATCTGCCAAATGTGTGTCTTTGCAATCATCCGCGGTTGTTCTTTGATATTGGGCAAATAAAGTAGAGGTTGCATTTACGTACCGAAAGCGTAGATAAATATCAGCGTGGCGTTCACAAATAGAGCCCCGTCATCAGCATCACCGCTTTGAGTAATGCCTGCCTTGAATCCTAGGAGGGATTCACTATGATGTTGTGCGCCTTTTAGCATATAAGGTTGCTTGTTGGTAGGATTCGAGTAGGCCTTATGCAGAGCTGATAGACTAAGAATGCTGTGCATGAGATGAGGGTGTTGCAAGCCGAGCTGCGGAAACACTGTCTGCCATATGTGACTGACTTCGGCTGTGGGTTCTATCGAAATACTAGTAACAAGAGTCCAGTGATGCAGAAGATCTAGATCTTCCATATCGAAGAGGAGTCGTGAGCCCCGCACATCGCTGGGATTATATGTTTGGTATGTTGAATCTCGAGAGATCAATGGCGATTTAGCTGCAAGCGTTGAAAGTGAACTTGATATCGATGGAAGAGGCGGCTCGGAAGGCGACTGGTTGACTGGCATAGCTCCTGTGGAAAGGTACACACAGCCCATGTGATGTCGGATACAGTTCCCGCACTGCGGTTTCTCCTCGTTGCACTATTCCTTGGGTTAGCGTATGGTGTCCGCGAAATGGAAATACGAAGCTTACTTTGATGCGGCGCCGTTTGCATTCGTGGCAACCTGTGCGGGATTTTCTGTGGGAACGTCGGGTGACGGACTTCACCGTATCCACCATTGAGGTGGTAAAACGCGATATCTCTCACACGCTTTAGATCAGAGCTTAGAGGAGAAGGGTTGTCCAGGCGTGTTGGCGGAATACGCTTTACGAATACGCGGCGCATCTGCAAGATGAGCGGGCGCTAACACGTTCTCGAGATCATCAATAACACTAGCGCGACTGTGGCTGGGCTTGGCACGTGGCCGGAACTTCGCTAGCTTCACTAGCTACAAACCTTAAATCTTGTCAGGCAGTTTGTCGTTTCTTGATATCTAAAATCTCAACAACCAGCTTTCCTCGATTTTATCAACAAGAATCTGACCACGAGTTGTTCCATCAACGTTCTCATACCTCATCCAAGACAGCGTCTCCTACCGGCCTTAACACCTCTGGTTCAAGTCGATATTACTCTCGCTGTCTGCTAAATTACTCAATGTGCCTGGGCTTGTGCCAAATACATCCGCTGCGTTAACGAAATGGAACATGATCTGCACCACCAGCATGGGAGCAGCATCGAAAATGTACATAAACGCCTCGTGGTTGACGAAATAGCCATCGTGGCCCTGAGAAAATTCGATGACTCGAAAGAAACACCGCACAATGATGATGGGAGCAGCGCCGAGTAAAAGGAACAGCAGCTTGGTCCAATGATGTTTGCCATATTGAGGAATGCTATGCAACTTGGGAGAGTTCCGCATACGCATCCAGAAAACAATGGCGATGGCCAGGAAGAAGCCAAAGAAGAGAAGTTGGACGAAGAGACCGAATAGCATGATATTCTTTCCCCTTGAGGCTGTCGCCACTTGGGCCATCTGACTACCTCCTGCAGCTTGCATGAGGAAGGCTAACACGTCTCCCCCGACAAAGATTTTGGTAACAAGTGTGGGACGGATCAGCGAGGCTTCGGGGCTATCCACGAAGAGGACAATACGACCATATATCATGTAGATCGTGGCGGCATATAGCGATGGTGGAAGAATTATACAGAGCGATTGAGCGATGTAAAGTCCAAGCGAATCCGGAGAGCCTTCAGAAACGTAGCGGAACCCGTAGCCGATGGTCATCACTGCATCTTTGTTAGTTTGAAATCACAAACTCAGACCTCGGGGTTCTTACTGAGCGAGCCGATGACGAATGCGATGTAAAACCACGCCCTTTTTCGTATCATCTGATATACATGGTATACGGCACTTATGCCGAAGAGAATTGCTGCAGCAACTGTAACAGCCTTGTTGGGCTTATACGGGTATATGCCATTGCCACTGTCACCGTGAAGTGCCATCAGGAGAGAATGTGTGGTTTACGGTTGCCGAGCAAGGTAGTCGTATCAAGGAAAATGGAGCTGGCGAAACCTGATCGAATAGTAGACTTTTAGTCGGAAGATTTGAGTAAAGGTAAGCGAGAGAATTGGAAATTAAAGAGAGTGTAATAAAATGACAAGTAAAGACAGTGTTGCGTTTGAAGTGTAAGGCTGAAATTTTGGAGGCAAACTCCTTTATATGATGTCCAAGAATCTTTTGAGATTGACTAAATCCTAAATGGTGCGAATTGCGAGCAGGGCTTCTACCCAATAATACAGTACGCAACGTCTTCCTGAATACGCTGTACGAGACGGAAACGGTTTGGACTCTGGAAGATCCGCATCCTTTGTCATAAGCGACTTGCTCCGTCACGGTGCCCGTTCCTCCATCTTCACTTGCTGGAGGGTTCCAGCTGCGCCCTCTGTTTCGAGATGCGCTACTCATTAGTGCAACATTGGAACTAACTGAAATTGGGTGAATGATCGATATAAGGGCTCTAGTCTTTGCTGCATACCTTGAATATCCGCATGCTCCGTTTTGGTAAGAGTCGCTTCCAGCTCGAGAATCTCGTATAGAGCACGTGATCTATCATTTTAGGTCCACCTCCCGCGTCCATGATGATTACCACCCGTGTCAGACAACACTTTCGAAATTCACAGCTTGCTGCACGCCCCTTGAGCCTCGAAATATCTAGTAGGTAGATAGAAGAAAAGAAGGAGGGCAATTATGACAACCAGTAAGTTCTCAGCTTGGAATGTTCCGCAGTCTGTCTAGTCAATCGATCTAAGAGTTGCTCAGCCAGAGGAGAACCATCCGACTGAAAGATCTCCTCATCTGAAGCCGGACTGGGAGGCATATAGAAGACTCAAGATGGCTGAGACCGATGAACCTTCTGAGGATGGCCATCTTCTAAGAGTGCGATAGAAAACGCCCACAAGAAACGCAATAAATTCACTCACAGAAAATGGGCAGAGAAAAATACGAAAATTTAATGCCGTCGAAAGCCAATATCACTACGGTTAACAGATCCAGTCATTTGGGTTTCAGGGGTACATTCATTGAATGTTAATTTGGACCCCTATAAATGGACAGGAGATAAAAGAATATATTTAGACAAATTTAGCCTGATACACACGATTAGACATGCCGAGCTAGAAAAGAGAAGGTACCAGTAGATTGTTCTAGCCCACACTAGTAGCAAAAGATACTTTCTGGTACCTCACCCGATCTGTCTAGATTAAAATTACTAATAGCAAAAAGTACTTCCCGGTGCTTCGCCTTGTCTGACTAGATTAAAACTATTGATATGTCCCTAGTTTTGATAAACTTAAGGACATGGTATGGGTGCTTGGTGCCCTATACGGTGGGCAAATTTTGCGCATGAAAGAAGATTTCCTATCTGAGATTCAGGCGTTTTAGATAAGGCAATTTCCAGTTTATGCGATGGAACAATGGTAGAACTTGCGTCAAATATGCTTGAAACGGCCTGAAGACCGCAAGGCAATTTATACTCCACAAGGCTATCCAGGCACACCTCTACTCTGTCACTGTAGCTTCAAACAAATCCGCCATCTGGTTTCCCTTCGAACTGAACCCCTCCACAAAGCGATCGCCATATTGTCCCACAAAAGTGTTATAAGACGAGGCCGGCTTCTCCCTACATAACCCGCAAAGCATGTCTCTTATATAACCCTTCAACCCTTCTCTCGGGAATTCACTCGCAATCGTATCGAACTCTTGCTGCGTCACTGTCACATTATCACCAAACAGCTGCGTTGCAACCTGTACGCCTACCAATTCCGTCACAATCGCCGCACTGCAGGTAGCGACCTCCGCCTCTTTGAACGGAGCAATGGAACTGGTATGAAACGCAATGCTGTCCCAGACAAGTTGGATGCGGTGTTTATCCCATTCTGCGGTGTTGGTTTCGGAGAGGAGGAAGGCACGGGCAGCGTTGGCGCCGTCGACTTCGAATTGTTTGTCTTTGGAGGTCACATCCGGTGACTTGGACCAGCCGAGGTCGTGGAGAATGGTGGAGACTGCGAAGACCTCCTCGTCGATAGTAGAACGTTGAGAGGTGGGGGTATTGTTAAAGGAGGCTTGTCCTATTAGCCAAGAGCGCATGATGTGCTTGTATCCCTGATCATCAAGGTATTTGCGTGCCAGAGCAATGGCTTTGGTGATAAGTGGGGTGTCAGGGACGATGACACCGGCGAGGACGCGAGTTGGGAGTTGAGGTTGTGACATGGTTTTTCGAAGAGGTATGTAGTTTGATGATGGAACTTCAGTGCGTGGAAATGATGGGTGGTAAGGGGAGTGAGTTTACTCCTTGCGATGTTTGTATTCTGCGATGATTTCATATCTTTATATAGTCTTCGAATACTTTGTACACCATCCAGCTTCTCATTACCCGTACGCGACATGCTGTAGCAAGCTTGTTGCACACGGCTCAAGAAGATCGGGACGGATCATATGTGTCGACCGGTCCGTTCCACGGGCGACTTCGACATGCCGTTGCGGCACTAAGCCGAAGTCGCCAATACAAAGGTACATACATACATAGGTGTCAGCATAGATTCGTGTCCGCTCCTCCCACCAGCAAAGTTTGGTAATGTAAGCGGTCACGAATAGTGACGACAGCTGTTGTCGGTGCCAGGTGAAACACTGAATTACGAACGCTCCCTTGCGAAGAAGTTTGGTATTAGCGTAAGCAAAATATCGGGTTCTAAGGGAAATCAGCAGGACCTTGCTGTGTCTGCCAGAGGTAGTTTCGCAATTCTAGAATACTGATCTCATAGTTTCTGTTAGACCTACAGGCTATACGGTCACCTGACGAAGCATAGAAGCAGCCGAAACGCAGTCTCTAATCGGACCGAGCCTCAAGCTTCATTCAACAACATAGACAGCTCCTAGATAGTACATGATTAGAGTACTGAATGGAATCACTATTGTCTCACTTCATATACTGTCTTGTAGTTTCCGACCATCTCAATAACGTACTTGTTGAAAGGGAGCGGGCGCTCTCGAATTACATACATGCTGGTTTCTCCCACAAAGGAGTTTCCAAGCGGTGAAAAGGTATGACAAGCGTGCCTCTTCTTCACATACTGCTTACTAGTTAATAACCGCAGCCAATTATATCACTCGACCCTGCAGCTTGAACCTTTTTAGGTTTCGTTGACATCTATCGCGTTGCTCAACTACATTTTCAACAACAAAGATAATAGGTTTCTATTAATTGCATACCTCATCAGACGTCTGATTACGCGTCCGTTGACCCGACAGTGCATTGAGCGCACACGTTCAGCCTACCCAGAACACGCTGTCGATGGAAGAAGCCGTGTGTACTGAATACATAGCCAATAGCTAAAGGGCGGTCAAGACTCCGTAAGCTGAGAGTGGCAGGACTTGTGGTGGCTGCACTATGTATGATGCGGATGCAGTGCAGTAGTCTATCACGAAAAAGCGGAGAAGATGGAGACCCGATAAGGGTAAGGTGTAGCTGTGATCCTCATAATATATCTTTTCGTGTGCAGCTCGCTGTTTCGCATCTTGGTCTATTTCACCAAACCCCAAGTTTGACAAGTTGCAAGTCTTGGTGCTTTCTGCTCGCTCTCCGAAAGAGAAAAAGGACACACGTGATCGAACCATTCACTCGGTAACCGAACCACCGACTTAGGAAACCCCCGAGAGAGCCTCCGAACAAGAGTATTAACCCTGGGACGACACATCGCATTCTTTTCATTTGACAAACAAATTTTGGAAAGATACCCAATAAATTTCCAAGTATCGCAATGCCAGGCCCAAGCACACGGTCTCTCGAGATGTTGGTCCTGCAAGCACATCGCGCCAAGGGTGTGCGATACCCTATCAAAACTCAAAAAGATTGTTTCAAAACTTGGTACTCATATGCGCTTCGTCAGGGGGAAGTTTTCAAGACCACACCAAAAATGATGCAAGAGCATGGCAAGCATTTGAGGGAGACAAGGGAGCCGGTTCCAGGTGGTAGGACGTACTTGTAAGGTATGTAAGTCTCTAACTTTCGTGTGCTATGAGGCTAACGTGATGCCCAGAGAAGGTTGAATATGGTAGTATGAGTTGCATGTTTTCCACAGGGGTTTGATGAGTTCAATCGTTGGCGCCAACGCTGGGTGATGGTGAAAGGAGTTAGGGTACAAGACTGGCAGGGTGACCAAGAAATTGGGCAAATGTCGTGCCATTTCAGCACTCATAATCCCTTTCTTTGATTGAGCCTGTTCCCATGACCCTATCATGTGTCTAGCCGTTTAGATGTCCAACGGCTACAGTGAAGTACATGTTGCCCGGCGCTGCCAAAACTGTCACGTAACCATGTTTCCTCCCCTCAACAATCCCAATCTTTAGACTCAGCCCCGCCATGCCAAAACACGCAAAGTTTTTATTCACACCTACAACACCTGTAAGACCTTCAGTATGCCGCGGAATAGCTCCCTTTCCTGGTCTCCTCCTTTCACAAAGACTTCAGAGCGCACCTTCGAGGTCCGCCGTCGCGGCAATTCTGATCCAAACTCCGACTCCATCTCACAACATGCCAGCCTTCATGCAGAGCATAATTTCGACGGCGAGGATATAACCACACACCCACGTTCTCGCTTGCGATGCACCGCGCCACTCACTACCAGACCAGTCATCACATCTACACCACACTTCGATCCGCCGCCGTACTTTCTCCCCAAGAAACGATGGTATCTCCTTGTGTGTTTCCGTATACTGGTGTTGTTCCTGAACGCATATATCGCCCGGTTCGATACCTTCATGTTGCAGCACCTTGAGTCTAGGATGGCAGAAGATGTCGGTATACAAAAGGGACAATTTGCTCAGCTATCGAGTTACTGGACAGAGCTTGCGTACGCTGTGTCTTCGGTTCTCGTAGCTTGGTATGCGGACTATGCTGAGTGTAGGACGAAAGTTCTGGCACTGATGTCCGGTCTCGCTGGACTTTGTGTCGTTGGCCAAGGTCTCGTCACTAGCTTCAAATACCTGCTGGTTGCAAAAATATGGATGAGGATATTTCAAGCCAGCACCGAAGCATTCTCAATATCCCTGATATCCGACATGGTTCCCTGGCCAGAAGTCTTCCTTGGATCCTCCGTATTTTACACTACCAGCCATATCACCCAGTCCACCGCAAGCAGAATTGTCTTGATATTCGATGTCTTAAACATGCAAAAATGGGGCGATCGATTGAAGTGTACAGGGGTAGTCGGTATGATCTTCGCTGTGGTCGTTGCACTGGTGATACCAGAACCGAAAAGGCAGAAGAATCTTGCTGCCGAGATGGCACTCTTCGCCATATATCGCGAGAGGAAGAGAGAGAAGAATTGGCGCGTTACTTGGAAAGACATGAAGGGATCAATCACGCATATGTTACAGCTGAGAAGTTTGTGGGTGTTGGTCCTCAGTATGGGAATGAAGAAACTCGGAGGGAGTTTGATCGTCAATTACATACCCGATTACTTCCAGAGCGTGTACCCAGACCGCAGAGAACTACCGGACGTATACGGCATTATCTTTGGGGCTACTGCATCCACTTCGGTCTTGATAGGCGGTCTTACCACGACAATCATATGGCGGGTGACCACTACTTGGAGATGGAAGTCGATACCCTTTTGGTTGGCTGCCTTGGGAGGCATGGCAAGCTGCATTTTCATGATCTGCGCAATCTTCTCGACAAACGACAGAAGTGAGCTGATTGCCGTCAAAGTCCTATACGCCAACATGACAGTCGCCTTTTGCATCTCGGAGACATGGACTGGGTCTCTTTCCACGATCACAATATCCCTTCTCAAGCCGGCTTACAAGACCTTCGGCTTTGCTACGTGTCTTGTCCTTCAGTGGATGATCTCCGCCGCAGGCCCGGAGATCCTGCGCCTAACTCTCACCAACAAGGATGAAGCCAGCGACTCATACGATCGTAAGATGCAGATTGTACTTTCCACAGTTGTTACTCTTTGTTACTTCATCGGAGGCGTGGGGATCCTGGCGGCGATCCCGCGAGTGCGTCACGATATGGAGCTCAGGGGCCGATGCGAAAAGCTAGGCTCTAGGCGAAAGATGGGGTTCACGTTCGCGGGTATCGTGGTAATCGTTGGAGTGATCGTCTTGGTTGTGTTCGACGTTAAAATGGGACCATGAGAAAGAAAGGCCGGAAAGATGCTGGAATTGTGATTTACCATTCATCGCTCCTAGGATACAGATGCAGACGGGTCGTGTGATATAGTTTCCGGTCCAACTCCAGTAACGAAATTGCTAGATACAGAGTATGGCCAACCATATTGTGGTCCAGGTCATATGCTGATAAGTTTAGAGTTCAATAGAAGACATCAACGTGGGTCCTAGGTGCACAAATCAAATCGTTTGGCCCAGTGCCAATCATCGCGACATGCGTGGGACAACCCTTGTAACCTCAAATAGAACCGTCGTCAGCACGTTCTTCGGTAACCCTCGCACTGCATGCAGTCTTTCAGCCGTCAGCCTTGGCTTACAATGCCGCCTGTAGTTCTATCCTTTCTTTACCACCTCTGGACCTTTCGTGGATAGAGCTACTGTGCGCTCCTCGGCCCACTGATACCCATACAATTCTCCACTACGCTCGTCCCTCGGCGCGTGCGAGCGGTTCTCGTTGCGGTAACAATATTTACCCTTATTTTTCTGTTCTTCAGCAACTCAGACCTATCTCAAGGACTATCGAGCTATGAGCCATCAACTCAGCACAGCGCCTTGATCGTTACGCCACAGGAAGGTACACCGTCCACACACGACAATTCCGTGTCCTCGGTGCGGTGGAATGAGTTCGCCTATGTTCAATATGTCACCAACGCCCACTATCTCTGCAACGCTCTTATGATTTTCGAATCGTTGCATCGCTTGCAGGCCGAAGCCGACCTCCTTATCATGTATCCGTGCGAATGAGTCGTTCCCGAAGACAACGGCGACGGCGCCAAATTCGAAGGTAGACTGCTGGCTCAGGCGCGGGATCTCTACAAGGCAAAGCTGGTGCCAATCCAAGTCAAGACGTTTAGGAACGGCCACGATCCGACATGGCAGGACAGCTACACCAAGCTATTGGCTTTCAATCAGACTCAATACAAGCGCGTTATATCGCTGGATTCAGACGCGACTGTGCTCCAGGTAAGATCGCTCTTGGGTTGTCAGCCAGGGTAGGAATTGATATGGTACAGCACATGGACGAGCTGTTTCTCCTACCTCCGGCCCCAGTCGCAATGCCTCGAGCATATTGGTCCAAGAGCCGATCCTCTCAAGCCAAATTATCGTAATTCGACCATCTGCTGCCGAGTGGAAACGAGTGGAAACGAGTCGAGAACGCTACGGATCATCATGAAAGCTCGGATTATGATATTGACATACTGAATAAATTATATGGCTCGAGTTGTCTTATCATACCGCATCAGAGATACGATGTTTTGACCGGAGAATTCAAGAGCGAAAACCATGAGAATTATCTCGGGTTTCCAGATGAGAAATGGAATGCTCACGATATATTTACGCAACCCTCATTTATACACTTCTCCGATTGGCCTACGAAGAAGCCGTGGCTCGAGGTTCCAGAGGAAGAGATTCGAGACTATCAGCCAAGGTGTAGGGTTGTGTCGGAGACAGATCAAGATTGCTCAGATCGCGATGTTTGGCGAGGTATTCGGAAAGATTTCACTGAGAGGCGACAAGTAGGTTGGTTCCTTGCGTGTAGGCACGATCTAAAGATTCCGACTAATATTTCCAGCGAGTGTGCGGTCACGCTTTTGACAAGCGTTCCATTGATCGTCGATCGGAGAGCCCGATGATGAGTACACGCCCGAGATATGAGTCTACCTTGGTCTGATTAGCTAGCATGCATGAGTTGGAAATGCCAGAGCGATCAACTACCTCCCTGGGAATTACAGAGCCGCCTCTCCCTATCACGAAGGCCTAATCTAACGAGGAGTTCCGCCAAATATATTTAATGGCATTGTAGTTAGAATCGCTGTGTAAAAGCTGCGTTGGCACTTGCGCATCGGTCTTTTCCAAGATTGACAAAGATTCTGGTCAATCCTAATGCGTGCCGTGCTCACAATTGTCCACCCAAGCAGGATAAAACGACGTGTCGAAGAAGATGGAGGGCTCGGATTGGAACGTGAATTGTTCAGAACCCGGAACAGCGGGATGCTAGCTGGGAAGTTTATTCCAAGGTTGTGGAGAAAGCAATGAAGGAGTGGCTCGTGTAGGGAAACACATCTTGAGTGTTAAGACACGCTCCCTCCTCTACGTTGTCTTTCAATAATGGTGAACTAGATATTGGTCAATTGTTCTAGTGAGGTGGAAAGATTTCAATCATGTTATGTGTGCCAAGGGGTGAATGGAAGAGTCCCATTACTAGGCAATGTAATCCGTGGGTTCCTTTGAACTCTCTCCACTGTCTTCGTATAGAAAACCCACGTTTTACAGCACAATGACTACAAGTTCTTACACCACTATACTGCAAGGGCTCAACGAACCATCTCTTCAAGTCTCGAGACATTTTCAACAGTAGTGGGCCAAGACAGTCCGAATTTCCGCGAACAACACAACGGACACAACAATTGAAGTGACCTTTTCCTCTGTCGCCAGTGTCTGCGCCGGTCGAGACAAGAACGCATATAGGACCACTGGCCAACCAGCGATCGTCTGTCTATCCAGTCAAACCTGTCGTCGAATGGCAAACGCGATACAAATGCGTCTAAGAACAGCAACTCCCACATCATCTATGCCAAAGATTCCGTCCTAGCCGTAACCAACCACTCCTACATCGCGATCAAGAACCTCATCGTTAACTGAAATGATGTGGTCAAGGTTAAGGTGATTGCTCGTATAGATTAGACTGCCAACCATGCGATGCAATTAACTAATACCGTGGTTTAATATGCCAAATTTCTCCACCGGCCTTGCAGATGTCACCGCCAGTTTCAATTGCCCCAATGACGGCAGTGGGTACAACAGTGCCCTCACCTTGAACGATCTCACTTCCAACGGCGGTGCAACTGGTATGATACTGAATGGGCAGCAGTACATTCTCAAGAGCACGTCCTTCAACGGATGCAACACTGGTATCAGAGTCAATGGATTCGACGTCGTGGTATACAGCTCTAGGTTTGGTTACTGTATCACTGGGGTTGATGCGCATGGTGTCTCTGGCTCCCTGACTGGTTTGGACACCATCACTACGAACATCAATACACGGGCCCACGCGGCAGATTCTCACCACGCCAGGAACTCCATCGTTCTTATCAATAAAAAGGCAAGCGAACAATGGGGTTACGGTTGTTTTTGGATAATAACTCAAACCTGCCACTTTCTGGAAATTTGCCAGATACTTGGATTCATGGAAACAAGGTAAGGTCTGTCAGATGCATGCACTAATGAAAACTGACCATCTGTAGTGTTCTCCGAGGAACAGTAGGCCGAAACTTGGAGAGGGCCAGATTGACACCGCTCCACGACTTTCTTCGCTCATCGTCGACGACGACATCTAACTCTCTACCAGCTCAAAGCCAACATGGCAGACGATCATTCTGGAGATGACGGTATCCAAGGTAAAAGCCTTGTGCAGCACTTCTCCTCATCGATAGATGACTGCTTGGAGCTTGCTTCATCTGACTAGTACCCTATATACAAAGTACATTATCCGCATACAAAGGTACCGATACTATGGTAATACAGTACATCGAAAACATGTGGGGTTGGATCGCCGACACCGATCTCGATGGTGGGACTGACTCGGTACACGATGCACCTATCATCGCAGTCGGACGAGGTGCCCTCATCGCGGCGGTGACCAAGGGAACATGGCTAGTCGGGACCGGGGTGGAACATGACACTCTACTGTACATACAGTAGAGCTAGTACCCATTGTACAGGACGTGGGGTACCGATACCCCTTGTACAAGGGTACAAGTTCCAAGCAGCGGCCAATGTCTTGCAGCATCTTTTAGCAGAGCAAAACGCTTTACTGGCATGGAACAGGTATCAGTGGACCGGCTCCCGCACTAGCACCAGCTCCATGGACTCAGGACTTACAAAGGTTACCGCCAAGCGATTTAATTCCCGATGACTGCGGAATCCGGATCACAGGACGCACATTGCCGCATGTCTTAGTTTGAGTTTACAAAGGTATCACCGACGCTAAGAATATATTCTTCTACGGTGGTTATGTCTGGGTCTTTTTATCAATAAACAATGGGGTCGGTCATGGCTGCCAGGGCGATATGTGACAGCGGAACCTTGTTGACATTTAGAACTCGTCTAAAACGTATCTACACAGTATGAACGTCAGGGATATTACGACTATGATAATCGGTGATAACATTGAGATCGGGCTTACTTTCTAGTAATCGGGGTGGTTGGACTGGAGTGGTTGCTGCTTACCTGTATGCCTTGTTATAAAACGAAGCGCGGTATGTATTGTCTGCTAAACAATCTCTATGAAATGTCTCATAACTTGGTGATATAGAAACTGGCAAGACGTATTGGCGACAAATTCAGAATCGAGCGATGGAGTTTGTAATGTCGACGTTCAGCTTGAGTTTTGGTCCGACCCCGATTTATAAATAGAGTGAGATTAGCCGGCACGACGTCATCCATCCTAAACAACAGCAACCCCACGGGACCCCACCTCTGTACCATGGCAGGACTCATAATATTACAGCCATCATGTCATCACCCGCATGCTCCCATGTCCTGGGCCACCTAGCCTTCTACAATATCGTCACTTTCCATCACACCACTCAAGGTCATCTCTCCGGAGCGTATCCCGAACTACCACCTTGACCCACACACATCAGGCTCCCGCAACACAAAACCACCAGCACATGACCGTTGGACTTTGATCATCATGGCTCTGCAATTCCTCGCTAACAGTAACGGCTGGCTGTCTTTCAACCACAGCACGCCTATGCTCTACATAACTGCTGAAGATGAAGAATTCGACCTCGAGACCTTGCGTGCATGGAAAGACGAGGGATTCAATGTCAAATACATAGCAATGGGAGAGGGAGGAAAGCAATATGTGAATACGCTGCATCATCTGGGAGATGCCATGGGCATTGGAGAGCGTTATGCCATCGTAGGTAAACAGCCCTGTCAGGCCCCCGACAACACCTTTGCGCGTATCTGTCATCACCCCACAACCTTCAACCAATATCATACTGACAGTGGAATAGCATTTGGCGATGCTGCAGCCGTATGTCTAGAGGTACACGCCGAACCCAAAGCCGCGACCTCGAAACTTTGCTCCCTAATTGCATACTACCCAACCTCGATCCCCGACACTCGGCAGCGGCTCAGTGCCTCTTATCGCGTCCTTGTACATCTCGCCCAAGGTGCCCATGGCTCAGAATCGGTCGGTGTGGCAAGAAGACCCGAAGTGCTTGGGATACAAGGGAGGCGGAAGATCGTGCAGAAGAAAGTCAGTCCGGGGATAGGTGCTGGAGGGATGCAACCCGGAATCAAATACCCCATGTTCACATACGAAGGAGTAGATCCAGGGTTTGCGGAGCATGATCTGGACGAATATGACGCTGTGGCCGATGCGATAGCTTGGAGCCGGAGCTTGAGTATGGTGAGGAAGGGTTTTGGGGCGGAGGTAGATTTGGAGAGGGTGTGGGAAGATAACGTCGAACGTAAGGTAACCCCCTAAAGTCCGCTGAATCATTCCATTCCCCCATAACCAGCAGTGACTGAAATTCTCCCCAACGCTCCACAGAAAAATACCACGGAAAAGACGCCAATAAGATTTTGAACACTTATTGCAACACACCGACCCCCTTTGTGAATTTCACCCCAACAATGACGGGCGGTATCGGCACCACGGAACTATCTCGCTTTTACACGTCCTACTTCATGCCCTCCTCGCCTCGCTCCTTCCACATGCGTCTTCTCTCGCGTACCATTGGCGTAGACCGCATCGTCGACGAGCTGTACATGCAGTTCAAACACACGACGCAAATGCCCTGGATCTTGCCCGGCATCCCTCCCACGAACCAAAAAGTAGAGATCGTAGTGATCAGTATTGTAGGTATGCGGGCGGGCAAGATATGGCATGAAAGGGTGTATTGGGATCAGGCGAGCGTGTTATTCCAAGTCGGGTTGCTAGATCCCGAGGAGGTGAGCGAGGACCTGAAGAACAAGGGCCTGGAGATGCTGCCCGTGGCTGGGTCGGAGGCGGCGAGGAAGATTATGGAGATTGAGAGCGAGGAGGGAAATGATATGATTGACGACTGGTGAGGAACGCTGGGTTCGTCGTCAGCACGAGTGGGGGAGTGGAAATGACATATGTAGGTAGTAGGCCTTGGATCATCATTATGCGACAGTAATGAGCCAACGAATCTCCTTGATGAGGCATGTATTCATCACAATCTCAGACTTGAATTCAAAACAAAGAGTCTACGGTAATCTCGAGTACAATCCACCTGGACAAAAGAAAACACAGCTGAAACCCACTCCCGTCAATGCGTTGCCGATTCGCTCGAGTTCCACAGAGTACGTTTAACCTCCGGGGTCGAATAGGAAATGTTATATATCATGTCAGACATTGAACATTGAAGCATGCAGTTGCCTCTTGATTCAAATGTTTAGTATTGTGCCAATTTAATGCGGTTACCACAAGTGATCCTTGCTCCCCGAATTCTCGTGGTTTCCAAGACCGCAAAAGCAGGCCACAGCCTCTATCTACAACATGGATGAAACATGTATAGTACGCTCCTCGCCAGTGGAAAGTGAAGATACAAATGCACTCCAAAGGTATATACCCAACCTTCCAATTTTTCCCGCCAATTTCTGTCCTTCAACCCACCTTCGTGGTTAGAAACCAGTCATCATGAAACCTGGTATGTGCCCGTACTCCGATATAAGCAATGCCGCCATCCACTATACTCCGATAGTCGCCAAAAGAACAAGATGAAATAGATACGAAAAAACACAAGAACATGGAGGGAATCACCCTTCGGGTCCACCGCCGCCCTCATCTGGATCAACGTTGAATCCACCGTCCCCGTAGAACATCAGGTCGTGAGGCAGATACTCAAGATCCCAGGGCATCATATCCGCTCCAAGAACAGACATATCCACGTCCTGAGAATCGATGACCATATCACCGAGCACGTGATCCGCAGGTGTGGGATACGAAAAAGCGTTCGCAGAGTACTCTTGACCGCTGTGGTTCATCGTGGGCGAAAGTTGGTTTTGGTTTGTATTGAAGTTTGCGGCGGGCAGGCGTGCGTTGGAAGTATTCGGAGAGCTGGTTGAGTATGGAGAGTGTAAATTTAACAAGAGGTCTGCATCTGACACTAGCACGGGGTCGGGCGTGGGTACAGTACTGAACGTTGCACTTGGGGGAGGAGGCATAGATGTTGGGTCGAACGACTGTACTGATGTTGATAGAGCTGATAGAGAGAAGGGGGTTGCTGATGCGAAAGCGTTGCTCTCGAACTTGATGGGAGGATTCGATAAGACCGAAGCGATTGAAGGCTGCGTGCCTGGATTTGAAGGCTTGGTATCGCGCGGGGCATTATTGTCCGATGTGTACATGACGGCAACGTTCGTCGATGGTGAATTCATAGTTCCGGTCAACGACCATCCTATAGCTGATACATGGTAAGTAAATGCTTATTGGAGATAGATTAATCCACATACCTTGACTCGGGTGCACCATTGGACTACCCGCTAGTGTGGGTGTACTAGCCCTATTATTCCTAATAGCAGCTGGCACTTTCGTTGTATCGACGTCCATATTCGGGGCTGTTAGATATGTTCCCCAGCTCAGCTTCCTTCGCCATCCTGGGCTAGTAAATGATGGTTCCGGCTTTGGTAGCTCCAATGCGCTCTCCATCTCTTCTCGTGTGTACAGTAACGGATCACCCACTCCTTTCGCTTTCTGTTCTAGGACTGTGAGGATGTATTTTACACCAGCCCAATACGTCTCCATCGACTTGAGTGCACGGTAACACCGTTGGTAGTTCTGATTCGCAGCCGAGGCTAGGAGTGTATGCTTGTTTGCGGGCTGTTTATCGTGGTCCTGTGCAAAGTTCGGGCGATCACCATTGGTGGGAAAAGGAGGTTTTCCGAACGTCATATGGTCAATTGAGGTCCTTTCTAGCTCTGCCAGGTCACGGTCGTAGACATAACCAGGGGTTGATGGACGGGATTGCGGTTGCGACGATGCCGAATGCAATGCCGTCTCTTGGAGAAACGCGCAGGCTACGATGTATATGGGTTGACTGGAATGTGTTAGTAGTTGAGCATAGACTAAAGTGGTATGCACACCTGGTGAAAGGACTTCCAAGCCCCGTCTTCGCATCAATTAGGTCCGTGAAGACCAGAATATCGGCTACGGTCTTCGCCGACGACATGGAAAGCTCTCGACTGTTACTTGAGAGAGGCTGAATACTGCCCTCGAAGGTCTTGAGCAGTGTCGGCTGATGAAGAAGTACAATCAGTGTATGGAACCAACAATGTAGGAGTAGGAAATTCGTGCCCTGATTAATCTTCACGTAGTGTTGAAAGTTAAGAGCGTTAAAGTGAAGCTTGGGTGACAGTCCTTGGTAGATTTCCGTGAGGTGATATTCGAGAGTGTCGAGCTGTTTCCGTAGGTCCTCGGTGATATGTGCCTTCTCCTTGATGCTATTGAGTAGATCGGTGACCCTGCCATATAAGTGGATAATTCGTATAAGCGCTGGAAAAGGCAATGGCCAGCCGGATGCGGGGTCCATATCGTTCAGTGATGGGAAGGATATTTCAATGTCTTTGTCACGTAGAGTGACTGGCCGACCTGTACCAGACGAAATCACCCTGTCGAGGAAGAAAATGGACCAAAAAGTATCCAATCTTTCGCGTTCAACAGCTCGTTGCTCCTCCTCCGCAGGAGCGGTGCTTTTCCTGCGCCGGTACTCGGGTACTTTGGGCGTAGATTTGGAAACACCATTCCGATCCGTTTTCACAGACTTGGGGGTTGGGCCGTTGCGGCCTTCATACCTGAGCCCTTGAAGAGTTTGCATGCCCAAGTCTTGAGACATTCTTATACAGATGCCGAGATACATCCATAGTCCACTATCACGACTGGCTCCAAACTCGTCATATGCGAGGAGGAGCGCGGCCTGCACTGCCGCCACGCTGGGACACGGAAAGGTGTCAGGGATGGCAGATTTCGCCCGCTGTGCAAAAGCTTGGCCATAGTCTGGAGGGTGTGTCTTGGAGTCATTCTCTCCATCCTTTTGAGGGTCGGAAGCCCCAGTTAGTAATGGGTTTTGTGAGAATCTTGCGGCCAAGGCGCACACGGCATCCACTAGTATAGCATCGACTTGTTTTCCTTCAAGGTCACGTAGAAATCGCTCTCTTTGTAAAAATGGAAAGTTGCACCCCAGATGGGTGAAGAACAATTTGCAGAGGTGGGTGATCAATGGACTTGGAGACATGGCGGACGTGTCGTAGAGGGGTATGTCAACGGGCGATCTAGCTTCAGGAACCGGAGGAGAGCCCACTGAAGGAGGTTGGCCAGGAGAAGATTCAACGGGATCAGAAGTCGTGGTATGTCCAGTGCCATGTTGCTTTCCCCTGATCTTGACGACCATTTGCTTGAATCCGGGCATAATGGCCGTGGGACCAAAATAGCGAAAGTAGGGCATGCGGTTGCGAGTGCTCAAACTCAACCCCGGATCGGTGTCGTCCTCGTACTTGGGTATGCGATTGTTCGCCGACGAGTCGGAGTTCTGTGATGTGCCTGATCCGACGTGTGGGAGAGGCGGTCGCGAGGGTTGGGGAGCAGCTTCCTCCTTCACCTTCCGGGCGGTATCGTGGTTCGAAGCATTGCTCTCGCGTTGGGGCGCCTTCTTGGTGTCCTTGTGGCTCTTGCTGGCCTCGGTCGGGCTGTAGTTGTCTGTGTCGGCGCCATATCCGGCGCATTCGTGCTTGTTCTGGGTACAGGTTCCGCAGATGGGTCGCTCACCTGGGATCAAGTTAGTCGGTGTATTTTCCCCATGTCCATGAATGATGCATATTGTAGAACTGACCCGAGCAGCGCGTCTTCTTCTTCCGACATGTTAGACAGGCCGAGTTGATCCTCCGCCGCTTCGCATAGGGACCATCATTGTTTGTCACGAAGCGGATGGGCTTCGGTTGGGGCACTGCAGCATTGGCGGACGGTGTCGAAGAGGTACCGTGATTCATAGGTTGTCGTGGGTTCGTGGTGGAGTAGACCAGACTCAGTGCGCCTGCATCAACGAGGTTTAACGTCGGGTGGAGGGCGGAACGAGGTGTTGGAGGCTGGGAAATAGCTCCGAGTGGGGTAGGCGCAGAACTCTCCAGCCTATTTAGATTACGAGCGGAGCGGACTTGGGTTGACAAGTGCGTAGAGGAGCAGTAGGAGGGCGCTGGAGAGAGACGGGTATGGGGCGCATCATCACCGGGTGAGGGCGTGAAGAGGGGTGGGTGGATCTCTGGGGTTGTTGATAGATGGATGGTTCGTCAGGTTCGTAGGGGTTCGCTGGGAGACCTGGGAGACCTGGAGAGTGAGAGCACACACACACACAGACACACAGACAGCGGACAGCGGAGTGAACGTGGGTGGGATAGGTCTGTACTGTACAATGGGGACAGCAAGGTCAGGGGTGGCAACATCGCCGCGCGAACCGAGCGTCTAGATCTCCATCTTTTCGTCAATTTCTAATGTAATTATTACATACTGTGCTGTAGTTACAGGGAATGATTACCTATTCAATCCTCATATCCTCATATCCTCATATCCCATGGAGCCTGCCCTCGCAACACTGAGGCGCGCTGTCCCGCCGCCGCGCAGAGCGAGGTGTTCTCTCTACCAGTGTCTCTACCTACACACGTCTTCCATTCGACACGCAGTACCGCTTCCTAGTCCTTTGATTCCCGGACCCCCGCCCGATGCGCCGACACCGCAGTCAGAGGCCATCGACAGAGTCAATAGGAAAAGAAAGCAGGCTGAACTGTTGCGCCAGGCACGGGAAGTTCGAAGTTCGCCCTCAACCAAGCCAAATTCCATTCTCAGAAAGCGCTTCTGGAAGGACGTCACAGTGAAGGAGGCCCAAGGTACAATCCAATCAATTGCAATTATGCGACTGCGCTGACCGGCGGTAGATGGCCTACAAATATGGCTCGACACGAGACCGGTGCGAACGCCAGCAAAGCAGATCCTCACAATCCCACATTCCAAGCACCAGCTCGCCACGGCCATTGCACTCGAGTGGGATCTGCTCCACAGTGCCCAGCAAGCCCTCAAGACTCATTACATCCCAATGACGTCGCTCGCCGCGCGTGCCATAGATATAGAGCAAGCGGACGCTGATGGAAACACCCACCTACGACAGGACATGACGAGGATGATGATGCGCTATCTCAGTACCGACACACTGCTCTGCTGGGCACCCGAGAAGCATAGATATGATGCTCCACAAGACACGAGGTCCCTGCGGCAGCTCCAGATACAGGTGGCCACGCCCATTATGGCCTATTTGAGGACACATGTTTGGCCCGGAGTCGACATCAGACCTGTCCTCGAGCCCGACAGTATCATGCCGATTCCACAGCCCGAGCTCACTCAAGAGGTGGTACGCGGATGGTTATCGGGCCTGCCGGCATTCGAACTCGCGGGCTTGGAACGTGCAATGCTCGCCTCCAAAAGCTTACTTGTGGGCGCGCGACTGGTGCACGAATGGGGCGAGGCGTTTGCGCAGTCGCGGGAGGCTGCTGATGCGGGCCGCTTCGGCATCGAGGAAGCCGCAGAAGCATCGAGCTTAGAGGTGCGGTGGCAGACGAGCCAGTGTGGTGAGGTCGAGGATACACACGATGTCGAGAGAGAGGACTTGAAACGCCAGCTCGGAAGCGTGGTGCTGTTGGTAGGTGGAGATGACGCGTAGGTAGAATGGACGTTGAAAGGGCAATAAGCCATGTACATGTACATGTGTACTCTTTCCTACATATATGTGCTATCGATATGTATACAATGCAAGGCACACGCTCTCCTGCCTCGTTCTACTGTGTACTAGGAGTAGGCATGTCCCATGCTTGTTACATACATATGTACTGTACATACATAGACAATACTTTATGAATGCGCCATAAGCTCCCCGAGCGCCCATTGGCCCAGGGCATGGTTCCGCACCCCTGTGTGCCTGGTTCTGTTAAAAGACGTTCAAGGCGATCAAAAGCCCCGCCGAATCTAATAACCCAAGTCTGTGCCCGGCCCTAATATTATCTTGGTCTTAGTCTTGCGTCCCGTTGACCTTTTGTAAACGTGGAGAGAACTCCACCACGTTGGAATAATTACCTACTGCACAGTGTCGCACAAGCCCCAGCCCCAGCCCCAGCCCTCTTCTTCCACGCCGAGACTGACTCTCGCTTTTATCTACCTTTGTATCCCCTTGGCTATTATACGGTGACCCACGGGCAACTGCCCCGCCAATCACAGCCACCATGGCGGACGGGTAAGAAGCTGCCCTCCAACACCCCAAAACTTACTCCTTCAGGCCCGCGCACGATAGACTCACAGAAACAGCTGGCTTCGGGGACGACCTAAGCTTCGGCGAGCGACCGCTGACACTTGAACGCAGGCACAAGCGCTCCAAGTCGAGCAGCGTCAAAAATCTCCTGGGAAAGGTATCTTCCAGGACCGACGTCACCGATCCCGCACCCATCGACACTTCAGGCTTACCATCAGCGACATCTCTAAATACCCAGTTATCGCCCACATCGCACTCATACCACCACCACATGCCTCATCTCCCGCACGGGAACCACCGAAGTCCCTCTACTACCGTCAAGCACCACCCTCGTCTCTCCTCCAACATGCCCAACGTGGCCGCCTCGCAAGACAGCCTGACTCTCGCGTCTCCCAGCTATGCTACCTCGGCCACTACCCCCATATCGCCCAATCCAAAGGGCCAGTCGATTGAGCAGTCAGTCAAGATGTTCCGCGTCTTCGAATCCTTGCGAAATGGCGATACGGCTGCCATCTCCAAGGCTATAAGGGAACAGTCTGCCCCGCCCGATGGAGAACAGAGCAGTTCCTCACTGTCGCTGCCCAGTCGCGCCGAGGGTACTTCGATATTGCATCTGGCCATCCAGTGTGCAGAAGTACCAGTCATAGAGTTTGTGCTCTCGAATGCCAAGCCTGGCCCCGATGCAGTCATCGATATCAACGGTCGTGATCACGATGGGAACACCCCACTTCATCTAGCAGCTACATTGGGACGAACGCCTGTAGTGCGAACGCTTCTCGATCTGCCTGGCATTAACGACTCAATCACCAATTACAACGGACAGACGGCTCTGGATCTTGCTCGGACCCCGGATATCTTCCAGCAGCTGCAACTTGCGCGGTCAATATTCATCGATACCAATGTGAGGAAGATCCAACAGTTGGTATCCTCGGGTGATATGGCAACCATGGAAAAACTGCTGCAGGATCCCAGGATAAAGAGCAGTCTAGATGTCAATGGAGGAGACTTGACGACCGATCCCGCCGTCATGGAGAACGGAGGTACACTTCTACACGAAGCAGCAAAAAGAAAGGACGTGAAGCTCGCCCAGCTGTTACTTTTGAACGGCGCAGACCCTTTCCGACGTGACCGCAAGGGCAAACTACCTCAAGACTACACCAAAGATGATCGCACGCGTGCTATACTGAAGCGATCACCTGCAGCAGCAGCGGCGCAGAGGGGCATCCAGGAGAAGACCATATTGGCCGGTGCATCCACACAACCCGGCAGCTCATCAGGCGACAACGGCATGGGGGCCAAGGATTCTCGCGAAATGAAAGGATATCTCAAGAAATGGACAAATTATACGAGCGGCTACAAGTTACGGTGGTTCGTACTCGAGGATGGCGTTCTCAGTTACTACAAACATCAGGGTACGTATACATGCTGGTCGTCGAAAGGACGGTACTGACAGAATCAGACGATACCGGATCTGCTTGCCGTGGCGCTATCAACATGAGAATAGGCAAGTTGTATATGGACCCTCAAGACAAACAACGCTTCGAGATTCAAGGCAAATCGTCGGTCAAATATCACCTCAAGGCGAATCACCAGGTCGAAGCCAAGCGTTGGTTCTGGGCTCTGAATAATGCCATACAGTGGAGCAAGGACGAAGCGCGACAAGAGGAGCAGCGCACCAACCGGGACCAAGAAGCTCTAAAACAAGCGAAGATCGAGCTCATGGACAAGCGGCCTTCGAAAGACGGCGATGCACTAAGTCTCACGAGTACGAGCATGGCTGCGAAGAATCAAGGTCCTTGTAGGTTGTCTCATGTCCGCTCATTGTGATGTAGCTAACATCTGCAGCGATGTCCCTTGGTGTACCCTCCGTAGCCTATGAGCCCTCTTCACGCACTGCAGTGAGCAATGCCGAAGATCCCGACAGCAACTACGAGCCCAGCTTAGGTGGTGAACTTGGGAAATTACCTAGCAACGTGGGTACCGCTCTCGAAGGAGACGCAGATGATGAGGATGACTATGGCGATGACACTAGCAGCCATGAAATACAACCAAACAACAAGGATGCTTTCAACATCACAGCGCAATCCGCAAAACTTCAACTGGACCTCCTTGCTCAAGTCTCCACTGCTCTGCAATATGAGAAGACCAAAAACCCGACTCTACAAATCTCGGATCCAACGATGCTTCAAGCGCTGACATCCTATGAATCAGCGGTAGGCAATCTGAAAGGCCTCGTCGGAGACTTACTCCGGATATCAAAAGACCGCGACGCTTATTGGCAGTACCGATTAGACCGCGAAGCTAACGTCCGTAGAATGTGGGAGGAGAGCATGGCAAAGGTCGCGAAGGAACAGGAGGAGCTCGAAACCCGGATCGGCGAGTCCGAGCACAAGCGGAGGAAAACCAAGCGTGCCCTCCGCGAAGCGTTGGAGGAGTACGAAATGGGTGAGCCGGGTCCTGTTACTAAGGATGACGATGACGAGTTCGTTGAAGCAGAAGAAACGAGGCAAGAAGAGCCAGAGAAAAAGCCGTCCAAACCCAGCGCCTCACCCCAGGCGTTGCGGAGAAAGGCCACGTTTGCAAATATCGCGGCAGATATATCAGAGTCGGACTCCGAGGATGAGGAGGAGTTCTTCGATGCTGTCGGTGCTGGTCAAGTTGAAGTAATGGAAATGGCAACAGTCGCAAGCCCGGCGACCGAGATGCCGCCATCACTGGATAGACCTCTTGATGAAAAGGCCGTAGCAATCCAGACCGGGTTCAAGGGTTACGAGGATGGCCCACGGCAGAAGCTTGCCATGGACGAGGATAACAGGCCTAAGATTTCGCTATGGGTGAGTAATTCGTGGGAGACTTGGTGCTCAAACTTGACGACTGATGCTCTTACAGGCCATTCTCAAATCTATGATCGGCAAAGACATGACCAAGATGACCCTTCCAGTATCCTTTAATGAACCTACCTCTCTCCTTCAACGTGTCGCCGAAGACATGGAATATACCGATCTGCTCGACACTGCAGCGGAACGCGAAGACTCTACCGAGCGCTTGCTTTATGTTGCAGCATTTGCTGCCTCTGAGTATGCCTCAACCATCGGTCGGGTGGCAAAGCCCTTCAACCCTCTCCTCGGCGAGACGTACGAGTATGCTAGGCCGGACAAGGGCTATCGCTTCTTCATTGAACAGGTCAGCCATCATCCCCCGATTGGTGCCGCGTATGCAGAGTCAGCGAAGTGGGATTATTATGGCGAATCTGCTGTCAAGTCTAAATTCTACGGCAAATCCTTCGACATCAACCCTCTCGGTACCTGGTTCTTGCGCCTCCGACCTACTTCAGCAGGCGGCAAAGAAGAACTCTACACTTGGAAAAAGGTCACATCTTCTGTCATTGGCATCATCACTGGTAATCCCGTAGTGGACAATTATGGCTTAATGGAGGTCAAGAATCATTCTACTGGCGAAGTCGCGCAAATAGACTTCAAGCCCCGCGGCTGGAAAGCGTCTTCGGCGTACCAAGTGGCTGGTAAGGTCCTGGATGCGAACGGAAGAGTGCGATGGAGTGTTGGCGGACGCTGGAACGACAAGATCTATGCTCGCTATACGCCTGGCTTCGAAGACGCCGAGCTCGACAAGGGCGTCTCCAAACACGGCAAGCATGAAGACAATACAGTATTCTTGCTTTGGGAATGTCATAAGCGCCCCACTGGCATCCCCTTCAATGTTACGCCCTTTGTCGTCACGCTCAACGCTATCCCCGATGCGTTACGAGCTGTTGTCGCACCCACGGATACACGTCTACGACCCGATCAGCGCGCCATGGAAGACGGAGAGTACGACCTTGCCGCCACGGAGAAGAATCGTGTTGAAGAGAAGCAGCGGAAGGCGAGGCGGGATCGCGACGTGAAAGGAGAGGAATTCGTCCCGAAGTGGTTTTCCAAGGGCAGGTGTGACACTACCGGTGAGGAATACTGGGTGTTCAACCATGAATATTGGCGGATCAGAAATGAGGTTGCAGAAAAAAGGACCGACTGGCAACAACACGATTTGGAGGATATATTTTGATTGAGATAAATGTTGATCGTTTGGATGAAGGTGATGCGGCATGACTGAATGAAGGCAGGCAGCAAGGGTTGGTCATTTAGCGTTCTTGTTTGTATGTACTTATCACGACGCTTACGTTGTTGCCGAAGATTTATTAATCAATAAAGGCTGACGTATTTGCTTTGTCAACCTGTCCACGCGTATCAAGTACACTTATTGAAGGAGGGCCTTCACACTTTGTCGCTTGCCATTGTCTGCATTCACCCAAGAACTGCGCGAACTCGACATGGATGAGATATTCAAATGGCCACTGCCTCTCCTCCTCCTACTTTCGTATCCACATGCACAATGCACAGTGCACATTTATACTTTAGTCTGACCCCGAGCGAGCAAGCAAGCAATTCAACACAGACAAATACATTCATCATACATACAAACTTGATCGCGATCAAAAAATTCGAAAACGTAAACATTTACCAAGCAAATAAATAAATACGCTTGTTTCTTTAGCTAGCTAGCCCTCCTTGTAAAGTTGTAATACTCGTTACAATAGTCGAATAATTTCTTCTTCTTCAGCGATATTAAACAAATGGTAATTGATGTGTATGTATGTTGGGTGAGTAGCAAGGCAGCGGAAAGGCGGGGGGGGGGGGGGGGGCTGTGCCACGAGGAACTCGGCGATGGGAGATTTGTATGTATTCATTCACACGAGTGTGGAAGAGTGAGTGTGGTAAATTAGTGTTGTTGAAATTTGGAGAAATTCGTTTTCACGCATGCATGGATGGATGAACGGATGGATGGATGGAGGGCGGGAAGCATTTGCTTGTCGTGTGTGTGTGTGTGTGTGTGAGTATGTGTGTGAAGGGGATTCGAATTTTACCAACTTGGCGAGTTATCATTTGTGAATCTATCCATCTATTGGAGTATTATCGTGGGGGACCAACGACGACGTGTGTGATGTAAATGCAAAGGAAGCTTCTTCTTCTTCCTCTTCTTCTTCTTCTTCTTCTTCATATCCCTATACACATACGTATTCCCATATTACTATATCTTCACCACGACAATCTTATCCAACAACACTACCATACCACCTACATCCACCACACACACACACACACACACACATCTCCCAAACCCAATCACAATTCTTCAACGGCCACACTCCTCACTATTACCGAGTTCAAAATGGGCTGGCACTGCTGCACCTGCGGCCGGATAAACATGGGTCTCGGAGACGAATATGCAGGTCAGAAGTGCGTAAACCATAGGTGCAGACATTCCTCCTGTTGGCAGTGTGGCGTGGGCGTGGAGAATCCGCTGGTTATTGGGGCGGGTTTGGATGGTGGGGGGGAGAAGGGTGAGAGTAGGGGGAAGAGAGGAGGAGGTGAAGGAGAGGTGGGGTGTTGTGTTATACTTTGAAGGTATTGGGGGGCCTCTGACCTTTTTCGAAGAACCTTGATATGATGCAGACAAACATACATGTATACAAATGAATTGCCATATGCAGCTCTCACATGCGCTTTCGTGAGGTTGCTTCGCTTACGAACTCTACCTCCATGGGGTAGTCGAGAGTGACGAGAAAGAAGAAGAAAAAGGTTTGTGTTGGCATGTTACTAGGATTAGTTAGTGATGGTTCAAGTGTTCTTTGATCCATGTTTGGGATAACTGTGAATTCTTAACCTTTGGGATATATAAAGCCTACCTTTAACCCCCTCTAAGTATATATATATATATATATATACATATACACACTTACCGACGCTCATAATCAACAGATTATTAGTTACACCAAATATCTACAATCTATTTCACAAATCCAAACAGTTCGCCATGCCCTGGGACGGTTTTATAGGTGATGAGTGTCCGCCGGACGGACGCGTGAGATGGGATGCTTTACGTCGGCCGAGGCCTGAGGGAGAGACCGCCGGTTGCAGTGATGGCGAGCAGAGGGAGATAGAGACGGAGATGGAGACGAAGACGGAGATGGAGATGGAGATGGAGATGGAGATGGAGAAAGGGAAGGAGAAAGATAAGCCGCAAAATAGCCCTGGTCCACGTAATAGTGACAGTTTTAGCGAGCCTGGGTATTTTTTCATCTTCTCGGATTAGATGATGGATAGATTTTGCAGTCATAACTTTGTTGTGGATATCTATCGTTAAAACGTGGCCAGTTTGAGGAAATTCGAGAAATGTGACATTTTTATTTATTTGACATGGTTCATATGCAATAGGGCAATTTATGACAGTAAAACTTACCAAAAAATCAATATAGTGGTGCTGTATGGGAGGAGGTTGACAATGGGGAAATCGGGGAAATCGGGGAAATGCGGGCAAAGTGCGGGTGAGGTCACGTGTGAGGCTCTCGAGGCCTGGGCACTGGGGGGTGCCGGCCCTGAAACGCTAGGCGACGCAACCACAACATCACATCGCGACCACGAAAGCAAACATTCAACGACAATTCCATCCCAACCATCACCGTCGCCCGTCTTCCTGTGCGAGCGAGCCCTTCCGAAACATCTTCTACTTACTGTACAACGCGCATCCTGCCTACGGCTTCCCACTGCGACCCCCCCCACGGGCATTGCGCGCACACCAGCGCCGCCCTCCACTTCTCCCCACCAGCTCTCTCTGACGCGGGTGGCCTCACCGCTTCGGCCTTTGTCCAACGCGCTGATCGCCGCCCACAACAACGCGTCTGGCCCATCTGTACCCACGTCGAGCAGCTTAACACGCAAGAATTAATTCATCATGTCGGCCACCGTTGCCCCTGCCCGGCCGCCGCAGCTTTTGCGCCTGCGCCGCGAATCTCAACGCCCGACCCTCGCGCGCTCGTCCATGGCCAAAGCAAATAACATGGAGAATGGTACCGCCAAAGAGGAACCCAAGCGTTACGTCTACAAGCAGGAGGATATTCTAGCCAAGTTCAAGGGCAACCCGCCGTCGCTGCGCGTCCACCTCCATGCCAATCACTTCCGCCTCAACGACTCGCAAGAGTCACTGTCGTATGCCTCGCCTATGCGCGAGCTGCTGCAACATATCCGCGAGAAGACGGTCCCGCACAACATGCTCGACGAATTCTACGCGAGCAACATACCCTTCTACGACAGTAAGCGAGCTTCCTCGAGAGTTTTGGACTTTGAAACAGAATACGGGCTAACGTCGAATATCAGACTGTCTCATTGTCGAGATACACGACAACCGCTCTGGCGGTGTGAAACCAAAAGACGAGTCCGCCAACACTACCGGCGGCATCAAGACCGAATCCTTTTCTATCCACAACTACAACAACTTCATCACACCCTCTCCTCATGTTCCATATCCCACCAAGCCGGCTGCGAAGCCCAACCAACTTGACCCGCAAGCCAGGGCGCAAGAAATTAAGGAGGACAAGGATCTAGACAAGGAGAATATGCCCGCGCCGGGCCAGCCTGCCTCGCTGAAGCAGCCCGCCAAGGTCAAAATCACTACCGTGGTGCTATTTCCCACCCCATTGTCACACTATACAGATATCCAGCTACTGGCCACTACACCCGTCCCGGACATGCAGACCTACCGCAGGAACCAGGCCGCTGGTAGAGCAGCGGGGAACCCACCAACGCCGCTCACGTCGGTTCCTCCTACGCCGACAATGAGCTCCGCACGCAGCCCGAAGCGACAGAAGATGGTCATCGACCAAGACAATGTCCACGAGTTCGAGGCCGCTGTCATAAACGCCCAATGCCCGAAGTTGTATCTTGAACCCACCAAGAGTTTGGAAGAATCCATGGCACTTATTGAGGCCATGACACATCCGAACAATATGAATCCTGCACCACCTCGCAAGAGCCGCAAGAGGACTACTGCTGAATTAGCTGCTGACGAAGCTGAAGCCGCTGACATTCAACGCTTCATGCTGGCAGGTGATGAATGGCAAGCGACCAAGACGGGAACTGCGGCTGGTGGAGACGAAGGCCAATCCGGTGGCCGCGGCGCTAACGGGCAGACGTTTGCCCGATTCAAGACCCTTGCGACGATCAAGATGAACCATGAGGAAGCAGATCGGCGGAAGAAGGAGGACGAGGCACGTGTAGCACAAGCAAAGAGACAAGCACAAGTCGAGTCGGAAGCCCAAAAGCGAAGAGAAATGGAGGCAAACCGTCAGGCCGAGCAGTCGGCGGCTGCGATGCATCACAGGCAAGAACAACACAATCGACAACAACAACAGCAGCAAATCCAGCTCCAGCACGAAAACGCTATGCGGGCCCAACAAATGACCAATGCTTCAGCGGGGCAATCACAGACACCGTTGTCTGCTACTCAACCTCAATTCTCATCCCCTGTCGTTCGACAAGGCACTCCAATGGCAGCTTCTCCGCTCATGAACGGACTCGTCACTCACCCCATGGGGGGCACACCAATGGTCGCAACCTCCTCGAACCATGGTGCCGGCAGCCCCCCTCGACCTCCGTCTGCCGTGTCTCATCACCCAGCTGCTAACATGGCCCGCACCATCAGCCAGCAGCAGAGCCAACAACCCATGAGTAGGACTGGAACACCGCAGATGATTCAAGGAACCCCTGTCATGAACACTGCCATGCCTGCTCGTAACATGGCTACGCCACAGCCACGCATGAACCAAGGCAGTCCGACGCCCCTGCAAGGAGGTACTCCAATCATGATGGGCACTCCTCAGCCTGGCGGCCAGCCTGGTATGACACAGCAAGAGCAAATGCAGCGTATGGCCCAAGTACAACAGTTGCAATTGCAACAACGCGTGCGAGCCCAGGCAATGCAGCAAGGTCTCCAGATCCCACCAGGTCAAACCCCGACGCCGCAGCAATTGGCCATGCAAAAAGCCAGACAGCATGTTCAGCGCGAGGGCATTCCCCAAGGCCAAGATCCTAATCAATACACAAACTTGGTTGCCCAACGGTTTTTCCAGCAATGGCAGGCGCAACAGCAGGCGCAGCAACAACAGCAGCAGCAACAACAGCAACAACATCAGGCGCAGCAACAGCAACAGCAGCAACAACAGCAACAGCTCCAAAACATGTCTCCCCAGAACCCTGCTCATGGTATGCCGCAAGCCGGCGTACAAGCTCAAAATGGTTTAAACATTAACAACATGAGTTTGCAGCAACTCCAACAGCAATACATGAGCCGGAAGCAGCAATTAATCACAACATACGGAAACGAGCAAGCAGTCCCTCAACAACTCATGCAACCGATGCGGCAATTGGAAAATGCCATGCGTCAACGACAAGCACAGGCCGCGCAAGCCGCACAGGCGCAAGCTCAGAATGGCGGCCAGATGAACATGAGCTCAGCGATGCAGAACCAGATGAGCATGCAAGGCGGAAACGTACAAAACCCGGTCCAGGTGCAGCAACAACAATACCAGCAATTGCTCCAACAACAGCGTACAAACCAAGCTCGACAACAGCAGATGCTAGCCATGCGACAGCACGGCATGGCGGGCGGCCAGATTCCCCAGAATATGATGAATAATATGCAGATGATGAACGGGGGCGGCATGGGCGGCATGAACATGAACATGCAGAATATACAGACGATGGGAGGTATTCAAGGTATGCAGGGCGGCATACCAATGAGTCAAATGACACAGGCGCAACAGCAGCAAATGCAAATGATGATCATGCGCCAGGCCCAAGCACAAGCGCAAATGCGAGCAGCTGGGCAACAACAACAACAGCAGCAACAGCAGCAGCAGCAGCGGCCGCAGGGTGATGGGAGTGGAATGGGAGAGTGGAGCGGCGTTTAGGTAACAAGGCTGCAGGTTGAGAAGAAATCTGGGTTTAAAAACTGGGAAATAGAATCATTGGGACGGATATGGTTTATGTCGGTCAACCAAAAATGGGCTGGCTGTTGTCCTTTTGATCTGTTTGGTGTTTTTTTGCGAGTGGTCAATTTCAAGGTGTAGCTGGTAGATACCCCTGGGTCTTAAAAGGGTTTGGTATGGTTTCTATTGCAGGCGCTGCCCATTATGTATAGTGTTCTTGCAATGAAAATATTCGTCATCGTTAGTTTCGTGAGCTTCGAGTGCTGTTTGGCTAGAGACCGTTTATACTTCACATGATTCGATACCCTGATAGGCCTTGGAAAGGGGAGAAATATCCGAAATATGCTACCCTCACTGCAGGTTCACAATTCTTTAAGCTCCAGGTATTCTGTGGATTTTGCGTTTATTTATTTGAAGCATCCTTTGCACCATAATACATACACTGAGTGTCCATACAATCAAATGTTTGTCTCGGCACCAGTGAGCAGTGAGCTCTCCGTGTCCCCACGTCTTTACCGAATAGTCGGGGGGAGGGGGGGGGGGAAATTTTTTTTTGGCGTCGCCTTCATTTGATGTTCATTCCCCGTTCATTTAGACTTGATACTTGGTTGATGCTGCGTCTCGAGAGTGGGCATGAGAATGTGTTTGATTGTTGGGCAAGTAGATGAGGGATCTACTTCTTCGACGCGGCTTTGGCGAGATCGGCGAGGGCTTCGCGGCGCTTGAACTTTGCATCTTCGATGACACCTGTGTAGCACACTCGTATCAGTATCTTTTGTTATCATTGTACAAACTAAAACGATGAGGGAGGTGGAATAAGGCCAGGGAGCAAACTGACCAGCATCAGCATCACTGCTGAAGTTGCCCGTCCATGTCACATATGTGTGGCCCTCGTGCGCGCCAGAAGTGACGGGGTAGCAGCGAATGGTGCTGACGACGGACGTGTACGAGAGTGCTGGCTGCGATGAGATCACAGAGTAGGTGATGTAGTGGTCAATGGACTGTTGCATACAATCAGCGTTGTTCATTATGCCGTACGCTGGTGATAAACGCGTACAGAGTGCTCTTCCTGCTTGACCTCCAACTCGGTGCCATCGGTGAAGGTCCACTTGACAATGTCAGTTTCGGGCGATGTGCCCTTGACGGTGGCGCTCTTGGAGAGCTTGGACCAGAAGGTGCTGAAGTTCTCGAGCTTGATGAGGTGCCAGACGGCGCTGTATGGATTGATCAGATGAGATGCTACACTGGATAGAAATGTACACGAGAAGTGCTTGGTAGCATACCTGAACGGAGCTTCGATGACGGCGGACTCGCTAACGCTGGTGGATGTCGGGATGGCGGGCATGATTGCGGTGATGGAATTGCGAACTTGGTTGGTTGTTGTTGCGGGGCGATTGGTGATGAATTGGGGTGGTGAAGTGCGAGCTTTATGGGCTTGAGCTTTATGGGTGTAAGTAATTTGTGTGAGCTGTGCTTGTTGATTGCGTCATAGGAAAGCTGTTTGCGAGACGGAAAGGGAAAGCGTGAAATGGCAGCTAATAATTACCCCGCCCCCGCATTTGACCTGATCATGGCCTCATGTCTCGCCATCAATCACCTTTGATTGACCCTGGAACACCTCGCTAAGGCATCGTGAAGTGGTAGCTTTCAAAATGGACTCCCCGGCTCTAGTGCGACACTAAGACAGCTAAGGGCAATTCTATTGGCTGGATTTATATGAGCTAGTACTCACTATTCAATATTCGGGTAACTGTTGTGCGGGGGATGCCAGTTGCCTTGGCAATTTCGTGCTTAGACCAGCCTAAATCGGCTAGACCGTGCACATGACCTCGATGTTCGGGCCTAGTGTGCTTTTGCCTAATCTTAGGAGGGAGAGGCATATCGCTGATTAGTCAAAGACAAAGGAGCTAGTGCTTAATTACGAAGTAGGTGTTAGGGAAGCAAGATGAGAAGCGACACCGGGAGCGGTCCTACCCTTATATAGCCACTAGTGCGGGTTTAGGAGCTTTTTCCGCCATTAATCAGGCTAAGAGGCACACTAGTGTACCGCTAGTGTCGCACTAGAGTTAGGAGGGTCCATTTCGAAAGACACTAATAGTTCTACACAGTAATAATATTTTCTACATCTGTTCGTTTCTTAACTACATAATTTCTAACAATTTCCAAAGAAGTTTGGCTACAAGGATTCGCAAAGTCGTGTTTGTAGCTAATAAAGATATTTCGACGATAGCTACAAAGGGTAACGGGAGAGGTGTTGGCTATCACGTGAGCCAAGGCTCTAGTGTCAACACATGCACTTAGCGGAAGGTCTTGGCGCAATCTTGCAATATTCGCTACCTACAATGCCCTTACAATATGAATAATATACATACTATTATAATAACCTTATTACCTACTTTTTTTTACTTCGGAGGTTTCCTAAAAGTAGTAAAGCTAGATTTAAGACATCCAGTAAGCTAAAAATCTTCTAAACTGCTGCAGATTTGACGTCTCCTCTCGAGGCATTTGCTCTTTTCCCATTCTCGGCGCTGCACATCCGCAAAGTAAAGCCTTGGGGCAATCAACGCGCAATCCAAACATGCGTAAAGCGATGACTCTTCACGAGTCTATCAAGTTCCCCACCTTCGTCGTACATCCCTCCATAAACTTCAAACATCTTTTCCTAATAGTGTTGTGGCGAAGCTCCATGTTCCGCCACACATCGGCCTTGGCGAAACCCCGACATGCCGATAATTCATGCCACATGCCATAACGCGCAACCCTATATGCCTGTCAATATGTGTGTGGAGTACGCGTCTTTCAGGCCTCGATGTTTGCTAGTGGCCGAAAAACTTCTTGTTGCTTCCAAAGGGCAGACTTTAGCGGTGGCTGATTGGTGTTTAGTTAGTCATGAGGGGAGCTAGTGGGGATGTGCAGGAGGGATATGGACTTTTAGATGGGAGTGGCGATGAAGGTTGTACATGCGGCCTCACGTGGCGTCTGGTGCCTGGAATGGCAGATGTGTATAAAGATGGTCTGGAGTGACGGCTAAAGTGGCCTTCTTTCTATCATTATCATCATCATCTCGACACTCTTTGTCACTCACTCCCTACAAACCACACTCCATCATCATCATCATCATACATCATCATCAAGATACACACACACATAAACACCAGAGTACATCAAACCCCGCAATCATGCCTTCAATCACCTACATGAATCAATCAGCTCCATTTTGGGATTTCATCGCCAGTCTGGAGCAACAGGGCCAAAATCACCCCTTCTTCTCTCAATCCAACGAGAACAACAACAACAACGGCGAGCATGGCGAACACCAAGGCCCCCCTCCGGCCTTCACTCCCTGGGGCTGGGGCGGCGGTTGGGGCGGTCGAGGGTTTCCCCACCGTGGCCCACCTAGATCTCCTCCAGACAACGACAATGAGAAGGAGGCCGAGAAGGAGAAGGACGTAGACATGGAGGGCAACGAGAAAGCCACCGACGGCGAGAAAACCGTCGTGGACGAGAAGGGCAACGGAGAGGGCCCATCTGGAACAGAGAACGAGGGCTGGGGTGGCCGCCGCCGCCGGGGAGGACGTCGCCATTCCGGCGAGGACGGAGAAGGCTCAGGCCCTGAGGGCTGGCGCCGCCATGGACGTTGCGGAGGTGGACGTTGCGGAGGTGGACGCCATGGACGTCGTGGAGAGAAGAGCGGAGGCGAGGGCGAGGGTTCTGGCTCCGAGTCTGAAGGCTGGGGTGGTCGTCGCTGGGGCGGACGCCGTGGACACCACGGTGGACCACATGCTCATGGTGGACCTCATGGTCCTCACCACGGTCCTCCTGGTCCTCATGGCCACGGAGGCCCCGGCGAATCTCGCCATGGCCCTCCCGGTCCCCATGGCCATCACGATGGACCTCACGGCCACCACGGCCACCACGGCCCACGAGGCTATGGCGGACGAGGACGCGGTTGGGGAGGACCTTGGGGCTGGGGACGCGGCGGTCCATTCGGCGGCGGCGCTGCACCATTCGACCCCATCGCCTTCGCTGCCAATCTGTTCAACACAGAGGCGAACGCGACCACCAAGTCTGATCCCGAAGACTTTACCCCCGAGGCTGACATCTTTGACACGCCCTCCGCCTACGTGATCCACGTCTCGCTCCCCGGCGTAAAGAAGGAAGATGTCGGTGTCAACTGGGACGCTGAAAAGTCGGAGCTCTCCATCGCTGGCGTTGTTTACAGGCCAGGCAATGAGGAGTTCCTCAAGACGCTGGAGATGGGCGAGCGCAAGGTCGGCCCATTCGAGAGGAAGGTTAGACTCGGAACAAGGGCTGTTCCTGCACAGATCGATGCGGAGGGGATCAGTGCCAAGCTGGAGGATGGTATCTTGCGGATTGAAGTACCCAAGATGGAGAAGGAGGATTATGTCGAGATCAGAAAGGTGGACATTGAGTAGAGCTGTAGGCGATATTTCTCTTAGTCGGAGTTTGAAATTTGTGGTTTAGTTTAGTATCGTATCATGAGTACATCGTCGTTTCAATATCTGTATTCCATGGCTTGCACGGTTGTGAATGTGAGAATCTGAAATGCAAGAAATGTTTGATTTTATGTATCGTGATTGCGCGAAGAAATCAGTTGATGTAACATCCATGCCTGAAATTGTCTCCCTACCCAAATCGCCTGTCATGTGACTACCTGCTTTACCAACTCGTTAGCTTAAGCTCTCGAATCGTTTTTGTACCACGAATTGTGAATGTGTGTTGAGCCTCAGAGAGAAGATTATAAAAACGTCTTAGACCCGTCAACGAGTCCTCCTCGCCACGCCGCTCATCTCCACCTAGATGAACCCGCGCTATGCAGCTAATGGCCGACTAGGCTTGCGCCATGGTAATCGAACCAGCTGTAGACTCGTCGCGGTACTCAGAGCTGGGACTTTGGAGCGGACAATTTAAAGGGACTCAAGTCGAAGAGTCTCGGTCTAAGGATGTGCGTTTCATCGCTGGCTGGATGGGTGGGAGAGCTGTGAGAGAAAGAGGGAGGACTTACAGGAAAGATCATGAGGTAGAAAGAGTGTCAGTTAAAGGACGGGCTCAGTTTCGTGGGTTCCTGTGTCGTTGATGAGGCACAAAGTGAGGGTTCTTTCAAATAAGTACTCCAGGCAGCAACGCACGTGCCGAATGGTTACGCGACGCGCTAGCCACTTTCTGCGCTAGTGCAATAAACAATACTGTGTATGGAGATCGCGGAGAAGTGTGGTTGAAAGGTGAAGAGAGAGAGAGAGAGAGATGCGCAAAAGGCTGAGAAGTGAACGATAAGGCGGTCATGGTGACAAAAAATATTCAAGTTGGAGACGATGTTAACTCTGGGGCGACGATCAGTGTTGGCGCACAGGCCACGTATCCAACAAACTGACCCCTGAACAGACGCGTTGTGAAGTCAACACCATCAGCACCATCACGGGAAGTTGATATCCTCTTATCTAACAGGCCCCTTCTCTATATCTCTGCCCTTGCCCCAAGGAATCTTTTTGAACGAGAGGTTATTTAGGTTAACACCTCCTGAACTGTGGTTCTGCAAGACTGGACTGCCCCACGTACATAGGGTGGGTATACACGCGCATACGACAGCGAAATAGCTCTAACGCTATACCAGTGAAAGCGGTCAGCGTTCTTTTCTCTTACATTTCACTACCGTCTCGCCGCTAATCAGATTACACTTTCATTATCCTAGGCACGTGTGGTGAAAGTACCTGCACAATGTCTTTGTCCTGGCATTGTGAACTCACTCCATGGGTGGCAACATCAGTGAACGCCCGCTCTATAAAGTCCCATCTTCCCTTACTTAGATATTTCCCAAGATATGAGACATAAATAGCCACCACATGTCATCCAACTCTCACCCTCAACACCACCACAATGGTAAATACCAACAATTCCCTCCTCACAAAAAGCGACCTCCTATCAAGGGGCATCACACTTGCCCAATGCTCCATCTGTCTAGAGCCGTATGATGCGTACGCTCACGTCGCCATCCAGCTTCCAACCTGTGGTCATGAATTCGGCAGGAAGTGCATCGTGCGCTGGATCGAAGACGAGGAAAGGAGAGACTGCCCGTGCTGCCGTGCTCCAATGTACCGGGACTTCCACGCTTTGGTTCCGCTCACGGGAGAAGGCATGACGAAGCGGGAGACAGAAGCTCATGCCATGACACTCTGGACAGGCCTGACTCGGATATCTGAGGAAGGAATGTATTACATTATTTCTAGGATGTGGTACCGCGGGCCCTTGTCCCACAATAAGAGTGACATCTTAAATGGGCTAACTACTGTGTTCGAGATGTACATTAAGCACGTCTCGCTCTCCACTCGACCCGACTTTCGACCTGCCGACATAGAAGTCATCTTGGAATATATCCACCACATGAAGCAAGCTTCCAAACGATCCAGCTACAGTCTAGTGCTATGCAACCCGCTGATCTCCCTTTCCCGTCTCATTACACGCATCAACGTCTCTTATATCCTGATCGGAAGTTGGGATCCTCCGGCTAGTTTCCTCACTCTCCTACCCGAAATCAACACGCTCACCGGTTTCTCGGCAAGTCTTGACTGGAGAGTCTGGGAGGCTGCAGTTCGAAACCCTGATAAGGCGGGTAGGAAGATCTCGCGGTACTACCACTACATTTTCGCAATATACGTCATATGCAACCAAGACACTAATGTCTTCGCGGAGAAGAAATTTTCCACGCACAAGCTCCCTCCGCTGGGAGATAATTGGGCTGGTACACCCTCACCACAGTTTCGGAGTATGATTGAACTCTTAGCCCCTACCTGCGAGTGGGTGGGCATAACCGTTCTACAGGATGCAGTCAAGTGGGACTTGCATGCCACTAGCGTTGTGAATAAGTTGGAAGCACATTGGATCGCGATGGCTGCTTTCTACCTCGGGTAATAGAGACATGCTCTCCCGCAAGTAGGATTGATCATTTCGTCATTCGGCTTTTGGCCCCCTACTAGGCATAGTACAGAAAAGGCTTTGGACATATGTAGATAAGATATTCGGAACCTGAAGACGCTGATATAAAGCATTACAATGTAAACTTTTATCATGCCAGGGTTTAAAAAAGAAATCTTCTCGTCTTGCTGACGACGATTGCTTGACGCCATCAATACTCAGTAGGTTAGAATGCCTCAGGAATATATCCATGCCGGCATAGGACTTGTCAGTCTTGGGCCCAACGTCGGGACAAAGTAAACCCAGATTGCACGGTTGACGTTTGAAATTCCAGAGGAGGAATGCTTTAGTGGTAAGCTTGGTGCGCAACACAGCTGAGCTGCACATGAATGCCCACAACGTCAACACATCCATAGACAAAACAAGCGAAATGTATTGTTAGTAATATAATTACACGCAGTCCGTATAGCAAGTTGCCGACTCATGGTGGGTTAACTTGACATATGTAAGAAGACGCAAAAAGACCTTGTCTCCATGCATTTTCACCAAAAAACTATGTCTCATTCTCCTTGGTTAATACTGGGATGATGAGTTTCGTGAGTCCTGGAAGTACTACCTTTGTAATGTGGTGTGGTGTGGTGTGGTGTGGTTTGGAACAGAAACCTGACGTCAAGAAACAAAGGGTCAATTGTCCAGAATGCGCACGTACCATATTTACCGTGTTGGGCAATTATTGTGAATGCCATTGATCACTGGTGGTGTTACCACAGCCCTTGGTTCCACTTTTTAGCCTTTACCACCCACTCTTGATTGACTTTTTCCATCTAAAAGAAGGATATAAAATGTGCAGCAAACCTCAATCAGGTAATTAAATAACAAGGCGACAGTACCATTGTACTCGTACAGAGTACTAGCCTCCAAGAACCACGCCTTATATATATATATATATATATATAGTCTGTCTCGCACGCGGTCGTCGTTGAACAGGGCGTTTGACGCGCTTGGTGCCCCGCATTAGACGGCGAAGGGCGGTGTTTCTTGTGCCTATCATCGCACTCCCAACACCAATCCCACCCCCCACTAACGATATCTGGGAGGTGTTTGCTAGCACGATGGACTCGGATACATATCGGAAGCCCTGATTTTCCGATGACTACCCAGCCATCGCTTCTTCATAAAGTGGAGCTTTGATCCAACACATTCACTTTGTTTTACTCACTAATCACTCTCAACTCACAATAGCAGCAACCAGATCCCCCCTTCGCCCTCAACCTCAACCCCAGACACATACTCACCATGGCACCCTCCGCTGTTTCCACCGAACCGATATCCACGCCCGTATCGAAGCAGATGGTGCCCAGGTCGAAAGAAGACCCAACGAAGGAGCTGACACCACTACAAGCCATCTCCCAGGGCGTATGTCTCCCCGGCATACCTCTCTTCTCGGAATTCGACAAGCACAGATCATGGATCCTCGAACACATGGCAGGCGCCTTCCGCGTGTTCGCACGAAAGGGCTTTACCGAAGGCATGTCTGGTCACATCAGCGTGCGCGATCCTGAAAACCCTCACACATTCTGGACCAACCCACTTGGCAAACACTTTGCTACACTGAAAGCGAGCGATATGGTGCTGGTAGACTATGACGGCAAAGTTGTAGGAGGAAATAAGACGCGCCCCGCCAATGCGGCGGGGTTTCTGATACATTCTGCAGTTCACAAGGCGAGACCTGATGTAAATGCCGCATGCCACTGTCACGGGAAAGGCGGAAAGGCATGGAGTGCGTTCGGCAAGCGCCTAGAAATGATAAACCAGGACGTCACATACTTTTACGGCGAGGCACAGGCCGTGTATGAGGACTTCGGAGGCGTTGTGATGGACGAAGCGGAAGGCAAGCGCTTGGCCGCTGCTCTGGGCCCTAAAGGCAAAGGAATGATCTTGAGGAACCATGGATTATTGGTATGCCATATTCCTCAAACGCCCCTCTCTCATCTATGATGGAACTAATGAATGTCCAGACTGTCGGTGACACTGTCGATGAGGCGGCATATCTATACACGCTCATGGAACGCTCATGTGAGATTCAACTCATGGTCGATGCCGCTGCTGCGCTTGGGCACGAGAAAATCATCATTGACGACGAAGCGGCTGCCTTCACTTTCAAGATGGGAAGCGATCCTGAAAGCTTGTACTGGGAGTTTCAACCCGACCTCGAATATGAGCGCGAGTTGAGCAATGGCGCCTTTGCGAATTAGTAGCTGTACTCCTTTTACTCATGTAATAGAAACATGCGACTCTTTGTTAGCGCAGCGCCCTCATCGTTATGAATGTTCTTGTATAGTCGTGCTTGTTATGCAGGCTACCATCAAGTGACCCAAATCAACCCTATGTATGCCAGTGGATAGGCCAACGGGTGATAGTTGGGGGCATTGATAGTCGAGGGCAATATCCACTAGGAAATGAGCAGGGGCAGGAAATCACGTGCCCTGATCTATCACCCCTTGATATATGGCGATATCGCACTGATTAATCGCCAGCGAGCCTTGATATATCGATATAT
>MU005764.1:3851716-3897687 GCA_010093715.1 Pleomassaria siparia CBS 279.74 | reverse complement strand
ACTATATCGCGATATATCACACTGCGCAGAAGTGTATAGTAGTGTTACGGATGTTATTATAGTATTACAGACGTTTACGGCCGTTATTCTAAATAACGCTAGTAAGAATACTGCCGTTAAAATCTACTAAGTTTATGCGTGCACGGCTAAAATCTGCTACCTTTGCACCCCCCCTACGCGCGCAATAGGTAATATTTTGTAAATATTTTTTTTAAATAAAGTTACTAGCGAGTTTTACAGATCTAATAGAGCTATCTTTAGCCCTTGCAGGGCGTTAGTTGGGGAGTTAAAAGTAGCCAAATTATATTTAGATACACAGTCAACAGTACAAAGTATGCCACGCTCGACGCCACGCACGGACTCTTCAATTTCAACCAACCAGAGCTGCGTTTTTCATTGACATCTTTTCTAAGCGAACATGTGATCTGGCTAGCGCACCAAGGACTGGGCTAAGAATGTTGCCTTTTCTCTTACTCCAACCCTTCTCACTTTCATTCCACCCCACTGCACCCCACCATACCCGAATTGACCCACGAAACCTTGGCAGCGGTGTGTTATGGGGCCCCTGATTGAAGCGGGGCAAAGCGCTGGGTTTCCGCGAAAAGATGGATCTACGGCCGATATTGTAATGCGGGAGATGTCTCTCATGTAGCTTGTTTGACTTGAAGATGGAGAGAAAGAGACACAAGGGATGTTTTCAATAAGACGGGGATTGTGGACCTCTTTTACTAATAGCTTAGTATGGAGGAGTATATGAGCTGGAAAGTGAAGACTATATGATCGAGTGTAAAGATTGATTGATTAGTGTCTATCTATCTATGAAACAAAGGAGAATTTATACTGCTCTAAAGGAGCGGATGAACTTCTGTCTGGTAATCCATAGAGCTTTCCGTAGATTACAAATCATTAAGTCAATCTCTGGTATTTGGCTATCTTATGGCGATATCCGGAGCTCATGGTCGATTAATGTGAGGGAATATGGGATCACGTGATCAGGTCATGTGATTAGGGCAGCACCTGACGCGACACACCCCCTAGGGAAAGGCGAGATCTTATCTCTACTAAGATCTTATCTTAATTTTCCCTGTGCCAAGGCGTTAACTGATTGCGCAATTAATTATATAATCTGATCTTGGCAATATTAGTCACGTGCCTGGCCTAATCGCATTCCGACAACAAAGAAATCAACTTTCTTACCTCTACTACCTATCCTCCTTAACCTCACCTCCACTACTACCTTCCACCTTCTACCATGGCTGTATAAGTATCCTAAGCTCTTAATCCTTATTCAGAATCGTATATTAACCTCTTGCAGCGATCTAACAAAGCCTTATAATCCGCGCGCAAGCGTTAGGCTGCGCGCAAAGCTATTAACGCCGCTAAATCCGCAAACAATAGTAACAACGCCAAGCTCCCTAAGGCTAGTAAAGCTCTCAACAACCTCTTGTCCAACTAAATCAAAGCTCTTAGTAAGGAAGCCAACTCCGCAATGGCGCAACAATCAATTAAGACACTTTAAGATACCCCCGCCGCTCTAACTCCTGCTCCTGCTCCCGCTCCTGCTCCTTCTGCTGCTCCTGCTGCAGCTTCTGCTGCTTCTGGGGAAGTGTATCCGGCGATAAAGTTCGCCTCCAACGTTCCAGTTCGTCCCAAGGAGCTCACCAAGGAGCAGGCGCTCGTCCAACTCGCTGGCCTTAAGGATATCTAGCGGCAAAAGGATAATTACGCGGCTAGTTTGCGTTCCAGGCTGAGCTAGTTGAAATCACAGCGCGAGGGTTCGTTATCTCCAACTTCGTCTGCCCCTGCCGCGATTACTAGCGCTCCTGCCGCGAGCACTACTGCTCCTGCGGCCACCACCACTGTTCCAGCGGCCCCCGGGTCGGATTTCTTCTGGCGCTCGATCCCACGTCCTTACGTTGATCAAGGCGCTTCTTCATCCAGAGCTCTAGAGACTCCTAAGACTCCTGCGCCAAAGGTTAATGCCCCCGCGATCGCGTCTTCGCCAGCTTCCCTAACACCAGCTCCAAGGCTAACACCTCTGGCTCCCGTTGCCAAATCGTCTAGGTTAAGATACGCCCTTAGCCCTGGTGTTGCGCAGCTCCAGAACGCTCGTGGTAGTGAGATTTCTCTGTTTCCTTAATACTCAGCCAATAGGAGGCCACCAGTGTTTAAGAGAGGAGATTATGGCTTCCAAGTGCCTTAACAGAGCTCACCTGTTAAGCCAGATTAATCGTTGCCCCGGCCTGCCCTAGTCGCAACATGGCCATTGACAGCACCTGCTCTACTAGTGGCACCCCCCGCGTCTCTTCTAGTGGCTGCCCTAGCCAATTACCTCTCTGGAGAGGAGATTATAGGCGTGAAGAACGAGCTTCTTTACAGTTACTAAGGATATAGCAACGACTTTAACTTTAGGTATTTAGTAGATTTCAGTAACGCTAACCTGCCTCCCTTAATGTTCGACGATTACCGTAGTCGTGTTAAGGTTGATTTAACTAATTCATCTCCTCGTACGACCATTACTCCGGAAGCTCGCCCTAACACTGCCACGACTACCCTCACGACTAACAGTAATAATCGCCCTACTACTACTACTACTACTACTACGATCACTCCTCCTATTCTTAATACGCTAGCGCCTAATACGTTAATAACTAATGCGCCAACGACTAATGCTCCAGAGACTAATACGCTAACAACTACGACCACCGCTCCTGCTGCTCCCCTAATTACTTCGGGTGACTTATCTAAGAAGAAGAAGACAGGGGGCAAACGCAAGCCCGATAATCCACTAACTCTAAAGAAATCCAAGAAGGCCAAAGGCAAGGAGCCTGTCGCCTCCGGCGATCCTGGATCTTCCGCCAGGGTTAATAGGCTTACGGCTAACGCTATTTATTAAGGATTCAAAACTACACGTCGCGCGATTACTTGTTTAGGTTATGTAAGGAGCGCGCTCGCTGGTTAATCTCTTAGTAAATGCTACGACTTATTAGTTAGGGGTAATCGCTGTTACACTTATAACTCAGGGCACTAGTGCCAGCCTGTATATAATCCTCTCTTCCTATCTTAGAAAGCTCGCGCTAACTATCGTATAGTCCCGCCTATGCTCGCCGTGCTACTAATAGGATGCTCCAAGCACTCCAGGCCACCCCCCAGGTAGTAAGTCATAATATTTTAAGTAGTGTTTTAGAGCTTCCAGCTAACTTGCAATAGACTTCCGACGTTAAGAAGTAGCAAGTCACTTTTCGTACCCTAATTAGCCTTAAGGAAGATGGCAGCCAAGATAATAACCCTCAGGCAGATATCCCTGCCAAGCCTACTAGTAATGCAAGCGTTGACGATTACCGCGCTCGTATTAAGGAGCTTCTAGGTCTGTTAGTTAATAAGCTTATTTAGTAGATTAGATATTACCTATTAGGGGGAGGGCTGTTCCCCCCTGTATAAATAGATATTAAGTGGCCCTTAGCACTTCTCTATCATCCTTCTTATCCCGTGATTATTAATCGTGCGTCGTGAAGTCGCAAGAGCTCCTTGAATCTTGCAAATTTCTGCTTAGAGAGATATTTTGTAAATCTATCTGCAGGCATATTATTAGTAGGGAGATATACAACTTCAAACAATCCTTTAGCGTGTTCTTAGCAGAGCTACATGTTTTAGATATTAACGTGCCTTAGTTAAGTGGAAATCCTTTTGTTTTCACCTACGACGAGCCAGATCGTCTGTTAATTGTCGCAGCAGATCGTCCAAGCGCTATTAAGATTAAGGGTAAGTTCCGCAAAGAGTCGTTTAAGAGCCATGGATTCCTTAGAGACGTAATCTAGTGCGATTAGCTTAGCCTCAGTAGTGGAGGTTGTAATAGTTGATTAACGAGTTGCTTTCTACACAATAAGCCCTCTAAACAGTACAATCATATATCTATGCAACGATTATCTTATTTCTAGGTTGTCTGCAAAGGAAGCGTCGCCGTAAATTAAGAGCTTAGCGTTATATTTCCTACTATATTAGATACCCTTAAAGCAAGTGCGGTAGAGATACATAATAAGTTAATCAATTGCGTCTGAGTAAGCTTTGGATAGGTTGGTAAGGAAATGTGAGAGCTTCAAAATTGCGTATGCAACGTTAGGCTGAAGCATGATTGCCGTATACAGCACTAATCCTACGCGCTCTTAGTACGCCTTAATTTCTTGTTTAGAAGCTTCGCCTTTGTTCTTAACAAGCTTAGCTGACGGCAGTGGGGTTTTAGGGAAGCTCCCTAAGTTAATCAGATTAAATTTCGTGGCGACCTTTTTAATGTAGGTATTATGGACCAGCGTGATCGTTTAAGAGCTTCTTTCCCTAATAACTCTAATTCCTAAGAACCACTGCACTGCTTTACGGTCCTTAAGTTCGTAGGTTGCCTTAATCCTATCTAGGACTGCGCGTGCTCCTTTCTTATAGCTTTTGCGAAACATAATCAGGATATTGTCTACATAGAATAATAGAAGAATCCAACGCTCTTTGTTAAAGAAAAGGCACGGCTCTTCCTTTAATGCAATAAGCCTGAGCTTCCGCAGTGTGCCTAAAAACTCTCTGTACTACAGGAGGGGTAAGTCACGAAGTCCGTACAACGCTCTCTTAAGCTTCTATACTTTACCTGGCTTCTTAAAGCTATCTAAGAGCTAGCAAATAACTGCTATATTATTAGCAAGCGTCGCATTCAGGAATGCGCCAACTACGTCGTATTACAGGATCTCTATATTAAACTCTGCGGCGATTGCTATTGCAAGCCTAAACAAATAAGCCGCGAGCGTTGCGGCATACGTTGACTAGAGCAAGTCTACAGCCTAGAGATCCCCTTAAGCTACGAGTTAAGCTTTGCACTTAACAAAATATCCATCTTCGTTAGTCTTGTACGTAAATACCTACTTAAGGGGGAGCGGCTAGTAGTTTCCTTATTAATCTACTTCCTGCCAGGTCCCCTTCTCTATGTAAGTCCTAATCTCTTTAAGCGCCGCTTTAATAAAGAGCTTCGCGAATTAATGTGTATAGAGATCCTTCTATTTTATTAGGAGCTTTAGGAGCTTACTTCTGTGTATACGAGTACCCTTCGTGCTTACCAGTTTTATAAATAGAGCTGCAGCTACGACAGAGTGCATTATTGTTAGTTGCGAGCTCCAAAGTTTAGCGTATAAGCCTTAGAAGAAGGTTTCCAGGTTCCCTATAATCTCCCGTTTAGTAACGGTAAGAGCATAGACCCCTTAACTTCCTCTACCCCCCAGATCGCCTTCGGGCTCCTACCCGCGAGTTCTCTAGCTCGCGCAAGTAGCAGGACTAAAGATCCTTCTCTGCTAAGTGCGTCTAGTAGGTATAGTTTTATCTGCTTTAGCTAACGCTTTAGAAGTCGCAAGCTTAGGCCAAGCAGCAGGAGAAGAGACAGGATAATCCTGCTCTGTGGGAATAATTTCCCTTAATTAAGGCGAATCCGCTTCTTTAGTAGAGTGCACTTCCTAAGAATTGCCTTGTTAATCGTCTAGCTCACTTAATGTGACACTATAATTACTAGGGGGTCCTGGCTTAGGAGTTGCCTCTGGCGATGGGAGCGTCGTGTAATAATCCTTCTGCCCTACGCGAGTTCTCTGCAATAAGTTAGCCAGACTTATCGCCTACGCAGTTATTACTTCTACCTCTACTAGAGCATTAGGCTGGCTAGCCTATTGCTTAGTTTCTTTAGAAGTAACAACCCTAGGCTCTTGCCCTAGGTGCATTAGAAGATCTACTGTACTCGTCCGCTCAGGTGTCCACACAGGCACTGGCTTAAACGCCTCGCCTAGATTACTAATCGTGTCTTCTGCAAGAATGTAGACTACCTTAATCGCTTCTTCTTTAGATAGCTCTTCGCCCTTTCCTTTAAAGAATCGAGTCTTATTAAATGTCACGTTTCGTGTGGTAATTACTTGATTAAGCGCTGGGATCCATATTTAGTATAAATTAGAAGCTTTAAATCCAACTAAATATCTAATATAACCCCTTAGGGTAATTTTAAATCCCCTTCTATTACGTCTAGCTGCTCGCTCCCTGTTTAAGGGATACGCGCAACACCCGTACGCGTATACGCTGCTCTAATCTAGACGTAGATTAGCCGTTGCACTTCTTACATGCTCTGGCTAATACTATTAGAAATACTGACAGAACTAATTATCAAGTACTTTATTTAGCAATCTTATGTTGCGCGCGTGCGATGGGCTTATGTTGTACAGCTACACCGCAGCGTCTACTACCTTAGGCCAGAGCTTCTTAGGCAAGTTTGCGCTAATCCGCATCTTAATAGCTTTTGTAATTATCTCTTACCCTGCTCGTTTAGCTCCCCCGTTGGGCTCATGGGTGTACGGTAGTAAGCTCTCAATCTCAATTCCGTGACTTTCTGCCTATCTCTAATAGTCTAATTTACCGTGCTAAGGGAGCGTCGCAGTGTCATTATCTTGCATAACCTTAACTATCCTAAGCTTGTATCTTGCCCACACGAAGCTCTAGAAGATCTAGATGGTTCTTATAATATCTAGCAGTAATTTAGATTAAAGATTTTTCGTGTAGATCTTGCCACTATAGTAATCTTTAAGTAGGAAGATCTATTATTCCCTAAGCATTCCTGCAGGCATGTTAAAAAGGTCCCATGCAACGCGCTAATAAGGTCGTAGTAATTATTCCTTAGGTCTTTAAGAGATTACTTATTTTGCATAAGTCATTGCGCAGTGCTCGCATTAATTGCGTAGAGTCCCCTTAATGCGTACGTTCCTAGCTTTTGTTACCAGAGCTTTCAAAGCTCGCAGGCCTAGGTGTCCTAATCGCGCATACTAGAGATCTTCTAAATCCTTGCAGGGGTAAGTCACCTATAATTATAGTCTGTTATGCAAGGGGATTACGCTTATAAAAAGAGTATAAAAGGCAACAGGTTTATATTTAATAAAGGTAAGGTTATGTTTGCGCATAAGAGTAGTAAGCACTACGCTTAATCCTAAGTTACCTATGCGCATAGTGTTATCTAATCCCAAGTACTATACACCCTTCTGCTAGAGGCGAGCTTCTAATACAATGTTTACGTAGAAACCTTTAACAACAGCAACGTCCGTAAGCGTAAGGTCTTCCGACTTCAGTCCTTTAGCACTATTTAGTGCTCCCTTAATCACCCAAGTGCCTGTTCCTAAGATCAGGAAGGCTTAGGTGCCTGCCTCTACACATTTCAGACCCTAAGTCTTCTTAAATAATCCAGGTACGAGCAGGTCTTTAGTATTAACAAGATAGAGTGCGGCCCCATTGTCCAAGATAGTGCATTAGGAGAGCGGGTAAGCATTAAAATCCATAGTAGAGTACACCCCTAATCTCGCAGTGTTATCAAGTAGGAGCATAGGATTAATAAGGGCCGCGGCGATACTTCTAGGGAATTTAATCTGCTTAAGAGAATTATTAGGAGGGGTGCTTATCCCTTTCTTACCTAGGGCGATCCTAAGAGCATTAAATTAGGGCTTAGCGAGCCTTGCAAGGATAATTTTCTTTCTCCTTTTATCTATTTAGAGTAGAGCTCTAGTTATTGCAGTTTTAAGCTTCCAACAATTATCCGGTGGCCAGTTGTAGGCCTTGGTCCTTAGGGGTTAATAGGGGCACTCGGCCGTATTCTTTAGTCTACGGTCTGACTTTAGTTAATCGTTTAGCCGTTTGGCCGTGTTTCTGCTAATACTTGCGAAGATCCCTAGATTTCCTGCGATCGTGCGAACTTCTTAGTTATAGAGGAGCAGGGAAAAGACTTTGCTAAACTGCGTAATTATTAGTAGATCTAACCTGGCTGCGAAAACGGAGTTGTGGACGAGCCATTAGAGCTGCCTTTAAGCCTATTTAGGGGCGATTTTTGCTGCTAATGCGTTTAGGAAGTCCTTAATTGCGAGCTGCCCTTTAACGTCGTTAATTTTATAGTTCTTGGCCTTCTAATATAGGTTGCTCCATTCCCTAAACTAGGTTATGGGATTAACTGTTCCGCGTTTGGCGAGCTCTAGGTAGTTCTGATATTAAGCCCAAACAACATTTGCTGCGCTCGCGTTAGTAGGAGCGAGCTCTTCCTGCAGGTATTGGATAAGAGACTAGGTCGTGGTTTTGTTCTGTTTAACCATTTCTATTATTGCTGGGCGAAGGATCTCGCGATCTACCGTTGCGTTAATCTAGTTTAACAGCTGCTAATAACGAGCCATGTTGTTAGTGTGCTCGCGCAACAGAGCCTAATATTCCTAGATCTCTTTACTATAGTAGTCCTTAATTTCCTGGCTTAAGTCGCTTATTAGGAGCTCAGGGCGAGCTGGCTCAGATTCTAGAAAAGTTTTGGCATCTTTGGCTGCTAAATCGACTTCTTCCTATATGCCCTTCTGGGTGGCATAGAATCAGAGCTTAACAAACTAATATGGCCAGCTCGTGCGATCGCGCAGTTGCGTTTCAGTAATTAGAATTCCTTCGTTTATCGTAATTATTGGATAGAGGGAGGATTAATTTGCGCAGCTTGTTTAAAGCGTTTAAAAAGGGGGGGGGGGGGGGGGGGTAGTTTAAGTAGTTTTGTTAAGAGATTTTCTAAGGGTGGTTAAGAAATTAATATGGAGCGGCTTGGCAACACTTTGCCAGCTCGATAAGATTTGCACAGGGAGAAACGATACTGTGTTCTTAAAGCGCCGGGCTCATAACTATAGAGGAGTATATAAGCTGGAAAGTAAAGACCATATAATTAAGTGTAAAGATTAATTGATTAGTGTCTATCTATCTATAAAACAAAGGAGAATTTATACTGCTCTAAAGGAGCGGATGAACTTCTGTCCGGTGATCTATGGAGCTTTCCGTGGATCACAAATTATTAAGTCAATCTCCGGTATTCGGCCATCTCATGGCGATATCCGGAGCTCATGGTCGATCAATGTGAGGGAATATGGGATCACGTGATCAGGTCATGTGATCAGGGCAGCACCTGACGCGACACTTAGCTACATATTTGGATCTGGTAACTGCTTGTTTGTTTGTACAGCTAATTCGCCTACCCAAACTAAAACCTTTGAATATAGTACTACATTCTATTTCACCAGGGCCGCCGTCATTGATTCAGTAAACCGCTGAGCGCTAATACTGTCCTGTCTTTGACCAAATGCACTCAATGTCTCTAGCCTCACCTCGCCTCTACAACCCCCTACTCCTTCCACCACGTACCCCAATGTAATGTCCCGATCAGACATCACAATCCATATGCTAGATACCCTCCGGCACTAAGTCGTACCTCCGTAGTCCCTTGTTATTCTACGCGCCAGATGATCGACTCCACCACGCCTTTACTACATCCCCAAACCTCCTCTTCCCTTCCTCACTCCCAAACACCAGTCGAACTCGATGTCTAAACCTTACCTTCTTCACCCTCCTCTTCTCCGCATCGGCCACCATCTTCCCTCCTTTCAATATTCCTTTCCGCGATTCCCTACCCACAATATCTCCGAGTCTCCTTTTGGCATCAAGGGTGTGGAAGTGCAAGATAGCGGTATACCGCTTCCGAGGTGTGGTACGCCATTTACTCTTTGGACCTACGGTGCCGGAGATGGTGCGGTCGACGAGTTTCTGGGGAAGGTAGACGTCGTATCTCTGTGGTACAGGTGATGGCAGTGATGGTGGCGGTGGCGGTGGCGGTGGGCTATGCGTATACCCATCATGCACGGGGGGTAGTACCAGAGCTGGGAATGCCAACTCTCCCAACTCTAGAACACTGACCTTCCTCTCCCTCTCCCTCTCCCTCTCCCCCCCCCTCCCCTCCATCTCTTCCTTATCGATACTCATCCCCATCCCCATCCCCATCCCCGTATCCCAGCTCCCCAAGATCCTTGGATCGATAACCGGACTCAGTGGCTCAGGGACCGGTCTGAGCACCGCTTTCGCGATCGGGAGCGGTACCGGGGTTTGGGTCAGATGAGGGTGCCTCGTCGAACAAGTGTTGCATGTTGCCTGTAGACAGGGCCCTTCAAGCGCGATATCATTCTTGTATCTTCCCTCTAGGGTGCGCGAGGGGACAAAGCGGTACAAGGGCGTTTTGCAACGGGTTCGTGGCCACGGCGCGACCTTCTCCTTCGGCGGATGATGATGATGAGATAGAGGTAATAAAGGTTCCGGGTCAGCGGAAAGAGGCAGGTTTGGCAACCGGAGCCGGAGCCGGAGTTTCAGACATGGACGCACAGAAGCGGTCGAGGATCGAGGTTGGACGCTGGCGACGCTGGCGACGGCGACGGCAGCAGCATGATGACGGATGATAGAGGAGGAGGAGGAGGAATCATATTCGTTCCAGACATGCTTCGGGATTTTGATGAACAACCTCTTCCTGCCTCGTGTACGCTGCTGCCGCTTAGTGGCGTGACCAAGACTACGCTCCATCTCAGCCATTTTCTTTTTCCTCTTCTTCTCTTGCCGACTCTCTTCTTGTTTAGATGGTAGAGAAGCGTGGAAGAAGGCTCTCGCCATCTCTCTCCTTTCTACTACCTTTCTTAGTGTTGGCAATTACGCCATTGTGTGCGTTTCCCGTTTTCGTTTGGGGGTGCACCACTCATGTTTGATCACGCTCCTTGTACGAAACCCGCTTGTGGTGGCTTCGATTTGCTGTCCGCCATCTGAGACTATTGTTGTTACTGAGACTGATGTTGCTAGAGGTTCCACGAGTCATCTGACCGAATCGCCTTGTTTGGTTCTTCTGTCATATGACTTGGACGTGCATGTAGAACTGAGACTTTTGAAAAGCTTTTTGTGGAGAGAAAAGATCGACCAAATCTAACGAACAGGAGGACAGTTCGGGCGTGAGGCACGATACGAGGGCAGTTATAAACAGAGTGCCAGGCAAAAAGGATCCAAAAAGGGTATTATATCGACAAATTTACAACCATGCCCACCTCGTATACAGCTCTTATCTACGGGCAGATACGGTAGCATCAACAAAACACTGGTCCCAGTGCCCTCCACTGCGTGCAAAGGATTGACTTTCTACAAATTTACCCAACGTGCATCTTCCGACCTCGTCCCCGCCACAAAACTCCAACGGCATAACCCGATCATTAACGATGATGCGCACAGACTCTTCTTTTTCGCCCGTGCAGCTCAGCTTCTCCACATACATCCTAGCAGCGAACGGCACCGTCCATGCTGCTGAGAATCCATTCGTCACATTCGTACCTTGAACAGTTGAGTTGGACAAGGGCTTCGTGCTGTTGTAGAGGCCGAGACCGGCGAAGATGGCAGACATGTCGTTGTCGTGGCTGAAGTCGGCGTAGACTTTGCGGTCGAGAGGGAAAGTCGCGGGATCAGAGTCGAGCGTTGTGTTCGTGTTGGTATGGTCGTCGACCGGGGTTTCTGTAAGGCGGGCGAGCAGCTCGTTCACGTATCCAACGCCTTGGGTCGGACCAAGCGGATTACCATTTCCGTAGCCGTAGTATTTTCCAAGAGACTCGTAGTAGTCGTACTGGTGCCACTCGTCCAGGGTGAACAAATAACAGAAAGGCGAAACCGCTGCCGTCGGGGATGTAAGGGTGTCGAATGGGCACATGTCCATGAGGTTAACCGTCGCCGTAACACTAAGGTTCGTTCCTAGCTGAGAGTTGATGCGCGCCTGAATAGGCGGGACGAATTTGGAAACCCAGATATCTTGGACGTTGTCGCCGAGCTTACTAATAGGTCCATCTTCGAACGCAGTGCAGATTTCGTGAGACAGGGTGTTGTTCACGCCGGCCCCCTCTGGAATGGTCAAATCAATGGACCCAATAGTTGAGTTTTTCGTAGCCTGGGCATAACCTTCAAGCCATTTATTTGCTGATTCAATCACGCGGGCTTGTCCAGAGGAACGAACAAATGGCGGCTTATTGGCGACCAGCTTCGCATACCGCTTGTAGAAATGCGCACCCGAGTTGACCATCTCTTGCCGACCCACATCCGTCAACAGATCTGCTCCCAGTGTGTAGTTGTAATCCTTTAAAAAGGCAAATTCTCCCGGAAAGGATGTAGCCGTGCTTTGTATCTGAGCAACCGTCAGGCGGTATGCCATCGTCTTGCTCGCGGTGGGGTCACGGCCTCCATGGCGCGAGAGGACCGAGGCGAAGCTCACGGAACAGTCCTTGGGAGGGTCGACATTAATCTCGGAGGGGACGGAGAACCAGAGTGAATATTGGCCCCAGTAGTGAGCGATTTCGGGGCTGCAGCGGTAGCCTTGGTCGATGGTGTCGCAAGACCCGTTGGTTGGGGCGGCGGCGAGGGCGCTTGGGAAGATCAACAATGCGCACAAAAGAGTCGCGCTGAGGCGGGAGAAGCTACCTGGCGAATTCATATAGACCGAACAGGCCAGCAAATATGGCACAAATGACAATGTAGAAGAAGAGACGTGACTGCGTGGATCTTCGGTGCTTCGAAGGCGACGCGGGCTCGTTCTCGCTGAAGGGCAGGCGAGCATACTTCTGGGAGCGCTGACCCTTTATTCGATTCCATGTGCCGGCCATTGTGCCTGTTTAGGGATGTGGAGGTGGTGAACAAGGAGGTATATGTCGGAGGTTGAGGGTCTTCATGAGTCAGCGCAGCTATCGCCTAGGCAATCTATTATTGAAAGATTGTTTGGGTGCAGGGGGTTGAAACGAATGGCAGGAATGTAGGTACATGTAGCGACGGCAAACAAGGAGAGGGGACGAAGAGTGGATGATGGATGACGGATGACAGGTGATGGGGATGATGGGGATGATCTATGGGGGTGGACTGTGAGGATTTATGAGCCAAGGGAATAAATAACACCACGCCAAGCGAAGGCTCAAAAGCTTGAGAAAACCTCATGCCTCCTCACCTTACTTACGCTCAAGACCACCGTCACTCCACTCCACCTCACAACGCGTCGCTCCTAATGACTGCTCCCAATGACTGTCTAACATGATGGGCCGGTCCGCAATCAGATACGCCCCTATCCCGGCAGCAGAGCCAGGTACTGTGGGAATCGGTCGCGAAATAACGGTGGGCTCAAGCTCCGTGTGTGGGAGTGACAATGCAGAACGTCGTAGACGACGAGTTACTGGCTATTATATTTGGGGGAAGGGCAGCATCTCTCGCCTTGGTACGTTTTGCCCACGTACCACGTACCTTTGTACCTACTTAGAGCGCTGTACACCAGACCCTCGCCTTCCGAGTCATTGATGTTCTGTCACATCTCTTCTGTGGGATGACTGCAGGTTCAAAGCTGTCCTAAAGGGAGTACCGTTATATGAGTGTGAGTACGCGGCCAGGATGCGTGGGGGAGCCTCAACTCCTCCGCCTGCTGGATCTGCTTATTACGGCATGGCAAATGTTATACAACACGTCTAGCCTATCAGCAAATCCTCACCGGCCGATGACGTTGGTGGACTTGGTCACCAACATTACATATCCCATCGTCAGCATTGTTTATCAGACCCATGGTCTAATATAATAAAATCGTCTTGTTCCATCTCATTTTCAGCCCAATTCCTTCCTCTTGTTTCTCGCTTCCCAGTTGGTGCCTCTTTGGCCTATATTCTAACCATGGGCCCTCCGCAGACTGCCGATGAACTGCAATTAGAACAGCTCGGTCACAAGGGCGAGTTGAAACGAAACTTCTCTCCCCTGGCCATGCTTGGTCTCGCATTCGCTATCCTCAATTCCTGGACCGCACTCTCAGCATCACTTTCTCTCGCACTACCTTCCGGGGGCTCTACCAGCGTCATTTGGGGTCTAATTACGGCTGGTGTATGCAATCTTTGCTTAGCTTCTTCCCTTGCTGAGTTCCTCAGCGCCTATCCAACCGCAGGCGGACAATACCATTGGGTCGCCGTTATAGCATGGAAGAAATGGGTGCCGCTACTCTCCTGGATCACTGGCTGGATCAATGTATCCGGTTGGATCGCCTTGGTCGCATCTGGCGGCCTTCTCGGTTCTCAGCTCATCGTCGGAGTCATTTCGCTATACAATCCGAATTACGTCCCTGAACGCTGGCATCAATTTCTTATTTATATCGGTTACAACGTCTTTGCATTTGTGATAAACGCCTTCATGAATGACCTACTCCCATATGTCAACAAAGCTGCCATTACGTGGTCAATAACTGGATTCGTCGTCATCTGCATTACCGTCCTCGCTTGTGCGTCGCCAAACTATGCAACCGCCGAGTTCGTTTTCACCGACTTTATCAACGAGACTGGCTGGCCTGATGGTATTGCCTGGTTGCTCGGTCTCCTCCAAGGTGGCCTGGGTTTGACAGGATTTGACGCGGTCGCCCACATGATCGAGGAGATTCCGAACGCGGCCGTTGAAGGTCCAAAAATCATGATCTACTGTGTTGCTATTGGAACATTCACTGGATTCGTCTTTCTGATGGTCCTCCTCTTTGTCTCAGGCGGAGACAGTGAGGCGATCATTGGATCAACCGCCGGACCTCTTTTGCAGATCCTGTATAATGCAACACAGAGTCGTGCTGGTGCCGTCTGTCTTTTGATGTTCCCACTGATCTGTCTCCTCTTTGCCACCACTTCTATCATGACCACCTCTTCCCGGATGACGTATGCGTTTGCACGAGACGGAGGTCTTCCTCGCTCAAAGTTCTTCGCCAAAGTGCACGCGAGGCTGGGGCTCCCACTGAACTCGCTATGCCTCACGATTATTCTTGTCATCATCTTCGGGTGCATTTTCCTTGGCTCCAGCAGTGCTTTCAATGCTATCATCTCTGCTTCGGTCGTCGCGCTTGGGGTTAGCTACGCAATTCCTGTTGCTATCAACGTTCTTCGAGGCAGAAAGATGTTACCACCGCGCGCTTTCGTACTCCCCAGTGCTTTTGCATGGTTCGCGAATCTCTTGGGCATTGCATACGTCATTATAACAACTGTTCTGTTTGTCTTTCCACCCGAACTGCCTGTCAGTGCGAGTAACATGAGTATGTATTCCTGCCCTTTAACTGTTCGGAAAGTTAATCCCAGGCAGACTACTGCGTCGTCGCCTTCGCTATTATCATTATCATCAGCACTATCCAGTGGTTTGTAGATGGACGAAAGAACTTTACCGGTCCGAGGTCGGACATGGGATTAGAAGTCTTGGAAGCTGTTAAGAGTCAGGGGACGGCGGCAGATGGCTTCGATCCGAAACTCATTGAAGAAAACGGCCACAACGGACATCTACACTAGAAACATGTACGCGACACAGGTCAATCTGAAAATGCGCACCTTTTCAAACAACATGCTTCAACAAACATATGTTACATGCACAATGTTGAGAAATCCAGAACATGCCAGCAACCTCTACAGCGCACCTGGATAATATCACGGAGGGACTCGAGGTTGTTCATGACCTTGAGGTGGATCTTGTACTTGCCAGCGGAAATTATGTGGAGTAGTTGTGGCGGCGTGAAGCCCGTCGCAGCAGTCAAGGTGAAAGGCAGTGTTTCCATTCACTTCCGGCCCACAACGCAGCTTCGCAGGCCGCTCGTGGCACATAATCATCAGATCTGTTCACGTGCCCAAACTCCCCATATCTTCACATCGTTGTTGCAAATTTCCTCAGCCTTTCCTACAATTTCTTTCCACCGCGCTTCTCATGGAACCATTTCCGTTCTCATCAGCGCTGCCAATAGTGCTGCCATTCACATTTAGTGCCATTCGGAACTGCTCATAATACTTGCACTTCGCGTGCTGTTGCGCCAGTGACTACGTTTCTCGACGGAACTGCGAGGCGGTTTTATGAAGTTTCCAACCTCCACTATACTTCTCCACGTCTCTCTACTCACGCAAACCACCACCACCGCACTCGAACCTACAAACATACTCACAGGTATCGTCCATCGATTCTGGTTCAATACTATGCCTTCCTTCTCCTCCCTTGCCTCTATCTGGGGTTTGCGCACGGCCACGACTCCCAGCACTGTGCGCCCCAAAGCACCGCCGGACAGCCCATCGTCGACGAACACCAAGTCTAAGCGCTCTTTTGTTACTAATATCTTCAGAGGGCACAAAAGGGTGAAGACGTCACATAATGTTCGACCGGAGAGCCTGAACTCCAATGCGTCGTTCGAGTCGGCAAGCTCCTCTTTCGAACCCGCAGCGCCCATCGCTGCCGATGCGGGCATCCCCAACTACTTCGTTCCTGTCCGCCTTATGGCCGACATCTCATCTCCTGATACTACTATCTTCGCCGCGGCTTCTTCGAAAGCTGAAACAGACCCAAACGTCGACGATGCAGATGAGATGGACTTGGCTGACTCTACACCATCCCCGGTCGACAGCTCGAACGAGCCCAAATTTACCAACCTTCCACCTGAAACCGACTCACGGAGGACCTCAAACCAAAAGGCTCCAGGCGTGAATAAAGATACCCACAACACCTCCAAAACCGATGCAGGGAACGAGATCCCAACCCCCATCGGCGCCCGCCTCAAGCGTCAACCCATTCCACAGTCAAAGCGAGCCCCTCAACTTTCCTGCCACGAAAAGATTATGGCTCGCGTAAAGCGTGAGGTGTCAATCGAGACCGGCGATGATATACCCAAAAATTACACTGGAACTTGGGATGGCATGCGCTTCTACAAGCCGGAGCCCTCGCCCGGTTTCTACGGTTGCGCCATGGGCACGCACCATCTGACTTGCGGCCACTTCGTCCATGACGGAACTTTTCTCAACATGATTGTCGACAAAGCGGCTGCTATCCAGTGCGGTATCAACTGCGATAAGCCGAATTTCGAGGAACAACCGTTCAAGTGCCCAGAATGCCGCAAGATAGTCGTCGATGTTCTGGAGAACAAGTTGACGGAAGTTGAGAAGGCCAAAATTGTGAATGCGAAGCAGCAGGGCGCACCTGCAGACCCATACATCTATGGCTTCGTAGTCGAGATGGCCACCAAGTACACCGAGTTGGAAGGCAATATCACCGAGACCGTCATGTGGCTTCTCGACAACGGTTTTGGCCGCGAGTGCACAGTTGGCAAGGCTCCGGAGCCGATCGCCGGCGTACCCCTCGAAGAGATGGTGTACAAGATATACGAGAAAGAGTACCGGAAAGCCGCCGAGGATGAGGCCAAGATGAACCAAAAGAAGAAGGGTAGTAAGCGCAAAGATGCTGACTCTGATCTTTCCGACGAGGAAAAGCAGAAAGCCACCGACAGCAAACAAGTGCAGAACCGATACTACAAACCCACCGCCCCCGCTGAGCTTTTCTCCGCGAAGCGCATCCGTATGTTCAATCTCAACCCTGTTGCTCTCGGTTCCGCGACTTACCTTGCCCCACCCGCAAACGTCGTCGGCGCTTTGATGCGCAAGCGCGAGCTTCCTCAATATGCATACATGGATGGTCCTGACGCTACCTCTAATAACGCTAGAACTACCGATACCCCGAAGAAGATGAGAATGGCCGCCTTTAAGATGCCTGGTGGTGACGTGGCCCCGAAGTGGAAAACTCGCGGTGGGAATGCCTTCACCAAGGTTCGGTGTCAACTGCCGGAGTTTGTGCCTACATGGTATTGTGATGACGAGGATTTGTGACCAGTCTGAGAAACTCAATAGACCTGAGCAGCTAATCTGAGTAGCCTTTTCACGGTTTTCAATCTTGGGTGATTTGCTAGTTGGGCACTCTTTGTTCTGCTGGTTTGCGATATCGGCGTCGAGCGAAATGATACTCCAGCCGCTAAGACTATGAAACATAGATTGAATGCCATATCAATCTTATACCTTAACCTCAATCTTGCTCAACTCATATATCACCATTCTAATCCATCGCATGCACCTAACATCTCTTAGTTTAACCCACACACACTTCGTTGTAGGGGTCAAAGAGTGCTAACGTTTGCTGTTGCCGTATCGCCAGATGCATCATGACCAGTCTCTTGGCTCGGCTTCTCTTTACACAAGTGAATAACGTTCATTTCCCATCCCAGAACCGGATCCTCTCCGATGCCTTCCAATCCATTCCAACTCAGCCCTCTCATATAGTCGCCATAACGCCAAAAAGAACAGCAATGATAAGAAGAAGTACAAGAAAACAGACAATTATTCTCCAGAAGTTTCGCCGGCGGATACCGCAGATGTGCGTTTTTGAGCGATCTGTGGCTATGGCGGGTACGCGAGATGCGCCGGAGTGTCGAGGTGGGTATTCGATAAAGATGGGTCCAGGTTTAGAGATTGGTTGAATCTTTGGAGGGTCGAGGTCTTCGGCAGGTAGGATTGAGGGTGGTGGCTGGGCGAAGTTGGGGCCGGTATAGGGAGACATGTTGTGGCGTGGGGACGTGTGGTGTGTGGATGGGAATGTGGGGGGGGAAGATGGGAAGAAGAGTGTACATGATCGGCGCATAGGAAGTGGTGAGAGAGATAAGAGATGGAACGTCGCACGGTGACATACTACTTACTGAATGAGGGAAGTGCTACAGACGGGAGCTGCTGTGATACACCTGATATATGAAGCGTAACATCATATCTTGGGGATTCCTATGCGGCATGCCTGGATGAAGCTAATCTATTCATTCAAGGCTCAGAGAAAGTTGAACACTGAAATTCTTTTGACAAAAGTCTTCATGTTCTGACACAACGAAGAGAAGAAGTATGGTCGAAGTACGAATGTAAAAAGTCTTGTCTATATCACACCTTGGAAAGACGACCTGTCTGGCACGGAGATCCTTGAGGTGCTACGATACGCGCGCCAGCATGCTCCATCACCCTCCCAGTAGTAATACAATTCTAACGCTGTTTTCTTCAGAAGTAGAAGGTTTAGGTCCTCCCCGGTGAACTACTACATATGTTAGAAGTGTGTATGAGAACCTAGAGAAGTAATTTCAAATACTTCCGGTCTAAGACGTGAGCAAAAGATTTCACAAGACCGAATCACACTGTATTCTTCGCTATAACCCTTATCTCTTGCACCCCGAACAACAGCAAGAGTGATCTCCATATCATCACCAACTGCTGCACAAAGCATTACAACGGTCGAAGTAAAGATCAACCAAGAACATCATTGGACGCAACCCGCAGATGTATACTTTCGAGGGGACTTTGCGATGGGTCGCGGAACCGGATACTCGTGTTGCGGATCGCCGTGTCCTAGATCATGTCTGTATACCTCCTCCATCTTTCTTCGGAACTGGGGAAGTAAGATATGGGCCCAGGCGTCGGCGTTCAATCTTCAATGTCATCGACGACCGGAACCTTCTCTAGAAGTGGGGATGAGCAGACGGGTGACTGCACTTGTGTTTGTGCAAGTGAAGACATACATAGTAAGGGGAGTAACTTCCTGAAAACGGTAGGAAGAGACGAAATCTTACGAAGGAGTGGTGCTTGACCCCTGGGCTTTGCTGGAGCATATTGTCGGATAAGGAATAGTCATCGTTACATTGTAACGCATAAGTGCAGAACTAACAGGGGCAGTACACATTAACACGCCCTCTCAAACAAGTCGACTCTTTGCTTTGCGGAACACGAATACACAAAATGCCTCGCCGCGTTTCAGGTGCTATTCCAATTCTACCGAGGTGGAACAAGAATTCACCTAGGGCTGTTGCAAGATATATGTATGAACAGGATCATGTATAAAGATAAGTAAGATCAGCGACGCAAACCTTTCAGGTAGCTACAAGGAACCCTCAAGCAGAGATTCGACGCAAGGGAGCGGATAGCTGCCTCTTACCTCTTGTCAAAGGTTGTCGAAAGAGCTATTGTATGTAAGACTATTACGTACAGAAAAGTAGGAACTGGGACCTAACATAAGACACGCGTGGCCCTGGCGTGGAACCCCACCAAAAGTCACTACATACGATCTCAGTGATCTATTGATTGCTGCGGAATTTTAACTATCTCTTTTACGGAATACGACCCGACGTCGTATTGAACTTCTCACATATCTAACCAATGCTTTGATTTCCAGCTCAACCTTTGCATTATATAAGGTAGATGTTAATGTTTATTACTAATAATGTTCTAGTCTAATTGAGTGCAATAATCATAATTAAGGAGTAAAAGAGCTCTGACCCTAAGAAGGGGGGGGGGGGCACCGCTTCGGCCACGTCCAAGCTCAGTCATGTAACATTGAACCGTATACTGGTCCGTCCAACATTGCACGTGCAGTGCTCTATATACTAGATCAGGTAAGGTCACGTGATGTTAGATCCGCATCCTAGAGTCTGGATATCTCGTCTCGATATATGGTTTTTTTTATCCGCCGGATACGTGGAAGTATCATCACCCCTGGGTCTACACTGATTAGACGAGTGGTGACGGAGGTTCTCGTGAATCGGGCCACACTTGGGTGGCACTGGCAGTTGTTTGCTAAATATCCAGGATCAATCAAGTTTAGATTACCGTGGATTTTACGATTAATTGTTGACATTGATTAAAGTGGGAGCGGGAATGTAAGGAGGCGAAAAGAAAGGTATCTGGATCAATGCACATGGTGTACACTTGTATACGGCAATATTACTAAGGCGCGGACTTATAACCATAGTTATGAGCACAAATAAGTATTACGTGCAGAGATGCTAAAAGTTTAAAGAAACTAGTTATGAAGGCGTGCATAGTTGGCTGATTAATTTCTTGTCGTCGTACTAATAAGAAGGTACTAGTCAAAGGAAACAGTACATTCTAAGTACGTATTAGCAACACGTGTTAGTTTACCTATTCTAGATAATACTTGTAGAGAACTTGTCGCTAATAGAATTTACTTTGTCTATTTAAGTGCAATCTCTATATGTCAAGGGGCTTGCTTATCTTTGTTTCCCAGACTTGTACTTTAACTTTGCAATAATAGTTGCATTCGATATCTTTTATTTCCTCGTTTCTCGTGCATATGCAAGCATTCTTGTACCTTTGTACAATTCAAGATATGTGCATCATGCAGGCGTGCTTGCAAGTTTTCAGACAAATCTAGCTCTTTTAGGCTTATAACTTAAACTAGACAGCACAACATAGCCTGACTTGTTCACTGAAAACCCGTAGGGTAGCAGCCTAGGCGATGCTAACTCAGTGTACAACACCAGATTACCCTAGATAACCGTAACAATCTATAGTTGGAGGCCTTCTTATCAATCGTTAGAATCCTCTTCTAGTAAGGCTTGACTGTTCGCTTATCTTCTTGTCTTTCTACTGCATTTATTATAGGACTAGTGCAACTTCGATTCGGCTCGCAATTTACATCTTCATCCCGCTGAAATCCAAGATTGGACTATCCGTTTAACGTCATGTAACATTAAGTAGAGAAGAATTTTAAAGATTCGCTACGAAACTCGAGCAAGGTCGACGGGCTCGCTGGTTGGTGGATGCCCAGTTGATCCTGATCTGTCTGAGGGACACCCGCCCGTACTTCGCCGCATAATTCTTCTAGATCTAGAGTCTTCTCGCCAGTAACCCCTAGATTGTACGAGATGCAGGGGGGCAGGAATGGGGGGCGTAGCAACTGATGAGTGAACTACCAGTGCAATCGGCTATGTATCTGTAGACTGTACACTAGATAGCTGGTATACAGCACTATAAAAAAGAATAGAGAGACATGGATACATGTAGTAATATGAAAGTGTTCAAGGTTCATGTAACACATAGAAATCGGCAGTTGGTTACAGAGTGACTCGAGTCTTTAACGTTAGTTTAAAATAGCAGAACTCTAAGATCTTCAGCTACTTTTGAACACTGAAGGGCACATGTAGGATAAGCAGTTCCAGGTTAAACGGTAGAACCTAAAACCACCCGAACAGCTGTATATCTGAAGCTACTGCTGGTAACCCCCTACCCCCCCATGGGTAAACACTTTGCATTCTTGCTGGTTGTTGAGCGTGCACGATAGGCGACAATCAAGTCTTCTCGTATTCGAATAATCTCGAAATGAACTGGCTAATCGCAACCTCAGTTAGGAATCCTCTGAGCGCACTCATTGTTCATTGAAGTTTATTGAAGTCTTCTGAGGAGTCGAAAGTATACAAAGGGTAATAATGATTATGTAAAGTTGGAATGGGAAGTATCCTGGCACTACATATCATACTCGTCTTTTCGACTTGGTGTGATTGAAGCTTTGAACCAAAGGAAGAAGCTCGAAAGAAAAAGCGATCACAATAACTGAGTCAATCCAGCTACCAGACACGATGTGTTTTATTGTTGTCTTCTCAGGTGGCATCGTGAGTTCGGAGTCCCCCCCCACTTTCAAGCTCAAAAGCGGAGATGCTTAGTAAACCACCGAGGCGCCAGACTCATCCGAAAAGAACCTTGCAAACTACCACCCCACGTCCAGTGACGAAGTCTTTAATCAACACTGGTCGCGCCTTTTTCATATATTAAACTCCATGTTTCCCCGAGCCGATGAGGGACGATATCCTCTCCTCTACACTTAATGGCCCCCATGGTCTCGATACGGCCGGGCCCGACGGCGGCGCGCAATGCCTCGCGTTGGGCAACCTTCCGTGGCAGCTATACCCATAGACCTCCGATTCGAGCGCTGTACACACAGAGGGGCATTGCGACGAATTGTTCACTGAACGAGCCAAGTCTAGACTATCCAGGGCCTCCGGGTGGCTCCTTGCCTGTGCCGATAGAGCAGCGACAGAGTCTACAGCAGCGGAAAGAGGCGATAAAGAATGCGAAGCCATTTTCCGAGTTCTTGACGGACTCATTTCACCGCCAGCATGATTATCTACGGATCAGCATCACAGAGCGCTGCAATCTGCGCTGTCTATATTGTATGCCTGAAGGTACGCTGCGGAGTTATAAACCTTCAATGCGACTGCATTGGCTGACAACAGAGCAGAAGGAGTCCCACTGTCGCCCCCCGCACACCTTCTCACAACGCCCGAGATCGTTTATCTCTCCTCCCTCTTCGTCTCACAGGGCGTCACCAAGATCCGTCTGACAGGCGGCGAACCCACGGTGCGCCGCGATGTTATCCCATTGATGCAATCCATCGGCGCTCTCCGCTCCAAAGGCCTTCGCGAGCTCGCATTGACTACTAATGGCATCTCACTACACCGGAAATTGGACAGCATGGTGGAAGCCGGCTTGACAGGTGTTAACCTCAGTCTCGACACGCTGGATCCCTTCCAGTTTCAGATCATGACGAGGCGGAAAGGCTTCGAAGCTGTGATGAAGTGCATTGACCGGATTCTGGAAATGAAGAAACTCGGTGCCAAGCTAAAGCTCAAGGTTAACTGCGTAGTAATGCGTGGGCTCAACGAGCGAGATATCGTTCCGTTCGTAGAGCTGGGTCGCGAGAAAGATATAGAAGTACGTTTCATTGAGTATATGCCCTTCGGCGGTAACAAGTGGAGCGAGGGCAAAATGATTAGTTTCCACGAAATGCTGGATATCATCAGAGCCAAATACCCAGGTCTGAGGGGTGTACCTAGTCACAAGAACGACACGAGCAAGACTTTTGAGGTACCAGGGTTCGTGGGCAAGGTCGGTTTCATTACGAGTATGACGAACGACTTCTGCGGCACCTGCAATCGGTTGCGTATTACTGGTGACGGAAACTTGAAAGTGTGCTTGCACGGCAATGATGAAGTTTCTCTCCGCGACCTTCTCCGCAAAGATAACGGCGGCGAACCCATCGACCAAGAAGCTTTTGATCGCATCAAGCAAATAGAAATGGACCGCCGAGAAGGCATACTTGGTGATGAAACCACTCTCGGCTGGGGCGAGCGAGAACGCGAACTCCTCGACGTCATCGGCGTGGCTGTCAAGAAGAAGTTAGAGAAGCATGCTGACATGGACGATCTAAAGAGCATGACCAACAGACCTATGATACTGATTGGTGGGTAAAGTCGCGTCATTTATTATTTTTTTATTCCGGTTTGCATGACAACTTTGGACATCCTGATGAGGTTATAACGATTGTGAGGCACCAGTGGCGTTCTGAGCGGTTGCTTTGCTTTTCCTCGGCTTGGTGTCACTCTGGACGTAGAAGACATATGTCTATATGCACCAATCCTACTCGCGCGCATGCGTCCCCCAAGATTCGTGATGTGCCAGTGCTAATCCTCGTGCAGACCCATCAACACACTCTGTTCCTACCCAGCCTCGCCAGGCTCGGCACAGATCCACTATACCCAGCGCTTTGCTTCTCCACTCACGGTCAACGATGCATACACCACATCTCCCCTTTCTATATCCGTCACTCGCGCCGAACCTCACAACCGATGCGCGTTTCCTGCACGGGTTTTGTGAAACCAAGAAGATCTCCAAAGCAGATGCAAGAGCGAAAAAGAGGTCAGACCTTAGAAAGGGAGAGTTGGAAAAGATGCTACGCGCCCTGGATGCGGACAATCTTGTCATCGAAGAACCGCCGGAGAAGATGGACCCCAAGAAATGGGACAAGATGTTGAAGCACGCATATAGAGGAGGTAAGGGTAAGAGAACTATCTTTGCGCAGGAGAAGTTGAAAAGGATGTCAAAGAGGGCTAGACAAGAGGAATACATGAGCCGAGATCCTGACGATATGCCTGGTAAAACTGATGAATTGGCTGCCGGCCCACAACCAAAGACAGACAACAACTTGGCTGGTTTGTTAGGTGAGATGGGGACCCTACCTTCACCCCGACCTCCCCAACTCCCCTCCCTGGAAAGTATCGAGGAAAAGATAGCAGTTCTTGAATCCCGTATCGCCCTCGAGAGACGGATTCCCCCTATCGAAGACCCTGGTGACTGGCAATCTTATATTGCCCATCCAGAGGGCGCGAAAGTGGACCGCTTAACAAAACGAGCCGCTTGGCGCGCGCGAAAAAAGGCGCAAGCACGATTCAAAGCCCTGCATGGCGACGACAAGGCGCTCGCAGATGAAAAAGAAAAGATTGAAATGCGGCATAGGGAGGAAATGGAGGAATTGGAGAGTGTGTTGCAACGGTTCAAGTTCTTTGTGCAGAAGTATAGATATGGGGGTCTGCCAAGCGCAAGGGAGGCCCGGATAGCAGCGAGGAAGAACAGAATGTTGCCAGGGAAGAATGACATCTTGGACAGCCAACTCAGTGGATCCAACCGGAACAACGTCGGAGTCAGAGTATGGAATCATGAAACTCATGGTACCCTTAACGACACTTCCAGTAGAACAAACAGAAACACGCTTGTAGAGGAAACTGTACAGAACACTGAAGTAGCAGAGTCGACTGAAAGCTCTGTGGCCGATGTAAAGCCCTCTCGTCCGGAGAAACCGACTTCGCCAATCAACTCAACAGGCTCCGATCGTCTGCACCAACTCCGCGAAATTATTCAGTCCATGAAGAAGCCAAAAGACAAGGTGAACCCTCCAGGCTCCCCCGAAGATCACTCGCGAAGCGCCAAGATTGTCGAAGCACGGAATATACTGGAGGCACTAAAGGCCGACGCTGCAAAGGTTTACAGTCCGTCGAAGGACCCACCTCAAATCAGATTCTCGAACCGGAATCCAAACATAATTAATGCAATGGACGTGTCGATGAGAGACTGGGATATTGAAGATAAAGGCGAACGGGACCACAAGCCTGCCGCTAAAGAGGTATATGACAAGACAAACATCTCCGTCGAGGAGATGGTCAAGAACGTGCTTTCTGACCAGCCCCACAACCACAATGCCCACTCATCAAGGGACACGAGTCATTATGAAAACTTTGTCTTCGGTGAAGCGCTAAAGCCAGACCCTATACCACCAAGCTGGCCCGAACCTCAGAAATCTGCCAACCAACGCTCATTATCAGATAACTTGAAATCTTCCTTCCCAGACCTTGGGGAGTTGGTCATTGACGATGAACTGACAATCAATTTCGATTCTCACTTATCCGACATGCAATCGCAGCTCTTCTCCCTGCACCACAGGCTGCAGAATGCATATCCACGTATTGACACGCTACCGTACGAAGCATGGACGAGCAAGAATAGGAATGTGTTGAAGACCTGGTTGAAGATTTTGACGGGGAAATGGATTACGCGTTTTGATGATGTGCCAGGGACTGGGGACAAGTTGGATGTGCAAGTGCAGGCCTTGTTGGATCAGATGGTCAAAGAACACGATCTCGACAATGAGGCCGCAGCACGTATGGGAAAGAGATGGATCGACGTGTTCCAGGGAAGAGGCAAGATTGATGGGGACGCAGAGGGAAATCTGGACATGGATGAATTTGATGCCCAGATGAGTTGGCTTAGGGATGATTCTACCGAAGGGGAGAGAGCAATAGTGCAGGCAACGGCTAATCAGACAGTGACATCGACTGATCACGAAGAGACAGCACTCCTGAAGAAGACGGGACAGAACGAGACGTCTGTTGTACCAGGAGATATGCCTTTCAGCTGGAAGTCCCGATCCAACAGCGGCTTCCGACGAGCTGGTTCTGGCTCTGTAGGCTTAGGCGTACGATCATTCTCCACTACCACTCGCCAGCTTCTTTCCGGATCCAAACTCGACGACCAGGAACAGACGACGAAAGGCACAACAGCCCCGACACCGATTGCAACGCTTCCCCATCTCACTTCCTCCGGCGCCGCACACATGGTCTCCATATCCGCCAAACCCCACACCATCCGTACCGCCATCGCCACAGGTAGCGTGCACTTTTCCAACGCCCTACCCCTCTCCCTAATCCGGTCAAACAGCGTGAAGAAAGGAGACGTTTTATCTGTATCGCGTATAGCGGGGATTATGGCAGCCAAGCAAACACCTTCTCTAATCCCTCTATGTCATCCGATCACGCTCACGCACGTGGGTGTCGAACTCACGCCGTTCGGTGGAGCGGAAGACAATGGCGGCGTGGACATCGAAGCCAAAGTCGAATGTACAGGCGCTACGGGTGTGGAAATGGAAGCCCTCACTGCAGTTACGGCGGCTGGGCTGACAGTCATAGATATGTGCAAGGCCGTAGACAAGGGGATGAGGATTGAAGGCGTGAGAGTAGTGCTGAAGGAAGGTGGGAGGTCGGGAGTCTGGAGAGAAGAGGGCTGGGTCAGCAAGTCTATCTGAACTGAACGACCCTTCAAGTATACGTTATTTGCAACTTCTCTTTGTACGGTAAAAAGGACGAATGTGAAAAAGTTATGTATTTTATCTTGCATGTTGGCTGTACTATGGATAGATAAGGAAGGAATGTAAAACAACACTCGCTCGAGTGAAGTGTTCATTTAGTGCTTGACCTGTATTGTACCTACAGCCTACTTGCAAGTCGCCGCTAGTAAAACATGCTCTGTTTCGATACCTCTGGCAGATATAATAGCCCTTCGGAAAGGGTAAGAACGTGTAATACATGGGGTCATCTCTGTGTCACAAGTGGTTTGGCGCAGAGAGGTTGTTTGCAGTAGGGAAGAGTGGCAAACAATAGCAGCTCCGTAATTGAAAGACTTTGACAGATGGAGTGATATTCATCAGCGAAACAATCCTGCCAATCTGAACACCCCTTTTCAACCTTGGTCTGTCAATCTCAATTCTCTTTCCACAAACATTTCCAAGACTGATGATTGAAACATCGGTCCAACTAAGAATGCCACAAAAGAAGACAGACTGGAAACAAGTCAACACTGTCCATCATTCATACTCTGACCCGCACATGCCACGCTGTCCGCGTGTCTCCTATCGCCTCCTTGGCAGATGATTGACCCTGGCATCATACACGCCCCTGTACACCATGCGATAGGCTACATGTGCCATCAATATCCCAATGATACTCCCGGCAATCACATCGCTCCAGTGATGCCAGTAATCCACGACTTTGCTCGCCGCCAGCAGAGTAGCGATAAGCCACGGGGCGACGAAGAGAAGCATTTTCCAGTGCGGGGCCTGCGCCCTGTCCTTTCCCTCTCCATTGCCAAACTCTTCTTCATCCCCTTCCCCTTTTCCCTTTGGGTATTTTGGGCCGCCATCTTCGGTCATGCCGTGCGCTGTTTTCTCCGGCATTTCACCGCTCTCATGGCCAGGGTTCGACAAGATCTTGAACTTGGCGTTGAGGTATAGAGCCAGGAACCCAAATCCTGCAAAGGCCGCCGAAGAATGGCCCGAGGGGAAACTCATCTGGGCTTCGCGGATGTCTTTCGGACTTCCGGTGCAGACATCTTCTGGTGTGTGCCAGATGTTGCCGTAGCCAATACCACTGTACCCGTGGATTATGGAGGGCTGGCAGATGTCGAGGAAGTTTGGACGCAGACCGCCGATGAGGAACTTGAGGAAGGCCTGGAAAACCGTTGTGGTGGCGAGGGCGCTACAAAGACCCATGATCTACAATTGTAAGTCCCAGGTACCGAACACAGATCTCCTGCAGGATGGGGGTAGGTGATGGGGAGTGGATAGATACGTACCGCACTATTCACCTCCCAGAAACCACCTCCCCTGATGGCTTCCACGGCGAGCAATACAAGAAGCGGCACGAGCACGCTTACGATGGCGCTCACCAACGTGCTAATATATTCCTTCATATACGGCTTCCCATACCTCATAGCCACGCCACTTCTCTCCATGCCCGGATAAACCATAAAGTGTTTCGGCGCCAGTGGCGGCGCCAATTTGTAGAGGAGGAAAGCAAGGCCCGTGCACAGAAGCTGTGTCAGGATGTCGAGCCAGCATAGACGAATAAAGGTACGGAAGGTCGGGCGGTCGGGGAGAGAGATGAGGGACTTTAGGTTGCGGCGAGGTTTTTCTGGAGGAGGCTTGTTGAGCTCAATGTCAGACATATCAAGAATGTGGGCTGACATTGTGGCAGGTAAAGATAGCACGGCGGGTGGGTGATAGTGATGATTTGGGATGGTGATATGATAAGGGAGAGGTAGAAGACGTATCTTGAGGACTGGTGCAGGTAAGCGGTGCGTGGTGCGTGGTGCCTGCCGTGGGAGGAGTGCCGAGATGGAGGAAGCTCGAGGCTTGGATTTAGAGATTGATTAGAAAGAAGTATCCTCATGCAGGGAGGCAATGGCGTTCGATTGTTAGTAAGAATAAAAGTGTTCGATGTAGAGAAAGACGTGATGGAATACTCTCACAGCTACTGCTGCCACCAGTGCCGCATATAGCGCTCGTACATCTATTCTCTGGCCTTTAGTAATCGGTCATGATACTGGGTACTTTAAGCAGCCCCAAGTAGTCAGCAAATTAAAATTAAACATTGTAACGTATACTTTAAGCATGGCCATAGTGTCAGTCCGGATAACACGAGTCACGTGAAAATCGATGGAGCAACGGGATAACTATAACCATCGCTATCTCTGTTTATCTATACAGAATAGGCAGCTGTAAGTTTAAACCACACAAAGAATTAAAGACACGCACATTAGTACAATGCGCAAGACCCAGTTTCCAAATTAAAGCATACACGCAATCAACCAAATCGTAGAATTAAAGAAACACTCAATCCCTTACGTCCATGATCGCCTACATCTAGGCAGTATCTTCAAGCTTCAGGAAGGCAGCAACCTTCGAAGACGGTGCCATCTGCATGCCGTCCTGCTTTGCGAAGTGTCGGAACACTCTAGCTATGTTTTGGATACTGGTGATCCAGTCAGCGTTGAAGTTCTTGCGCTCGAACTTCATGCGCTCGTCAGTGAGAAAGTCGTGGAGGGAAACTCCATCGATGAGAAGCAAATTCTGCAGTACGGGCGACTTGAAGTCACGTGCCATGGTAGATGTGGTTATTGAAGCGCCATATGGTCCCTTGACTTTGTGGTCCTTGGTTGCCAACTTGAAGAATGCCATGCAGACATCCAGCTGGCGGGTCTTCCCATCTTTATCGAACTCAATGACGTTGATGAATTCCTCTAGTGTGTGTTGTCCGAGGAGGTTGTGGCGCATCTCAAACACCTTCAACCCCTGATAGATCTGGGACATCGATAAAGGCTGGGGCTCAACAGTGGCTTCCGACTTCGGCAGAGATTGCGCGGAATATGAGGAAGACGCGGAACTAGAGTTTGAAGGAGAAACATATCGTTCGACCTCTGTAAGGCGTGACGAGACGTCCTGGTTTTGATGAACCTCAGCGTCTGGAGCAGTCGTTGTAGACTCCTCAACACGAGGAGATGAAGCGGATGTGCCTGTCAAAGGAAGAGCGGTTGTGGGTTCTGGGCCCGGAGTGAGACGAAGAAGCCGAGTATTCGCCAGCCCCATAGGCTTCTGGGAAGGAACAATGCTGTCAGGTACGAATTGTGATGGAGTCTCCGGGACCAGGGAGAGAAATTGGGGCCCCATCACACCGGGTTCGAGTTCTTCAACAACATGCTTCGGGACATGGACAGAGACCGCGTCGTCTGAGGTGGAAATAACAACATCCGGAGTCTTGTTGACATTCTCTTCCTGAGCATCGGGGAAATCTTCCACCTCTTCCAAAGCCGACTTCTTCGCCTTCTTCACCGGGGGTGGAGCTATGACCCTCGCGGGGAGAAGGGTCACGTACAGGCGGATCATTTCCTCCACTTTTTCCCGAGAGAGAGGAAGAGGAAATCGCTCGCGATTAGGCAGTCCAAGAATTCCAACAACCGTCGTAGGGGTACAACTGACGTCCGCAACGACAGGATTGATTGCACCATCCGGAGACTCCAAGGCGGGTTCAGGGACAATCAGAACCGGAATCGAGTTGGCCTGCTCAGCAACTGCAACCGGAGCAGTCGAGATAGATTCTGGTAGAGTGGAGTATGCACAGACCACAGCATCCTCACGATCACGAGAAAGAGGAAGAGGATCTTGCTCGCGGTTTGGCAGTTCAGCTATTTCACCAGGAGCCAAAGACTGTTTGTCAATCGGAGCTGGGATGGATTCTAATAATGGCTTAGCGTGCCGAACGACGTGTGTCTCAAGTTCGTCCCGAGACACGAGCGGAAGATTAGAGCCTGGAAGGTCCTGGTTTGCATGAAAATCCTTGTCTTCGAGATAAGTGTCGGCAATGGCGCCTGTAACGGTAATGGACTTTCCCACGCCATCATGTTCCTGAGGGTGGATCCTCAGGGAGATATTATCCTTGGACACCAAAATGTCCTGAGCAGGAGGAAGTACTTCATCAGCAGTTGTGGTGGCATCCACCTGGCCATCGGTAGGGCTGTGTGCGGTAGTATTGGACGGAGTATTATCCGACTCATCTTCACTAGAAGATGTCTGGTCATGGTTAGCCTTAGCCGCCTTTCGCTCCTTCAACTTCAGCTGTAGTTTGAGTAAAGGGTTGTTCGACTTGTCGTTGTGGACAGCCTTATGAACCGGCATATGGGATCGGGCTTGCTTGCGCCTAGGGCTCTTCGCGGTGATAATAGGATTGCCAGTCACCACAGCCTTAGCATTCTTCACCTTCTTCATGTCATTGATCAGAGCAACCTGCTGAAGGGCTTTCACAGGCAGCTCGATCGTCTCAGACGTGATGTTGGTCGGATATTTGGTATTCGTATCCATGTCCGAGGGAGGAGTGCAGGGGGTGTTCGGGGCGTTTGGGGCACGACGGGTGGAGTTGTCTGGTCGAGACATGGCAAACCTTCTAGAGATTTGTGAGGAAACCTTCGCTCTGAAATGACGGAAGTCTTGATGTGAAATGTTGAGTTTGTAGGCGTGATGATAGAAGTGTGCGGCAGTTTAGACGAGCGAAGGGTGGTAGAAGTTTTGAAGCTGGAGCTGAGTTGTGTAAGGTTGAGTTGGACAAAGATGTGGAGAGGAGTTGGACAAAGGTGTGGGGAGGAGTTGAGAGGTTACAGGCTGGAGGGGGGAAGATTATGTAGACACCGGCTGCTGCGGTTGCCGTGCTAGAAGCTATGGAGCTATTGCACGGGTGAAAGTGTGCAGTCTAAGCTGAAGCTGATTTGAGTCAGTGAGCTGGTTGATCATGAGAGAAATCGGAACACTAACTACCGGAGGGCGGGGAGGACTTTTGTGGAACAAACTCGTTGCACGTACAGTGGCAGAAGCTAAAAGCTAGGGCGTAGGAATGCAAGAGTGCAGGCGACAGAGTGGTTGATAAAGCTGTGAGGCAGAAGACGAGCTGGAAAGTTGGGCGGTGGTCGCGAAAATTCGAAGAGTGTACAAGTTTTGGGGACGGGGCGATGAAGGTTTATGTAGGCAGCGGTCGTGTTGGTTGCCCATGACAGCCGGTGGGCGGGCGAGTTACCGACACTTGTTGTCGCCGCATAGTGAAAGTGGTTTATCTCAAATCAGTTGAAAGAGACATTGTCACGTTACAATGCCTTGGCAGGCAAATAAGTAACAACACTTGCGAGTGGGTTCTGGAACAGACGAACTGGCGAACTAATGAGGAAAAGAATGAGACCTCTCAGGGGTGGGTAAGAGCTTGACTTCGCCGTGATTTACTCATAACCTCGAAATTTATATAATTGATGCCTCCACATAAAATCTCTAAACAAGATACATTTCCTTCCAGGGCGAGAGGGATGGTGAAGCCTTGGTGTTCTGATCGTTGGCAGGAGGGAAGGGAAAGAATATAGAGGATAAGAACACAATATGGCCCAACTAAGACCTTCTGTTGCGCACTACAGACATACCGTGATCATGCTCGAATCTCGATACATGCTCAGGTGGCAATTGGAAGACCCTATAAAGTCTGGAGATTGAAACAAGACTGAAGAAAGTCCCAGGGCTAAAAGACCGGATAACTTAGAGGAGATGACGGTTGAATAGGATGAACATATTCCACTTCTACAATGATAAGGGGAGAGTTGGAGTAGATGTGATCTTTAAGAACATATCTGAAGGTTTAGGAGCGGTTGGCAGGGAAGAAATGATGGGAACGAAACAAGGACAGGCTCCAGTGGTGTTCAGATGACCTATCAGATTCTTTGATAGGATTTCCATTGACGTCTGGAATATTGAAGGTTGGTGTTGTATAGATGAGCTCGGACCTGAGTGACTAATCGCAACTCAAGCTTCAAAACCGTCCGAGGTACCACCCTCTCGCCCAGCAATACTCTTCTCTTCCCCACCTCTTCACTCTTCTCCTACTGCTTCCGGAACTTTTGCTATCGTGTTTTTTCGGCTCTGGCAGTATGCAACCCTCCCACGAAATGATAAATCGGGGGTTTTCTCAGCAAGCGGCAGATGGCCCAGGCTGGCTATCGCTGGGCAACTCTGGGCACCGTCATGAACTGCAAAGAGTTTTTCCGACCTTCCTAATTGCCCCAGAAGCTTTCCAAAAGCCCAAGTTGTACGAGATACATAATGGTAAGCTTATCGAGCGGGCAGTCGAATTTATAAGCCCACTTCCTGCCCTAATTGACGTGAGCATCAGCTAATTCATCTCACGATGCAGTTCCTTACCCCACTTCTTGCGACCCTCGTGATCCTTGCTGGTAGCGCGTGTGCTACAAACTTCACAGGCGATGTTCTGAACGGCGTCCCGGTCATTTCTTATCTTGATCTCGCCGACATTCCCGCTAAGACGGTGTCGAGATACTACTTGAGAGTTGGTGAACTCAACGGCGGAACCGCGCTTCACATACCTGTATTTGTTGCGCGTGGAACATCCGAGAGTTTGGAGTCGGGAAAGAAGCTCTCGTTGTCAGCAGCAATCCACGGAGATGAGCTTAATGGGGTGAGGGTCGTTCAACGTATCTTCGAGCAGCTGCAAGGCCAAGTTGCGACGCTCAATGGCACGGGTGCGTTATCAAACCATCATGCAATTGGAAAATCAGCTAAAACTTGTCAAGTCATTGGCATCCCCACAGTCAACCCTATGGGCATATACCTGAACCAAAGGAATTACTTCACAGCGAGTGCATCCGGCTTTTTTACAAACGTAAATCGCGTTTTCCCTGGCACGCCACCGTCTGAGGGCGGCAAAGGAGCAGAGCTGCTAGCATTCAACATTTGGAACAACGTGTGGGGAAACAAATCGCAAGTGGATGTGGGCATCGACCTCCGTAACTTACGCCTCATCCCTCCAACAAAAGGCACCAATTGACAATTTCTAGACACACCCAGCTCGAGGGGAGAGACAAGCCTGTGGTGCTACGCCGACTTCCGTCTTCCCTATGTCGAGAGACTTGCCAAATTACTGCAGCCCGACACGATCAAGATCGATGTAGGAGAGCCTGGAAGTATCGAAACCACCTTCGTGGATAACAAGATCCCGTCCATTACCGTTGAGATGGGTCTAGCCAAGGTTTGGAACGCGTCGCTCATCGACCGAGTCTACGATTTCGTCAATCGCGTGCTCAATGATCTCTATATTATCCCATCAAACGCTACCTCTGTCTATCAGCCTGATCTCACCAAGACCTACATAGCTACTACATTTCACGACACTTACTCCACGTACGGCGGATTTGTGGAGCGTTTAGTATTTCCAGATGATCCAGTGACTAAGGGGCAGCCGATTGCGAATATTCGAAACGCGTTTGGCGATATTCTGGAGACATTGACGGCACCCGAAGACGGGAAATTGTTCCAAAGTCCAAGAGATCCGAGCATCGAGCCTGGTGGAAGTGCAGGAGAAATTGCATACAACTCAACGGATCCTGCCTGTGATGATGGCTGCATCTTTTAAGCAACGAATACAAGGCGAGTAGTATAAAGGGCCTCGCTGGCTACGTCAAATCTCGACATGGTCTACAAAACATTGTATAATCATTCGCGAACATTTCCACACATTCCTTCGTTCACTTTTGCATGTCAGTCTTTGATTACGATCGTCAGCACCTCAAGCGATGACTTGTACTACAGCGTCATCATTTCTGGTCCAAGAAGTCTACATCTTGGTGCCAGCATGAGTAGCAGCAGCATCTCGCGTGGCGTCGTGCGTTTACCTGTTGTTTCGTAGCCACGTTCGTCACCACTACACTTCCAGTTGACAACGATTGGACTACGGCATGAATTCCGTCAGACATGCAGGCACTGCAAAAAACGCAATCGCTTACGGTATCGAGGTCGCATGGCATTTGGTCCAGTAAGGACCTTCCAGCCACTGCTATGGTGCAACGTTAGACGGCCAACATCGCTACACCGGCGACGAAATGGGTGAAGGTGCGCAGACTTGCGGGCGCCCCACCACAGTCTTTCACTTCAGCACTACGCAGAAACACGCAATTCCACATCCACCTCGCCCATAACAACCTCAGAAGCCCCCAATGTGCAAAATGCATGCGACATGAAACCTACCGTGACCCGCATGGTACCCAACTACATCCTTCAAAACCATCATCGCTTCAATTTTGATGACGCGAAAGGTAATCCCCACCTCACCGAGGTTTCCAACGCGCTGGACACTGTCAACGTGGAATTAGAGATGATGCCTGTGGCGTCAATCGCACACGCGGAGCGGGAAACGCCGGCGGTGCGCGCCCAACAAATTCCCACCGTCGATGTGGTGACTGAGGCCAGAAGTGAAAGACTTCAGCGCAACGAGTCGGCGATGTCATCAGATGGTCAGGCCTTTGCGACCTCTCTCCCGTGTGATTGTTGATCTAGTTCTCTAACAACAGCAACAGCAAGAAGCGACGAGGACGAACCACTTCCCTACTCAGCAGCACGTACTCAACCAGAAACAATGCGCAACCCTCCCTCCGTGGCTGATGGTGCGAACAGTGCAATTCTCAATTTACTTAAGACAAACGCAACAAGCCGACCTCCCCTCACTTCCATCTCTATGCCTGTCGGTCTTTTCAATACCAGCACGCGGTTTGATGTCAAGCGCGGACGTGACGTTACTTCGTCAAGCGATAATGGTGGGCAAACGGAGATGGATAAAGTATCGTACGAAGGGTACAAATGCTCCAGCGGGAAAGAAAAGTCTCGTCACGGTTATGTTATTCAGTCCCATCTAGAAGCGCGCGAGAGATCGGTCATTGATAAGAACATTGTGGAGGAGTTTGAGGTCGAATCGCGATACACGGAAATCGAGTCTCCCCAAGACACTCTCGTCAACGAGACTGGCTGTGGTGCCGAACAGTCTCTGCCCAATCTCCGCATGACTAGTTTCCACTTTACCGCACCGTTTGCGTCATTGTCTCCCGCCACAGACATCTCGTTCGACCGAGCCTCGGAAAGGTCTGCAGGGCATAGCCCTACATCCGATACCTTCGGGGATGGCGAAACCGTTCTTATTCACGAGGAACAGCAGGACATCAAGTTCAACCCCAAAGACCTACATGCGCAAAAGCAGGGACAGATTAAGCACCGCCGTGTCATCTCCACGACTTCATCGACGGGTCTCAGCATCAAGCCTTATATGCCCACACGAGTGCGCAGCAGAACGAACGAGGGAATACTTGAGCTGAGGGCGGGGACCCACAATGCAAGTATGTCGGAGAAGCGGACCCATCAGCACCGTCGCAAGATCTCTCTCGGTCTACCGATCAACATACCGCCTCCAGCACCTGCTCCCTCCGTAGTGCCCGAACATATCTCATCCATATCCACTCGAGAAGAGCGCGAGCTCGAATACAAGCAGCGTCACACCTTCATTGGAACCGCCTCCCTGGACGACTTCCTCGAAGTCCTCGAGCTCTCTCCTGACCATACAACGACCAAGCCAAAAGTCGCCAAAGCCTTCGTTTTCCTTGCATCCATGGAGCAACTGCTCGCCCGACAGAGTTCTTCGCAGGCAACGGGCTGGGATCTCATTTCGCGCATCACGCCGGAGATTACATATGGTAACTTTGACTATCTGGCCCAGGCGCATATCAAGTTGGGAAGTGTCACACTTCGTCAGTTCTTGCAGTTAATACCCTTTGATGAGAAGGATTCCATAGCTGCCATGGGTGTTGTGGGGGCCTTTTGTGCCGCGAGTCATCTGGACAAGAATGTTGGATCTGGAGTGGGAGGATCGAAGGCGAAGGCCTTCCGGATCTGGATGTTGAAACAGTGATGGATAATCAAGGGAAACGTCGGTAGTGAGAACACGGGGTTGACTACCAAGCCTAATGTTTGGTACCGGCTTGCAAACAGGTGAAGTTCTTAGCTGGGCCTTTGGTTCCCTACTTATCCCCAATCGATCATGGATGAATGAAAGCCCTCACCTGTATACCCACTGGGGTTCCCAGAACATAATCCAGTTCCATATCTCGCTTTCAATACGCCTGACTTGCCATTGAATCCTTGGCTATTCAGCCGCACATATTCTGATATACAAATTGCCGTACAGGTAGTACGAGATGAGCTATAAAAAATGACTGCTGGCGGATCCGACAATAGAGCGCGCTAATATCCCACCTTCAAGACGGGAGGTCCAGCGCAGAGTCATAACCCCGGAAAGTCAAGAGAAAGGCGATGCGACTTCCACCCACGCTGGGCCCGCCATAAATGGAAAAAGACATTTGGAAGAGGCACACCCCTAGCCTAGAAAAAACCGCACATGTAAACCATCAAATAGAGGATCCCCTCAGCGGGACGGGTAAGATAAAATATGGTAGAGGGTCAATGAGAAGAATCCGACATGGGCGAGAACTCCCAGAGACGGTTGCGTGAATAATGAAGAGATGCAATTTCCAAGGATGGATGGATGGATGGATGGATGGATTGATTGATTTACAAGGACATGTGTTGGTTAGTGGCCTCAATAAATAAATACATGCGTCCGTCGTTTCGAGCGACGAGGAGAAGGAGAATGAGAATGCTGCATGGTAGCAGTCCAGTGCAAGCAAGCAAGCCATCCATCCATCATCATGATGAAGTGAGGGAAGAGAGAGAGAGAGAGAGAGAGAGAAAGAAAGAAAAAAGAGTATATTAGTAGGAAACAGATTGTATATATATATCTGAGCGCCGACCAACCAACCACGGCTGAACGACCAGTAAGTAGTGAGATAGCAAATCTTACCACGTATTCGCAGCAGTCCTCCGATATGTAGATGGTAATGTCGATGTCGATGGCAATGTCAGTGCCAGTGTCAACGGACAAGTCTTCCTATCATCAGGCGCCGACTTTGTTCTCCGGGGATTGAATGCCTTTCCAATCCAAACCCCCACCCAAGACAGACGTGCATCGATCCCGAGTCCGAGCGGCGCCTACAGTACATTTATGCAGCACTCTCAACCCAACTCAATCCAACCCAATCCAGTCCAGCCAGGATGAAGCAGTACCGTAATTCAACACCTAATTAGTCCATGAATGCCCCATATGTACATACGTATTCCCATTCCATCTTCTCTCGTTGGTCATCACGAGCGTATGTCATATTTTGGACAGGCAGTAAGCACGTAGTAACCGTTAGTTGTTGTTGTGGTGGGGTGGGCGTGTCTCGCATCTATGTCATTTTATCTTCAAAAAAAGAAAGGTCAAAAGCATCGCATCGCATCGCATCGCATCGCATCGCATCTCGCCGGAATGACGCAGCACTTAATTTAATTAGGTGTTGTTTTACCATGTACATGATTATCTCTTGGTGCGACATGTCTCTCATGTTTCTTCTGGAAGTGGGTTGGTATGTATGTACATACGTCGTGACCTTGCATGGGACTTGGTTGTGGACTACTTGGACTGGGACTGGGACTGGGACTTGTACCTACTTGTTTTTAGAGTATGTAATTGTATATTATTCCCGTTGGATAATTAAATGATAAGAAGGATAATGTGCGGATTGGGGGGGGGGGGGGAACATGGTGTAAGAGCAGAAGGCAGGCAGCCGGATGTGTGTGTGTGTGTGTGTTGGCTAATTAGACTGAGGAGAGTTTAGCAGACGGTAGGATAGAATAGATAGATGGATAGAATAGATAGAATAGATAGAATAGATAGATGGATAGATAGATAGATAGATGGATAGATAGATAGATAGATCTTGTTAGGCGCAAAGGAGAAAAGAAAGTCCCCCTAATCTCTAACGCAATACATAGATGCATGCTAATTACTTATTATACATGTCCATCTCTAAACCCACCCCCCTATACATAATCAACTATAATTACATGGAACGACAAGAACGCAGTCTAGAAACCTCGCCCTTGCAAGTGTACCAGACATGAAAATAAGAAAATACTCGCGTCCGCCACCGTGTTCTCGGCGCTCGTGTCAACCAAGCACGTGGATATTTACTACATACATACATACTGGAGGGTGCCTGCAGTGAAGTGATGCAGGGTCCCGTTTTTCCCACAATTACCCTACAGTGTACACCCTACATACACCCTACATACACCCCACATACACCCCACATACACCCTACCCTTGCATTCCTCCCTTTTTTTCTTTCTTTTTTTCTCGAGACTGTTGTGTTGCTTATCGCATTGTTAGCATTCGTACTCTGCTTCGCACTCGTTTTTCCTGCAAACCCTCAGTGCAAGAAAAGAAAAAAAAAATCAGTAGTGTCGTCGTAATTTTATCTTACATCTTGTAGCTTCATGGAAGCAAGCTGGAAATGAACAAACAAACAAACAGAAAGAAAGAATGGGAAAAGAAAAAGAAAAACATCAAAGGTAATAATACCTTTGTAATAGAGCGCCCTGGCAATCAAACAACGACTTTTAGCGGGAAAGAAAAAAGAAAGAAAGAAAGAAAGGTTGTACATACATACGAAAGACTTCTTTGCTTGTTCCGAGGTTCGAGGCTCCCCGCTCGCTTCGGCATCGCTTCGGCATCGCTTCGGCATAGATCGTATCGCGTCACAATACCGGTATTTAAAACATAAATGGCGCTTGCGTAATAATCGACCTTTCCTCATCGTATTACAGAGTAAATGCCGTTTGGCTGAGTCACCCAGCCCCTCAACACCAAACTCCCCCCTCTTTCTCTCTCTCTCTCTCTCTCTCTTTCTCTCCGAACATTTCCCCACAATCGTCAAGTCACGGGGAAGAAAAGAAAAGAAAAATGAGGCTGGAAAAGGTCCTTGTGTAAAAACCGCCGCTCAACATTGGCCACGACACGCCTTTGCCTTGCCTTGCCTTGCCTTGCACTGCACATCCCGTACCCGCATATCCGGAGACGACATATTGTAGATCGTCTCCCCTGTCTAGGATCGACGCACAGCCTTTATTGGTGCGATGGTGCGATGGTATGTATGTAGTACTCCAGCCTACCACGACGGACAATGGTATACATACATGGGTAGATATTCCAAAGCAAACGAGGGGGGAAACCGTCATTGGTGGGAAAAATAAAATGAAGCTGCTAGAACTGGTCTCACATATGTACACCACACCACGGAGGGAGGGTTGATAGTCAAGTCGTGCATGAAGAACCTTCGACTGCTTGGTTTGTGTGGGGAGGAAAAGCAAAGGTTGCAAAAAAAAGCTCGAGTCTCGAGGCGTGCGTGCGTGCGTGCGTGCGTGTACTGTACATAACTTTTATTTTCTAGCAGCACAGTCAGGCGATATTAGATAGTGTGCATGTGTATATCTCCTAGAGGCGGCCCTTGGTTTATTTTGTTGTCTGTCCTGTGCGGCACATATCTATATCTCCCTATCTATATCTATATAATATATATATATATAATATTAAGTAAAATCTAACATCTACAGTAAACTAGATCTTCGTAGACCATGGACTGATCGATCTGTACCCATGGCCGCAACCCCCCCCCTCCACCTCCCTACCTGATTTAATAATTAATATAATTACATGCATACATGCGCATACAGTACAGTACAGTACACAGCATTCCCCTCCCTTGCCTCCCTTTCTTTTTTTTTCTTCTTTCTTTCTGCATTGCATTGCATCACCACATCTCATCTCATGAAATGCCCATCTATGAGGTGCAAAAATCGGAACTTAGCGCGGCTGACATTTTGAAATTCTGCGCAACGCGTAACTTCCCCGCTAAAATTATAATTTTTGTAAATTTGCCTATGCAGCGTTAGCTATTGCCTAATTAAGTAAAATACAAGTGTGTAATACGTATATATCTTATAATACAGTGCTAATACTAACTTTTAGTATTATAGTTACCCTAGAATACGCTAAAAATAGGCAAATGTAAGGCTCTACCTGCAGCGCTAGCTACTGCTAGCGTTAATGCCCTACTAGCAAAGTCTACCTGCTTAAGCACTGCAATTACAGTGTAATAGGAGGTACTACCTGCTATAAAGGCACCTGCTAGGGTAAAGGCACCTGCTAAACTAAAGGCGAAGGCAAAGGCAAAGGCAAAGGCAAAGGCAAAGGTAAAGGCGCCTATCTAGGGACCTGTAAGGACTGCAACCCCTAGCAAGACAACTAAAAAGGCACCTAAAAAGGCTATAGAGTTAGAAAAGGGGGTAACCTAGAGGTCTCTACTAGAGCAGGGCTCGCGCTGTAAGCAGGAGGAGGATTAGGATAAGCAGGAGGAGGATAGGCAGGAGGAGGAGACTAAGTTACTAATCCTATTATTACCTCTTATATAATTAACGCCTATATATTAATTAATAATTATACGCTAATTAATAACTATACGCCTATTAACGCCTATACGCCTAGAGGTTTCCCTTATAATATTATCTCCTACTCTGCAGGAGCTTAATTATCTAGTTGCGATATAATACAGCCTAATTATTAATAGGTCTTATAAAGTAAGGGAGGACGCCCTAGAGATATCTAAAATTAACTTTATAATAATAGAGATAGAAGTATCTGTTAAGTTATTAATTAGTAATTATTATACAGGCGTTATAGGGCTTAAATATACGTACAAGTCGCAATTAATATCCTTCTAAGTTAATTAAATAAAGGCTATATAGCTCTATATAAGTATATCTAATTTTAGTAACGCTAAGGGCAGAAGGGTGTTTTAATTAATTAATTATTAAGTTAAACAGCTAGGTCTAATTATAAGGCGCATTAATATCCGCATTAAGATTTGTATTACATGCGTATCTCTAATAAAGGCGTTTCTGTAAGATTATTTAGCTGTTAATTCTATATTATTACCTTAACTAAGAGCGTTAGGCGTATTAACTGTATCTAAAACGCGTATAAATTAGTTATTAAAAGAGAATAAGGCTATAGAGAAGGTAGGGCAATTACGTACGCGTTTAGATTACCTTAGCGCTATCTATAAACACTAAGGATGTAGGATTCTAGCCTGTAATAACTATAAGTAATAGTACTACGTATACTATACGCAGGAGCATTTTAAGATAAGGGAGAATAAGATAGAGACCTTTGCGTTAATAGTATTAAATAGAGAGGATAACGCTGCAATTACCTTCCCTTTATATTAATTAATTAAGTTATAGCAAATATAACTAAATAAGTTGCAGATAAATCCTTACAACAATTATTATTATAATTAATCTACTAAGGGTAAGGGCAAAAAACGTTAAGGAAGCTTATTAGATAATAAGATAAGCTTCTATTATAATATAATAAGGGAGCAGGAGAAGCGCAATATTTAAAACTAGGCAATCTAGATAAGAGAGCGTGCAGAGGAGTAGGAGGAGAAGTATAAGCAGCAACAGCTTAACTATAAGATAGCTAAAAGGCTGCTAAATCCTAGTATTTTTAGTTAGCAACTTACTATAGGTTATCTACCTATTACTACTCTAAACCTTAATCTATATTAGATGCTGTACGCCCTGCTAGGTGCCCCTCTATACGCGGCTCCCTTGCTAAGTTACCCCGCAGTAGTAATCCTATAGAGGCTAAATATAGATATCTCTTTAAGCCCTATTATAGGCGTAGGGAAAGAGGATACAGGTGTAACTATATAGACGTTTTTTAACTAGTTAATTAATTAGCAGGTAGAAGATAATAAAGAAGAGTACGTATAGGCCTAAGAGGTAGTAATAGATTAATAGTAAAGTGTAGAAGATCTAAGGGAGATGTTAGTACCTAGAAGTAAGCTATATTACGTAGCAGTTAGCAAGCTGTATACGCTTAAAGATAGGATTATGCAGTAATTTAGAAAGGAGTTACGTAAGTATAAACGCGTTATATAGAGTAATATTAATTATATAAAGCGTATAAAGGGAGGTAGGGATAGTAGAGGTAGTATAAGTAAGTAGAGGTAGTAAAAAGTTAATAATATTTCTTAGCTACTAGCATAGTGTTAGCATATTCCTTTATATTTCCTATTAATATATAACTTAACTTAATTAACTACTCCTCCTCTATATTACCTTGTAAAACGCCTACACGCTCTATTCTACCTGCTGCCCTTATTACTACCTGTACGCCCTCTTGCAACTCTAATTGCAATTAATTAAGCTCTTCCTATTTAATATACAGCCCCCCTGCTGCATATTTAAAGTAATTTTTTGCAAATCTATTACACTTACTTGCCCGTACAGCCTTACTAAGGAAGCTGCTAAAGTTAGGGTAATTTTAACGCGTCTATACGTACGTCCTCCTAATATACGCCTTAAGTACTCTAAAGGTAAGCTTAATTAGATTATAATCTAGCAAATATAGCAGCAAATATTATATAATATAGCTAGCTGCCTTAATTAACTGCGTAATATTGTTATTTGTATAGATACTAACGTTATTAAGGACTATAACTATAGGTTTTACGCTATATATTAATCCTAGGCATAGCAGAAATTAATTACGTATCTAATTAATAAAGTCCTTATAACTATAGTATCCCTATTTAATCCCTATATAAGGTAGATATCTGTTAATTATTATTATAGAAAGGATTGCCTACGTATCCCTGCGTTTAATATCCTGTATATATTACGTTAGGTACCCTATAGGCGCGTACGCCTTATACCTCTATCTAGTCTTCTTATTAAATATAGACTTATCTAGAAATACTAAATTATCTGCGGCGTATTATCTTATAGCTATATAATAGGACTTATAGAGGTCTTTATTATAATTAATTAAGTACAGCTTTATTATAAACTTATTCTATCCTTATTTCTTTAGATATTAGCTAATAGTACTTTAATAGCATGTAATGCCTTACTCTATTTATAACTAATACACTATCTTATTATAATATATCTATCTACTATAGATAAGCTTATTAAATAAGACCTCTCTATTATTAACGCCTATCTTTATAGGTTACCTAAGTACGTGTTTAGGGGGCTTCCTTATACTACTGTGCTCCTATAAGTTATCCTTTATATAGCGTACAGCAGTTGTTAAACAGCCCTTACGCGTAGTAATTAATTAATAACTCTACCTAAGGAGAAGAAATTAATATATATTTAGTTGCGTTTACTTAGATAGGCCCTAAGTGCTTAATAAGGGAGGCTACGGGGTAATAGGTAGTAGAGGAGGCCTGCTAAGGCCGTAAGCGCGGTGCATATTAACGTATTAACCTTAAAAACAGCCTCCTATAACCTTAAAAATTTATTAATATACGCTGTTTCTATATAGGTTTACTTCCTTAAACCTACTATATAAATATTAATTAAAATTAGGCAATAGCTAACGCTGCACAGGCAAATTTATAAAAATTATAATTTTAGCGGGGAAGTTACGCGTTACGCGGAATTTCAAAATATTAGCCGCGCTAAGTTCTGATTTTTGCACCTTATAGATTACAATGCAGTAATGCAGCAAGACTACACTTAACCTAACGTGTGCTAGTACATGTTTTAACTAGTAGCGCTAACGCCCCCCCCTGTAAAGAATCTTCGCGATTAGCTGATAGGTGCACTAATTTTTCGCACAGTCACCTCTATCTCTCCTATAAGCACTAGTAGGTAAATCTGTTTATAACCTGTTCTTAACGCGTTTTAATCTAAAATAAATACCCTATAAGTTAATAATAATGCAAGGTTATAAATTAGTTAAGAACTAGATATAAACTAGATAGGATGCATTAAACTTACTACACATAATTCTTCTACTACACGAATCTGCTTAACGCAACAGTATAGCTCTCTAAGCCTTACCCTTATAATTAGTAGTCTATTAATAACAGCTTAAGAATAGCTTAAGAACAGGTTAAGAACAGGTTAAGAACAGGTTAAGAACAGGTTAAGAATAGGTTAAAATATATAGTAGTGTTATAGTAGTGTTATTATTTTTTATGCGAGCGGCTGAGTAGTGGGGTGAAAATTTGACTAGTGCGGCATGCCAAGGAAATTAAGCGAGGTGCTAGTGTGCCTCAGGTCAGGTGTAATCTCGCAATGCAGCAATGCAGCAATGCAGCAATGCAATTTATCGCATCGCATCGCATCGCATCGCATCCCCACCATCACCACCACATGGATGCACAAAGCACACACGCATACGCATACGCATACGCACACACGTATATATGTACATACATGCATGATCTGATGATGATGCTCCTGTCTCAGGCCCCCTCGCGCACGCACGCACGCACGCACGCCTCAATCTATCCCCATTCCCATCCCCATCCCCATTCCCAGCACCACAAAACCCACCCACCCAACCACCCACCCACTCACAACCAATCTATATACATATGTATGTATGCAAACATATGCGACGATCTCTCCGAGACATCTATCCCGCTGGGTTGGTTCCTGGGTTTCACACACCCCTCCCCCCCCACCCCCCCCTCCCCTTTCCCTAACTCACCCCCCTAACTCACTCACTTTTCGCACACAACCTATACCTCATTTACTTTTTTTTCTTCTTCCCTTTTTTTATGTATGTTGGTTGGATGGATGGATGGATAGATGGATGGATAGATGGATAGATGGATGGACGGCTTATATGCATATGATATGACATGACGCGCTGTTGCCGGAGCTTGGAGCTTGGAGCTTGGAGCTCGGAGGGCGAGAGGATATATAACATATGTATACATACATACATACATAGATACATCAATCCATCCATCCATCCATCCAACATCCATCCCCCTGTGTTTCCAGCCAGTCCAGCAGCAGCGAGGAAAGACATGTGTTATTGTTATTGTTATTATTATTATTATTATCATTACTATCATTGTTTGTTGGCGGGTCCGTGAGTGAGTGAGGCAGCGCAGAGGGAGAGAAAAAAAAAAGAAAAGAAAAGAAGAAAGAAAAAAAAGGTACATCTATATAGATTAACTCGTGTCAGATAAATAAATTCAAAAAAGTCTTATCCCCTCTACCCCCCCCCCCGCCCGCGCCTTGTATGTACTGTACTGTTACATATATCTACATTGGGAAAGTGGCATATAATATATAACGAGGTTGTACATACAGTACAGGATAATAATAGTTTCTTTCTTGGTGATAAACGACGTGGTTACTGGCTGGCTGGCTGGCTGGTTTGTCGATCGATC
>MU005764.1:3820676-3851706 GCA_010093715.1 Pleomassaria siparia CBS 279.74 | reverse complement strand
AATATGTGAGGCGAACGAGTGGGCGTGCGTTCGTTCGTTCGTTCGTTCGTTCGTTCGTTCGTTCCCGTGTCGACACATGGCCATGCCATGTTGCACAAATCAACACCAACTTGAAATGTCTCTCTCCAATCTCCAATCTCCAAAACAAAAAACTTGGAATAGAGAGCGCATTCTACGCTACGTGCTCGTACTGAACAAGCTAAGCGCATCTTACATGCCGTATACACAGGCTAGCCAATTGCTGCCCGACCACGACTACATACACAAGGCTTGCCAAATTGCCCAACCAGCCGTCTCCTTTAGGGTATGGTATCTCCCACCCTCACTTCCTCACTCAACTCGACGCCACTCTACAAATCCCCCGACCGTTCCCTAATACCTGTAGCTCAGACTCTAATCCCCTAGCCACAGAGGGGAAAAACACCCGTCGTCCTGTCGCCGTCTTCATTGTCGCCCAACTCTTTCTTGCCCTTGCGTGGTGCGCTGTGCCGCAGCTGTCAGCTTCGGCTCGCCAAAACAAAGCTCGTCCCTCGATGCTGCCCGAGTCTCCAAGTTCCATCCCAACTCGTCCCGTGGCCATTTATCATTACAGTCTCCCAAGGCCATCGGCAGACCAGTGCCCGCACATGGTCCTCGAAATTTGGTCATCGTCTCCTCTCGCCCTCGACCGGGAAAGAGGAACGAAGAGGAAGAAACCCAAACCAATGCCCCATATCCCCAGAAATATGCCACCATCGTAAATCCCGTGGTCTTGCCAGTGCCCAAAAGAAAACCATGCCAACCCAACCCGGACCAGAACAAACTTTTCTACCATTGCATGGCAACATGAAACCAATGCCGGGGAATACCTCCATCCATATAATAATGCGCAGGTTTCGAATAGGAAAGAGAACTTGACCCAATGACGTGAAGAAGAAAAGAAAAGAAACGAGAGCGTGCCATCGTGTAGTTCAGGTTCGAGCTGTTTCGGGGAGTCATACAAGTGCCCCCACGGATGCAAATGTATTCAACCCAAGCGGAAGATGGTATGCAGTATAATCATCCAGGATCCGTTCCCGATGCCGCAACCGACGCCCGTCGATGCCTATAAGAAAACATGGCAAAAGCAAAATCAGGCCATGCCGCCAAAATGCTACATGCTCAATATGCGTACAAGAAGTATTGAATGCACAAAGTTGCCATGAAAAAAAAAACACCTTTGTCATTGACGTGTTGGTGGAACTAAATCGAGGTATCGACGCGCGCAAAGTCGCATATGATCAAGACCCTGCGGCTGAGGTCAATGCGCTGTCTGAAGGACCTTGAAAGGACCTTCAGGGAGTGCCACCATTCGAAGCCACCCAAGGTATTATCGTATTTGCTGAGGCGTGTATCATCGTCTTCGTGACGTTGAAGCGGAGGGGCGCTGCGCAGATGATGACCCGATGCCGGCCGATTCCAAGAGATCCATGCACGTTGTGAGCACTGCAATAGTCAGATGACCGTGACGTTGAAGATGACGAGTGAATACTGACTTGCGATGATTTCTTCTTCCCAGACACCCATCTGGTAGTCGACGAGGCCATGCTTCTCCATGGCATCGCATTGCTTGACGAGCTGCGTGCCCATGTTCTCCAGGTAGTCGTGGTCGATCAACGTCTGGTCACTCCGCGGTCGTTGTCCCGTGCTGATCATTTCCTCCGTCATCTCCTTTTGCCGTTGTAGTGTGGTCAGCCAGCAGTGATTGAACTCCTCCCAAAGCGTGAGTCGCTGCTGGTAAGAATTCTCCTCGTCACGAACTAGGCCTATAGTCAATTCAGCTGCTCGTCCCAAAAGCCTCTGGCTAGAAGACTCACCCAGCGTCTCGGCCCAGCGCAGCAGCCAGTCCGACAAAGTGACCAGCTTTGCTGCCGCCTCTCGAAGGCGGCTGTCCCGTGTAAAGACAAAAGTAGCCTTGAGCTCATTCTGGTACTTGTTGTAAAAGTCATCGTACTCGTTCCCCGAGCTTTGCTGCTGCTGCTGCTGCTGCTGCTGCTGTTGCTGTTGCTGTTGCTGTTGTGATTGCTCGCCATAACCACTCTGGGTATAACCCCCATGGGCAGTCGGCTGATGGGGATCCGTCATGCCTGCGGCTGTGTAGGTTGGTGCGAGGGATTCTCGTCCGACCGGGGCTTGCTGTGATGTATATCCCAGAGGGTACTGAGAAGGAACATTCTGCGAGGCCAATGCGGAAGCAGGCGCATTGGCTGTCTCGTAATATTGCGATGGTGCGACCGCGAAACCAGTGCTCAAGACCTCTATAGCCGAGTCCCGATTCTGCTGATAGTGTGGTACCGACTCATACGGCGATGCCTGAGCGGTTGGCGCCTGGGCGCCGGGGACGGTATACAGTAGGTTCTGGCTGTATGGCGAGTACTGTTGTGCGCGCGGTTGCTGCGGTGTTGCCTCGGACGCATAGTCTGCGGCGCCGTACGAGACGCCCGAGGGCTGAATCGACGAGCCAACAAACTGCGAACCTTCGCTGTAAGCGTATCCATAGCCCGAGGTGCCGGCACGGGATCCAGAGGCCGATGTGGGAGGTTGGGCTGTCAAGGGCGCCTGCCTAAAGCGGTCGGATGCGCTTACTACGGGGTATGAGGATTGCGGTTGGAGCAGCGTGCCTTGCTGGCTTGCGTAACCTGAAGGGTTCTGCCGCTGCCGACGGTCATTGTCCATCCCACTCGATCGGCCCTTGGAATGCAAGTTGAAGGGCGGATCGAGAGCCCGGTACGCCAGCGGCGAGACAGGTGGAGTCGCGTACTTTGCCAGCTTGAGGGTTTGAGAAACCGCCCTGGTGAGAGGCGCGCAAGAGAGGTGTTGGTCTTGGTCGTGGTGTTGGGCAGCGGCGGCGGCGTCGGCGAAGGCGTCGGCGAAGGAGGACGAGAGGAGGGACAATGGTAGTGGTAGTGGTGGTGGTGGTGGTGGTGGTGAGCGGCGACGGTGAGCGAGTACGGCGAGTGGTGAGGCCGGCGTCCAAAGGAGTCAAGATGCGAATGAAATGTCGAGCAATGTACAGCAGTGAGGGAGTGACGTTTGATTTGTGTGGATGGAAATGCTCGAGCCCCAGATGAGTGGATATAAACACGGACCTGGCGCATCCCACAGGACAGCCAATGGAGCCCAACGCCGCAGAAAAAAGCAACTGGCGCGGAAGCCTCACTGACGCGCGTGGATCTCGCAAGGATATCCTCGGCTGGCTGCGACGAGGATGTTTCTGGGATGTTTCTAGGAGACGTGCTGGCCAAACCCGGAGTGTGGCCTCCCCGATGTGGAAATGCTGAAGAAAGTGAGGGTACTCGACGACGTGCTAGATACGTCGCCAATTCCTTATAGGGCCAGTTTGGGGATAGACAAGCGTGGGAGAACCCTGGAAGGAAGATGTGAGGTGCGAGAGCCGTGTCCGGGAGTGGCGTGTGGTGTTGTAGGGAAGTCCTTGCACGGCTACGATGCCCAAACGAGTTGGGAGACGATCGTCTCAGACAGCTCAACGCCTGCGTTTCGGCAGCTTTGGGGCGAGGCAGCTTGACAGCCCTAGATGCGCTGGCGCGGATTCACAGGCGCGGCCCTTTTTTTTTTTATCAATCTGACGGGAGCACTGGGCGATGGGGAGGATGTGCTGGAGGGAGAGTGAAGCGGTCGGTCCGAGTCAAGACAAAAGTGCGACAATTGAGCGAGGGCCTGGATGCTACTGGTGGATTGATAAGCAGGCACTAGGAAGGTGGTCCTGAGCAAGCTTTCAATAATAAGAGAGGATAGAAGGGGTTGAGAAAGACGAGGGTGTTGAGCACCATTGGGCTTGGGCAGCCTGGTGGGTTGCAGACGGCGACAGACGGCACGCGGACCAGGACACTACACGACTAGCAGACGAGGGAGACGTCAGCGGAAAGAAGGGAGGGAATGGAAGCGGGAATGGAAGTGGGAATGGAAGTGGGAATGGAAGCGGAAGTGGAAGTGGAAGTGGAAGTGGAAGTGGAAGTGGAAGTGGAAGTGGAAGTGGAAGTGGAAGTGAGAGTGAGAGTGAGAGTGGGAATGGAAGTAGAAGTGGAAGTAGAAGTGCAAGTGCAAGTGCAAGTGCAAGTGCAAGAGGTGTAAGAGTGTCAAAGGTGTAAAAGTGTGGAGTGTGGAGTGTGGATATGCAGAGAGACGCACGGCGGGAGATGTGCAGGCAGTGGTGACGGCGTGGGCGTGAATAGAGGCACCGATTGCAGCCACATGAATGACAGAAGCATTGACCAGGGAACAATAATAGGGAGCAAAAGCAAAATCGGGGGACGCCACGACGAATGGACAGTATTATTGGATACTTGGTAATATGTAGGCCCAGGGCCTGGGATGTGAAATCAAAGAGATGAGATGAAGGTGTGTACCTGAGCGGCGAGCAGGACTTGAACTGGCTGACCTCTTGGTACCCTTGTACATATAGTCGGAGATCGGACAGAGATGGCGGGGCTTAACTACCTAATTACATGAGTAAGTACAAAGGTTAGAGGACGCCCCGTGTTCGCCAAATTCGCCAAATTCGCCGTGGTGACGGATCGCCCTCGATCTGCAGCCTCTCTGCAGGGCATGTCCTCCTACAACAATGGCGCCAATGGTAATATGTACTGGGGTACGTCTGTGTACCACCGGTGATACCAAAGATATCTAGGGGGGGAAGACACACGGTATTATGTATACATGGGGTCAGCTCGCCAGTCGCCAGTCACCAGTCGCCAACAGCCAGCAGCAGCCAGCAGCCAGAAGCCAGAAGCCAGAAGCCGTCCTTCGCCGGCGTATGCTGTTCATGCACAGGGTCGGCTGGCGTATGGGCGTATGGGTGGGTGTATGGGTATTGTATGGGCGTGTGGTCAGAGATGGCGTGGAGCGAGGGCGAGACAAGACGAGAGAGGAGACGCGCAGGAGAGTGGCTCGGGGCTGGCTCCGTTGAGGTCGCATACGCCATATCGCCATGCTAAGGGGCGCCAAGAACGCCGCATATGGCGTCTCTTTCTGGCCGCCACAGCGCCCGCAGCCTCAGAAAGGGGGGGGGGAGCTAGAAGGGAGGGGCAGATTGTGGTCATGGTACCGGTAGAGGGAGGGTGGGAAGGAAAGAAAGTGAAAGTGAAAGAGAGAGAGAAAGAGAAAGAGCGAGAGAGAGAGAGAGAGAGAGAGAGAGAGTCACAGGCATGTTTCATGCACATCAGAGCGCCCTGACTCGAGTCTGTTATGGCGGCCCAAATCATGGCTTTGCAGAGTCATTGCAGCGCTTGGGCGCCATGTACATACATACAATGTATCTACACAGTATGTATGTACGGCACTCAGGGGCGATTCCGGCATCGAATTCAAGGCAAATCTCTCCAATCTCTCCAATCTCTCTAATCTCTCCGCTACGGGAGGCCGGGGTCATTGCGCGTGTGTCGATCTTTTTTTTTTCCAGTCCCTTCTCCACGCTCCGCAGCGCAGCCTCACTCGCCGATCGCAAAGACGAGGCGATGAGGCGATAGGGTGACGGCTCAACTGGCTGAGAGTTGTCTTGCATTGCATCCGCCGTGGCGACAACACCACCATCATGTCCATCTGGGAACGCTCCGGGTGCTGCCATAATGTACCATACAGTACATAGATACATGATAGTATATGTCCGTAGAGCAAACAGTCAAGCCAACCAGTGAAACCTCTCCCATTTCGCTCGCCCACTGCTGACGACTTTGCTTCGGCTGATGATTGATGCATGTATGATGTGGGTCGCCCTCGCATTCGTATTCCTACAAAGGTTACCGCAACACCAGCTCCAAGAGTCCCTCGAGCGCATGTCACAGCACCACCAATGCGTCAGCAACACGAACCCCTCGTGCACACCCTGTCCATGTGTCTGTACAAAGGTACCATTGTAGTAATTAGTACGTATCAATATCCCTCCGTGGTTGCAGCCGTCAATGTCGACTCACGTGGAGCATGACCAGGTTGTCTGAAGCGTACGTGGTTATCTAAGCAACGCCAAACGCTTCAAGAGAACACACACACACACACACACACACAAAAACATACAGGGCCATCCCTCTTCGTCAATTGCAACTGCAACTGCACCCGCGAAATCGAAATGAAACCAACGACGCCCAAGGTCGGTGCGTACATACATCTACGATTCAGAGACGAGGCGCGTCATCTACCCGATCCAACGGCGATCGTAAGGCGGTCCCCCCGCGCCACGGCTGGCCGCTGGCACATGCTGGAGAGGAGATTGCAGGCGTCCACCACTCAAGTCCTTCTTCGAGAAGGTTTCATTTCGTTCCAGAACGCGCGCCACAAGATTGCGGCGCCACGAGCTGAGTATGTACATATGTACATACATACGTATGTACTGTGTACAGAGTACATACATAGTACACAATACACAATACACAGTACACAGTACACGGTACGCCCATCACAGGCATCCCCCTAGCGCGTGCCAACGTGCCGACGTGCCATGGGGCCAACGTGCCATGGGGCCACAAACAACAAACGCTCTCTAGTCCGCTGCTGGTCGTGTTGCTTTTGTTTCTCACCTTTGGATTTTTGAGTTTGCGCCAGCTGCCACCACGGACGGCCGTTGGCTGACACTGCTCTGCCGCGCTACACTCTTTGAGCATCTCCCCCTAGGTTTAGCCGTTGAGCCTACCCACTACCGCTCAATTGCCGGCATCGACAACAGGCTCGCCAACAACATTCGCTCTGTCGTGCGTCGAGTAAGCGATAGGGCGAGTGCCTTGATTGGTCTGTTCTTTTCCAATTCAAGGGGAAATTTTCCAATTGGTAGGCGATATAAAGTTTGCAATATCTGCTTGCGCCTGCTAGGGGGGAAGGGGAAGGGGAAGGAGAAGGGGGATGGTGAGGACAAACGACCTCGTGCCACGACACAGGTGTATGATTGATATATTCTATCCGCCTACGCGCGCCCACCCATACCCCCGAGGTGAGTACTTTTTGTTTAAACTTTGCTCGCCCAACTCGACCACATCTTCTCCTTTACTACGTCGTACGCATGTCCAATCGTTCCGTCGTCGTCCGAAAGGGGTACATATAACGTCCAGTGACATCTGACGGATCCATCGACACAGGGATCCTGATCCTTGGCGTCCTTGCCATGTCCAGCCCAAACCCAACATCATCCAACAATTTGACCCAATCTTCCACCAGGAAAGAACATACCCGGACAAGCCGAAATTCGACAAGACAGACAGACAGACAGTCAGTCAGCCAGCCAGTCAGCCAGCCAGTCAGCCAGCCAGTCAGTCAGCCAGTCAGTCAGCCTGCCTGCCAAATCATCCATCCGACCTGAGACTGCACATGCACAAAGAACAAGAAATTGACTCTGGTTCCGAGAAAACGTAACAAGCAACTCACGTCAGCGGGCCTTTGGGCTGCAGAACAGGTCGGCAGTGCAATTTCCATGTACATAAGAGGCCAATGAGCACACGGCACCTGGCGAACGCATAAAGGGCTGCTGAGGGAACAGGGCTCGGAACAACGAGGTGCCATGAATGGTTGTCAGATTTGCAAGGCAAACCGTTCGCTCGGATTCGGGAACGGACGCATGCTCGAATTGAAATCATTCGGAAGACGCAGGCCGAGGCATGCATGAATCAGTCAAACCACGACAACATGGCAAGTCGGTCAGCTAACAGCGCCTCTCCTTCCGAATTCGGACCTCCCCTGTTCACACCCCTCCGATGGGCCTTATAGGCTATCGGTCTGAACGATAAAACTACTTGTTTCTTTTTTTTTCAACTGTCGTGTTTGGGATCGAGTATGGTTTGTGAAACGACATGTCGACTCATGGAAATCTGGTATTCTTGGCGTTTGAGGCCATGGGGTTTCAATGCACAAGCTTCCAGCACACCATGTGTGTCTTCGGGTCTCAACCAAACTTTCGCAACAACACCCAGGCACAATTAACCTCTGGAGCACAATCGTACACAAATACGCACACACATACTTTGTACACACAATCCTGCTTGCTCCAGGTACGGGGTAACTTTCAAATCTTATTCAAGTATATTTAATATACTCTGTATACCTATATATATCTACAAAGGTACCTACAGTACAGTACAGTACAGTACAGTACATATAGTACGACTAGACCTTGGTAATCGGAAATTGGGCCCTTGGTTAGACGGCCGTCACGGCAGGCTTAAGAATAACTCGGCGAAGGATCAAACAGAACGGTAACACGAGCACGCGAGAGATATGCCGCATTTTGCCTACATCTCGAATGGCTGACTGGCTGACTTGCAGTGTGTGTGCTACATGACAGCGTGGCCGAGGATAAACAAGGTAATACAATACAAGGTAATACGATATGCATAAAAGCCGACGCCTCAACGCTTGACCCAAGTCGGCATCTTGCGCGCCTTGACGTGACCTGGTTTCTTCCTCTCCACCTTCCTCGGGTCGCGGGTGATGCAGCCAGCTGTATGGAGCAGTTAGCGCGTGGGCTTCTGTGGAACGAAATTTCTTCTTCTTGGACGTCTGGTGGGAAAAGGGTTCAAACGAATATGATGAACAAGAAACCCCACGTGTGCATGAACGACAGAGGAACATTGAAAAGGCCAAGGACGTTAAGAGTTCAGACTTACCTCGTCGCAACGCCGGTTTCAACGCCGGCTCATGTACTAGCAGCGCTTTTGCTACGGCCAGCGTCAATGCCTCCGCCTGACCTGTCACACCTCCTCCAGTGACCAATGCCCAAACATTGTATTTGTCCAGTCTCTGTGTTGCTTTCAATGCCCACATGGCACTCTCTCTATCATGCAATCGTCCAAAGAACTGTGCCAACGACTTGCCATTGATCAGCACCTCGCCCTCACCTTCTACAATCCATGCCACAGCAGACGATGTTTTCCTCCGTCCAACGCCCTTTGCTCTTCCAGCTTGATCAATTATCCCGGGAGGCGGCTTGATATCACCAGGTTGAGCAGCCTTCTTGTATCGCAACATGGCATCTGAGACTTGCTTTGGCATCAATGTTGGATGTATGCAGTTCAGCCGGCGAAGCACATGCAGCATCTTATGGAACCGCTGCGTTTTGACCGGCTCGTTGGTCATGATGCGGTACTGATCAACCGTCCTCCATGCCACCTTGGGGGCTTCTGCAGGCGTGACCACAGGCAAGGTTGCTACTGTTCGGAGGAGCGCGGTGAGGTTTATGAAGTCGTCCGTGAATGTGGGCTTTGCGCTGAAGTAGGATGGCGATGCTGGCACGATGCGCAGAGTTCGAAGGTTAATTTTCCCGCCCTGTCCGCCCTTGTTGGTGTCATCCTGCGTCTCGAATCTTATTTCAGGTGCGGCTGTGAATCTCTCGAAGCTGCTGTTGCTGCTGTTGTTGTTCACAAGCGACGAGGACGGCGAGGTGGTCGTGGAGAGGAGGCATCGTGATGTCGAGGGTTGCAAGCTACGGCGGGCTTGTCGAATCGTCTGATCGCATTGTGGGCGCGGCAGGGTGGAGAGGGAATCGACTGCCCTCCGCAGACATCGTGGTAATTCCCCGCGAGGCATAGCGGCGCAATTGGAGACGTGAAAGCCGTGGAAAGCGTGGAATCTGGCTTCACTGTTCTCGCTGCCCGCCCAAATTCGCGCTTCGCGAGGTCGGGATAAATTCGGCTAGTGACTAGCGTGCCAAGCACGGAAAAACTTGCACACTACAAAACGGCCGCCCCGCCTCAACCTGAACACCTTCTCTTCTCTCACAACCCAACTTCATATCTGCGCCTGCGCCTGTCTTCATACACAGTCAACTTCGCAAACATGTCTTTCGGAAAGCTCTACAGCTACCCGGTAAGTGCGTTGCTGTCTGCCTCGTTCTGCTTTCTCGAATCGCATCTAACGTCTGCCGTTAGGGTAACCCGCGCACCACCTCGCTCCTCACGGTAGCCAAGGAGAATGGACTCGACATTGAGTTCGTCGGCATCGAGCCCGCCAAGGGTGTCTCCACGGACTACCTGAAGCTCAACAAGCTCGGCAAGGTCCCCACCTTTGAGGGTGCTGATGGCTTCGTCCTCAGCGAGTGCATTGCCATCGCCGTGTACCGTAAGTTGTCGAAAGTTTTCTCTCGCCCCTCCCCGCATTAAATGATGAAAGAAATCATTCAGTTATCCCTGTCTGAAAAGACCATGTTGAGCTTAATTAGACTCTGATTTTTTGCACGCTCCATTGACCATTTTTCTCGTTGGCTTCGATGAATGACTCATACTGACATTCATTTTTAGTGACCTCGCAAAACGAGAAGACCACTCTCCTCGGAAAGACCAAGCAGGACTACGCGTCCATCCTCCGATGGATGTCGTACGTCAACAGCGAGGTCCTCCCTCCTCTGGGTGGCTGGTTCCGTCCGATCATTGGCCGCGACCCATACAACAAGAAGAACGTCGATGAGTCCCAGAAGGCCGCTCTCAAGGCCGTCCACACCCTCGAGGAGCACCTTCTCACCCACACCTACCTCGTCGGTGAGCGCCTCTCGCTTGCCGACATCTTCGCTGCTTCGATCATTGCCCGTGGTTTCCAGTACTTCTTCGACAAGAAGTGGCGGGAGGAGAACCCCAACGTCTCTCGTTGGTACTCCACCGTCTGGAACTTCCCCAGCTTCTCTGCTGTAGCCGGCAAGCTCGAGTTGATCGACGAGGCCATCAAGAACGTAGCCCCCAAGAAGGAAGCTGCCCCTAAGAAGGACACTCCCAAGAAGGAGGCGGCTCCCAAGGCCAAGAAGGAGAAGGAGGTGGACGACGAGGAGGACGAGGCCCCTGCTGCGCCCAAGGCGAAGCACCCTCTTGAGCTCCTGCCCCGCGCCACATTCGTCCTCGATGACTGGAAGCGCAAGTACTCCAACGAGGAGACGCGCGAAGTTGCTCTCCCGTGGTTTTGGGAGAATGCCAACTTCGAGGAGTACTCCATCTGGAAGGTTGATTACAAGTACAACGACGAGCTGACGCTCACGTTCATGACTGCCAACCTGATTGGTGGTTTCTTCGCCCGCCTTGAGGGCAGCCGCAAGTACATCTTTGGTGCCGCCTCTGTGTACGGCGTGGCCAACGACTCGATTATCAAGGGAGCGTTTGTCATCCGTGGTAGTGACGCGACACCTGCTTTCGATGTCGCTCCCGACTTTGAGAGCTACGAGTTTACCAAGCTCGACCCCACGAAGCCCGAGGACAAGGAGTTTGTCAACGACCAATGGTCGTGGGACAAGCCCCTAGTCGTGGGTGAGAAGACGTACGAGTGGGCTGACGGCAAGGTCTTCAAGTAGATTTTGTTTTTGTTCTACTTTGGGATGGTACTAGGGAATCGGGGTATGGGTTATGACTGGAATGAACGACAACGATGGGAATAACGGATGGGGGATGGGTTCTAGGCAGCCCTGGATGACCCCCGATAGATACCTGCACTTTGTGTGTGTGTGTGTGTGCGTGAATGAAGACTTTTTGGACGGAACCAGTATGCAGTTCTGCATCTGATGTTTTGTTGCTCACGCATGGAGAAATTTGAAGCATGTCTTTTGTGTGACGTGAAGTGTTGGATGTGTATGTGTGTGCATATTTGTTGGAGGGGTAATTGGGTAATTGGGTACCCCGCGTCATGCTAAGGTACTGGGTATGCGAGGTATGCGAGGTTATGTATGCGAGGTTATGTATGCGAGGTTATGTATGCGAGGCTATGTATGCGAGGTTATGTATGCGAGGCTATGTATGCGAGGTGAGGTTGGCTTGGGAGGCTTGCATTATGCCTGGGTACATATGGGTATGGGCGGCTTCCAAATGGCTTCGACATGATTTGATTGGAACAGCCAAGTGCATAATGGCATTTACATGACGTTGGTTGCAGAGAGACTCGGGCCTTGAATCTAGGGCGTTTCGGGAAGAGAGCCATGGATGATGGTGATAATTCTAACAATCAATCTATGAGACACATGTTGAGCGGGTCTGTGTCAGCAGCCATGACAGCTCACGGCTCACGGCTTACGGCTTACAGCTTACAGCTTACAGCTTACATACAGCTCATAGCTCATAGCTCATGGTTCATGGTCCATAGTCCATAGTCTATAGTCCATGGTCTATAGTCCATAGTCCATAGTCCATAGTTCATAGTTCATAGTCCATAGTCCATAGTTCATAGTTCATGATTTATAGCTGACAGGCGGCCTGAGAGCAGCCTGTATTTGTCCAAATGACCTCGAGGATTTGCCAACATTGAAATCACCCATTGACGACTGAAGAGTCGCATTCACCTTTGGTTCTGGACCAAGGACCAAGGACCAAGAACCAAGAGGCTCTAATTCGAGATAGGCAGTTGTGTGGCGCCAGCCTAGGCTTGAAATATCTCATTGGCTGCTTGTTGCCCTCGACGAGGAGTCCGAAGGAAGACGGGCCGGGGGATCTACCTAATACTTACTACCCACCCCATGGGCTGGCTGGCTGGCCTGGAGAGAGAAGCGTCCAACCTTTTTTTCTTCTTTTTTTTCCTTCTTTTTTAACCCTTTTCCGGCAAACAAATACATAGAAGTGAAGTATTCTCGAACTCCTCTTCGTCCTTACTTACCATCAATTCACTTCACATCCTCGTCGGACCCAACAAATATTAGCCCCCCCCCCCATCACTACGCGTGCTGGACATTCTCTCCTTCCCGGTGAGCGAGCCTCATCAGGACAGACAGACAGACAGACAGACAGACAGACAGACAGACAGACAGACAGACAGACAGACAGACAGACAAGACAGTCAGGTGCGCGAGCGACGAGTATTGCACATTTTCTTTGCCCAAGAGGACGTCAACTATACGGCATCAAAATACTTTGCTTGTTTGCCCTCTTTGAACCCGTGCTTCGGCCCAAGTTTGCGTTGCGCCCGCGTGAGTTTGTTGCAAGACTCGAGGACGGGTGTCCGCATCGCATCCTTCTCATCCTTCTCGTCGTCGCACCTCATCGCATCGCATCGCATCGTATCGTGACGGGAAAAAAAGAACCCGAACGAAAGAAAAAAAAAAGAAGGGGGCCCCCGGCAGGAGACAGAGGGGCGCATACGCTGCTGTGCAACAAGGCCACCGGAGTTTTGCTAGCTGACCTGTACATACGTTTGGGCCGTACCCAAGTTTGTGTGTGAAGGAGTGCAAGCGCAGTGCGTTGCGCTTGGTTGATTAAATAAAGCCGCCTCATTGTCCGTTGGTTCGTTGGTGCCTTGGTTTGTTCGTTTGTCCGTCCGAGTCAAACGCCGTCGTTTCCCCCCCCCTCCCCCCGGCATCACCATAATTATCGCCACGCACGCACGCACGCACGCCAAAGAAACAAAGAAACAAAGACAAGAAAGACAAGACAGACAAGACAGACAAGACAGACAAGACAAGACAAGACAAGTGTTTCCAAAAGTTTGCAAGGGTATAGCGGGTAGCTGAGATAGGGCTGAAGGGCAAGCGGGAGAGCGCAGATTGTAAACCGGACATCTGCCATTGAACAAAGAGACGTTCTGGATCGGTTGGGTTAGCTTCGAAGCAGGCCGAACAGTAACGTTGGGGTCGGGTCGGGTCGATTAAGAAAGAGTTGGTTGCGGGCATGAAAGAGGGTCATGGTCATGGTCAGGCTCGTCGTACTTCTGGTCATACGAACGAGCCTGCCCTTCAGGTCATCTGCTTGGTGTGTATCCATCCATTTCTTATCCAGTCTCTGTGCTGTCTGCGACGTCAGGCACTCTTTTTTTTCCCCTCTGCAAAGATACCCAATATGCTCTTCTCGCAGCATCACATTCATCGCGCCATCTTTTACTGACAGTCTTCTAGGGCGCCGGTGGCGGTCCAAGCGAAGACAATGTCACGGGCTTCCTCGTGCGTTCTACTGCCACTAAATGGGCCAAGAATTCGGTGTTGGCCGTCGATGCAGGGTCCCATCTTGCTGCAATTACCCGCATTCTCGAAGCCGACTTCCCGCTCGTATCCGAAACAAAGGTGAAGATTTCCCAAAAAGGACGCAACGGCAACGGCAATGGCAATGGAAATGGATATGGACATAAAAACGCCCACGAGGATTCCCCGTCACCAGGAACCACTAATGTCTTCAATTCGGACCACGAGTCAAGTGTCGATTCGCCTTCATCCGATGTCGAGAGCTTACCCGAGACGACAACGCTGGAGAGTGGTGCCTTTGCAGGTCTGGCATTTCCGCATGTGAGCGCGAGAGCAAACGCTCTACACGTCGTGAGGGAACACGTCTCGACTTACCTCATTACACACCCACACCTGGATCACGTCTCCGGCTTTGTGATAAATACCGCTGCTTTCCACAACACGTCACGCCCGAAGAGATTGGCTGCATTGCCCTCCACAGTAAACGCCATCAAAACGCACATCTTCAATAACATCCTCTGGCCGAATCTGACGGATGAAGACGGTGGTGTAGGTCTGGTCACCTTCCAACGATTACAAGAGGGTGGTAACATCGCCCTTGGAGAAGGCAGTGGAAGAGGGTACATTGAAGTCTGCGATGGATTGGGTGTACGAGGCTTCAAGGTCAGCCACGGACACTGCATGCGAGGTCCCGGCCACGTCCATCGCGGATCCAACGCCAATCTACCCGAGACACCTGGTATCCAACGCCTTTCCACCCATCACGACTCCATTGCCGACGCTCGCGAAGCTCGTTCCCTCAGTTTCTCGCATCCCACACAAAGCACACCCGGCACACCGCTCTTCGCGGGCAACGCATCCGAAGCTGGTATCTCACGAACCAACGCAGCGAGTGGAGCACATCAACTCAATCAATGTGTCATCGACTCCACGGCATACTTTATCCGCACAGAAGCCGCCCCACAGACGCCGGCTAGAGAAGTTCTCATCTTCGGGGATGTAGAACCCGATTCTTTATCCCTGTCCCCTCGCACAGCCCATGTCTGGGCCGAAGCAGCGCCCAAGATCGCGGGCGGGATCCTGACGGGGATATTTATAGAATGCAGCTACACCAACGCCCAAGGCGATGCCGTCCTATACGGACATCTCTCGCCACGCCACCTCATCGCCGAACTGCAAGTACTCGCAGAAATGGTCAAAGAAGCGCGCCGCGAGCACGAGCGGGAAAAGGAAGAGTTGAGAAAGGGCAGAAAGAGGAAGCGGGCGTCCCACGGTCTCCTGGCTGGCCTAGACGGCGCCGCCGAATCCGTGGGCCCAAGAGCGACTAAAGTGCGCACCCTCACACATTCAAACTCCCACGAGCCCGCCACGACTGCCGAAGACGACACGATGATCGACTACACGCCCTCGCCCGCCCGCGCCGCTACCGGCACGCATACGCCCATATACCAGGGCCACCCTTCCGCACCTGCGGCCATTAGCCTCGGCAGCGTGTCTGCGGGACATAGTCGTGCGTTAATGGCGGCGGCGTTTGAGGCACCGTTGAAAGGGATGAAAGTCGTCATTATCCATGTCAAGGATACGCTAGCCGATGGGCCGCTCGTGGGGGAGACGATATTGAAGGAGTTGTACGAGGGCGAGAGGGTCTTGGCCGAGCAGGGCAAAGGGTTGGGGTGTGAGTTTCTGATCAGTAAGAGCGGAGCGAGTTATTGGTTCTAGGGCGTAACTAGTAGGGACATGGAAGGTAGCATGGGGGGAAGAAGAAGAAGAAGAAGAAGAAGAAGGGTATAGACGAGATTTTTCCTTCCAGCGGATTAGTTTTTTTTCTTCTTCTTTCTTTTTCTTCATTCTGGTCATATGTCATCATCCACAGGGCGTTTTCGGGCTTGGTGTCGGGTCGGGAGGTATTCTGGGAAGGGGGGAAGGAAGGAGGGAGGGGAGGGCCTAGGCCTGTTTCTCCGGGTTCTATTCGCACCCATATCTGCTCATCCTCATCATCCATCATCATCATCATCATCATCATCTCTCTGCTTGCTTGCTTGCTTGTTTTTCCTTTTCTTTTACCTGTCTACTACAGTCTTGTCTGGCTTTCATCAGCATATAATACACCCAGATAGACGGACAGACAGACAGCGTACGTACATATATATGCGAGTACGCGTGCTGAGGCTACGGTGCAGTGCGGTGCGGTGCGGATTGCACTCACACTATACGAATACATTACATTACATTACATTACATTGCATTGAAGATAACAAACAAACCAACAAACAAACATAACATTTTCCTTTTCCAGTGACATTGTTCGGGATTCCTTATTGCTCGGGCTGGGCTGGAGAGAGGGTGTTTAGGTCTGGGGGGGTTTTTTTCCATGTGGCTGTGGAGGACGAGGAGGACGGGGAGGATGGGGAAAGGAAGGGGGGTTCGAGAAAGAAAGATATAATCATGGCGGCGAATCTGCGAAAGGAGGAGTGGGACCCCTGTGGATTGCGGCTACTACTACTACTACTACTCAGGTATTATTTGCGTGTTCGATGAGGGTATATCCTATCCGTGTTTCTGTTTTCCCCTGGACCGAACTTGGAGCATACATGGACAACAACAACAACAACACCAACATCATGTTTTCAAAAAGAAATGGAAAAATAAGGGCACGCTATCAAACATTTAACAAACAAGACCAGACACATATATATATCATCTCGTTCCCTACTGCCTGGACCCTACTCACCACTCAACACCCCTCCCCCAACGCCCTCCTCCCCTCAACACTAATCCGGTCCAGCGACAGCGCACCCACCATGTCCCTCTCGTTCTGCGTGTTGGCTATAGAGTCGCCGTTCACGCCGTCGAGGAGCTTGTAGTCGTCTGGCGGGATGCCGGCGACGAGGTCCTTCCAGTACTGCGTCATGTAGGCCTTGTTGCGGGGCGTCGAGGGGGCCGCGGGGATGTAGACTACGCTTGCGGGTGTCTTGCCTGTGTGTTGGGGCTCGACGGCGTGGCAGAGCTGGGGGTGGGTTGGTTGGTTGGTTGGTTGGTTGGGAGGGGGAGGAAGAGGAAATTAAAGAGAAAGAGAAAGGTAAACTTACATCTGCATGCCACCAGATGCTATTGGTGCCCCGCAGGATGTTGGTCCTTACCCCCCCTAGGGGAAGGCGTTTTAGAAATAATTTATTAGCGTTATAGTCTATTATACAAATTAGTACTATATAATATATAACGCGTGAATTTAACCTCTGTAAGCTTGTATTTCTTGTGTATCGCGTATATATTGCGTATATCTTAATTTCTTATTATTGCATATTACTAAGGTTATATTATACGCTCCTCTGCCTATTAGAATGCCTGTTACTAGTGTTAGCTAGCGTAAACGGCATGCTTTAACGCTGTTTAAGGTTAGCGTTAACCTATCTTAATCCTCTTAGCCTATATTAAAGAAGCGCAAAACCTAGAAGGGCAAGGGTAAGGGTAAGGCCCTTTAGCCTATTACTGCTAATAATTATACGCTGCCTAAGCTTGCTATTAATTACAACGCCTTTAGAGCTACTTAGCTTGCTACTAACGCCTAGGCGGAGTCTCTATTTGTGCTAAGCGAAGGAGATAATAAGGATAACGCTAGGGTTATTAACGCAGAGGATCTAAATCTAGATGTAAGGGGCTAAGCTTGAGGAGCTTAAGGTCTAAAAAGAATACTTAAGATTTAATAGAGCTTCTAAAGCTCTAAGCTATTAAGGAATATATATACATAATCCGCTAAGTAATCCGCTCTTAATAGTACTACTCTAGTCCGTTCTAGATTAAAGATAAGCTATCCCGCTTTGCTAAGCTAAGGATTAATCTAGAGCTTAGCTAAGGAGTGTTCTAAGTATCTAAGGGTGCTGACTAAGGCTAAGGATATTGTCTAAGGATAATATGGCTTGCCTATTACATTGCCCCCCCTTCTTAGGCTAAGGGAGCAGCTCTCCTTTCCTTGCTCTAGGCCCCTATTTAGTTTCCTTAGTAATTTACTAGCGGCCTTGTTCTAATCTTAGTAACCCTTAATTAGTTCCTTTCTAAAATTTTAGTAACTACTTAGGCCCTCTAGACACTTTGCAGCCGTCTTTATTATCTTCTTAGATTTATTCTAGCAACCTTAGCAGTTATCCGTTTAGACTCTATCTTTCCTGTGCCCTTACTACTCCCTTATCTCTTAAGACTTAGTTGTCTAGCAAAACATCCTCCCTTAGCTAAGCAAGTTAATTTCTACTGTAACCCTTAATTATGCTGCTGCTCTAAACATCTAGTAAAGAGAGCTCTGTCTAAAGCTCTACCTTTAAGAGTAACAGTCTAGTCTAAAGCTTCTATCCCTAAGCATTTTCTAAACATCCTTACTTAGACTTAGTTCTGCAGGTCCCTAGCAGTAACTAGAAGTTTCTATGTAAGCACCTAACTCTGTTTTCTAACTGCTTGTCTACTTAGTAGCCAATCTAAGCTCTAGATGCGATAACAACTTTAACCTTAGGCAGCAGCCTCTCTTACTTATACCTAACTACTAGCTCTGTAAGATTATTTAGCTATTAGCTCTGTAGCTTTGTTTATCTTTTCTCGCTCAGCTTCTTCCTTTATTCTCCCTACCTACAACTTTGCCCGCTTGCTTAACTTTGTCTAACTTCTTCTTCTTTTCTTCTACTCTACTTTATTTAACTCTTTCTTAACTTTGCTTAATCTTTCTTTGCTCTGCTTAGCTTCTTACCCTAACTCTTTCTACTTAACTTTACTTTAGTCCCTTTATAATAGACGTCCCTAGCTTTGCTCCTCCTGCCCCTAAGACGCCCACAACTCCTCGCGCCGTCTAGCCTTAGGTAAAGAACCCCTAGACTCTAACTCTGCACTGCCGCAAGCTTGTTGCTGTAAAGCTAACGCCTAAGGCTAATAAGGGTAAAAAGACTACTCCTGCTAGCTAGACTGCTCTCTGCCCTTAGGCCGCTTTAGACAGACCTTCTATAGGCTCTAGCACTACCGTTAGTTAGTCCGTCTTTAAGCAATTCCGCGAGCATAGTAGAAACACTATTACTAGCCCTTCCTATCTGCTAGTCTATTACTATTTAGAGACCTCTCTAAATGCGCAGTCTAGCTCTAAGCGTCTCTAAGAGAGCTCTAGAAATAAGCTCTCTTAATTATTTTATGTAGGTTATTCTTAGTCTAGTTTGTATAAGTTCTTTACTAATATGTTTAACTGCATTAGCAAGACCCCTAGTCTAACTGCCCTACTCCCCCTCTTGCTGCCTCTATTAACTATAGCTGCTTGCCTCCTAAGAACCCCTCTAACCTCCGCGCCGCCTGCTCTGCTCTCTAGTCTATATGCACCTACTATACTGTGCGCATCTCCCTCTATAGATATAACTATTACACTCCTTAGTATAGGCGTAATTAGGCTTTTACTTACTAGTTCTGCGCTACTACTAGCAAGCGTTGTGTTAAGGCTAGAGGACACTACACTATTAATAAGCTCTAATACTGCGAGACCCTAATCTTAGCCAAGTTTGCTTAAGAGGCTGGCATCCTGCTAAGCGACGTCTAATACTTTGTTTTGTCTAATAGCTATAAGGCCGTATTTAACGCTAATCTCTAGGCTGTTAGCAAGGCTAACAAGATTATTAATAATAACGCTGCGCAGTCTAGCCCTAGGGCTCTAGTTCCTAAACCTTATTAATTACGCTCTAAGACTGCTGCTTAGGTTACTAAGCAGCCTGTTGTGCAGTCTATTAACTAAGATGTCTATTACTACATCTTTAAGAAGCTTAAGGATCTTAAGCAGATCTCTATTAATAACTCTAATACTTTTAGTAACATCCTTAATAATGTAGTAGGTCTGCGCAATAACCTTATATACAGCTAGGTATATCTTATTCCTCTGCTCCTATGCATTTAACTAACATATTATGCAGGACTATATCTATTAGGCTATTAGCACGCAGAACACTTTACTTAGCTAATTTATTAACTTCGCTTAGCGCGCTTAGTCCGTCGCTAAGCAGGCTAAAGGTAGTAAGGAGGATATAGATGTTAAGGGTAATAGTACTTAGTAATTTCTTTATTAGCTTAGATACTTGCTAGCTAGTTGTGTTAGTGCTTTGGAATTTAGCTTGTTAGTTTGCTTAAGTTCTTGCTCTTGCTAAGCCTTGTCCGGCTCTTTCCTGTTCTAAGGTGGTAAGGTTTCTTTAGTTCTCTAGTTCTCTAATAGTTAATTTCGCCTGCGGGCTTATTCTATTTAGGCTCTTTTTTATGCTTACTTGTCGTGCTTCTCCTTGCTAGAATTCCTTCCGTCTAGCTCTAACTAAGTTCCGCATCTTAGGCGCTTTAATCCTACCTTCTCTAATACCTAAACGGACTTCTTAGTTCCCTTATAAGGAGAATACGCGGTTCTCTAAGCATACCTTGCTTTTGCTTCTAGCTCTTCTTTTACTATAGGTATACCTTAATAAGTTAATCCGCTAGTTCTGTAGTGTCCTAGTTTAGTTCTTAGTGTGTCTAAACTAGCTCTTGCTGTGTTCCTTATTCTCCTCTAACTTCCTTCTTATTCTAAGGGTAGATAACTCTTAACATCCTCTCTTAGCTTCTCTAAACTACCTTCTTACCTTACCTACTATCCTTACTAACCCTGCTTGCTCCCTTATTAACTTAGACTCTTAATAAGGGGTTCCTAACTCTGTACTTACTTCTCTAGAGGGTCCCTTTAGAATCCTTCTAGCAGTGTTCCTTTGCTTAAATAATAGGGCGCTAAGAAGTTAAGCTAGCTTGTTAAGGCTTCTAACTTGCTAAGGTTTATTTCTAGCTCCTAAGTAGGATTTGCATACCCTGCCTATTTTACTTAGTACTTAAGCTAGAATCCTTAACTAATCTTCCTGCGCCTTTTAGCACGAATCTTATCTACTCCCTACTCTTCTTCCCCGTCTACTATAATAGCTTTTAGTTAGGAGTTGTCTAAGGTCTGCCCTAGAAGATAGCTGTTTAGAGCTAACCTTATCTAGTTAACATAGAACACTAGGTAAACCCTAGGCAGAACGTTAAGCTTAACGTTATAGCTTCTAATTAACCTTTTTACAGTAAACTTGCTATTCTTCTAATCTAGCTTCTTGTTTAGCCGTTTATTTAACAACTGCTCCCTATATTAGAGCTATACCTTATCTCCTTCTTTAAGTATTAGAGCTTCTTGCCTGTGCTTATTTGCCTAGCGTTTCTGTTCTTGCTGCGCTAGCGCTATGTTTAATTACGCCCACTTAAAGGTTTCTTTAAACTTCTCTACTATAGCCCTCGCGGCCGATTCCAGATCTAGCGCATTCCTAAGACAACTTAAAGCCTACTCTTCCTTGTCTAGATTAATTAGCTCTATATTATACCTGTGCTATAAGAAGAAAGGGCTAATTCTAGTAGACGTTGCGTTCTAACTACAAATAGTAATCTAAGCTAGCAGATACCTTAGCGCCTAATCTAACTAACTCTAGTCTACAAATGCCCTTAGGTAAGTCTTAATTACTGCGTTTATTTATTCTGTTAACCCGTCCGTTTGCTAATAAAAGGCCGTAGAGAGCCGCCGCTAGATCTTAAGCAACTAATATAACTCTGCCTAGAAGTTGCTAACAAACTACAAGCTATAATTAGACACTATTACATCTAGTATCTAATAGTACGCTACTACCCTCTCTATAAAGGCCTTTGTTACTATCTTAGTCCTTAGATCTAGAAGCAGAATTAGGACTATACCTTTGCTTAGTTAGTCTGTAACAACTATAAGATTGCGATTTCTGTTACTAAGTAGGAGACTTATAATAAAGTCTATAGATATTTCCTTCTAGATTCTTAACAGGAGCAGCAGCAGTTTTAGGAGTCCTTGTTTTAGCTCCCTCTATAGCTTAGTCCTTCTACAAATATTACAGTTTTTAATAAAGGTCTAGATAGTATTTAATATTACGGGCTAGAAGAAATCCCTAGCTAGGATCTTATATGTTCCTTCTCTCTTAGGGTGTCTAGTATAGGGAGAGTTGTGCGCTTCTTCTAATAGTTTCAACCTTAGTCCTAGGTAGTCTAGAACCTAACGTTAGTCCCTAAACAAGAGTTTTCCTTAGTAGTCTAGTCTGCATTCTAAGAGAGAGGTGCTAAGCTTTAGCTCTAGTAGGAACTTATAAGTACTATCCTTAACGGCTTGTACAGCTTGTTAATAGACGTTATTAGCCTTCTCTGCGCTTTCCTACATTTCTATTAGGGTAGGTTCCTCTGCTAGTTAAGCTAGCAGCACTCCGTTTTCTAAAAATCCTCTAGCGCTAAGCACCCTAATTGCGGGAGCTAAGGATGCTCTTAGATCCCTCGTGCCTTAGCTATCCCTATCTAGGCCTACTAGTGTTAGGAGTTAGAAATGCCTTAATTTCACCCTCTTGTCTTCTAAGTCCTTTAGGAGATCCTGTTCCCTTCTAGAGAGAGCGTTGGCCCTGCTGTTTTCTGCACCTAGTTAGTATTTAAACGTTAGGTTAATTCTGCTTAGGATATTAGACTAGCAAACGTGCCTCTTACTTAGCTTCTAGGAAGTTGTAAAGTATAGAAGGTTCTTATAGTTAGTAATTACTAATACGTGTTTTACTGCCCTAAGCTTGCTGTGCTATTCTTCTGCGCACTTAATTACTGCTAAGAGCTCCTTATTATAGATAGAGTAGTTTACCTTAGCAGGATTATTCTTAGCTAAGAAGTACGCTACTGTCTAAAGCTTTCTATCCTTATCTCTTTAAGAAAGTGTACCCCTAGTTGCCTATCTAGATGCGTCTGCCTCTAGGATTGTTTCTAGCTTAGGATTAAAATAGGCTAACACTGGTTCTAAACAGAAGATATCCTTTAGGTTCTAGAATGCTTCCTGTTGTTCCTTTCCCTAGGTAAAGTTAACTCCTTTGCCCGTTAATTTAGTAAGCAGAGCGGCTAACCCTAAGAAGTTCTAGATAAATATCTAGTAGAAGTTCGCAAACCCTAAGAAGCTACAGACTGCTTTTATAGAGGTTAGAGCTTACTACTTATAGATTACTCTAAGCTTTTCTTCGTCTATCGCAATTCCTTTCTTAGCTTTAATAATAAATCCTAGGTACTTTACTCGTTTTACGCTAAATTTACATTTCTTAATGTCTATTTAGAGGCCTGCTGCCCTAAGCTTCTTTATCACGGTCCTGACTTTCTTCTTATAGTTAGCTTTTAAGCCTAATAAGTAGATTAAAACGTCGTCTACGTAGGCTAAGCACTAGTCGTCTAGGTGCTCCCTAAGCGTCTAATTAATGTACCTCTAAAAGGTGCTAGGTGCGTTTGCTAATCTAAACAGAGTTACTAGCTATTTATACAACCTAAACCTTATGCAGAATGCTGTCTTCTACTTATTACCTTCTGTAATACAGATCCTGTAGAACGCCTAAATTACATCTACTTTAGTAAACTATTTAGCTTTCCTAATCTAATTTAGGGTTTCCTTTAGTAGTAGGAGTAGGTATTAATCCCGTTTTGTAATCGCATTAAGGGCCTAGTAGTCTACGTAAAAGCAGAGTCTGCCTCTAGGCTTTTAGACAAACAGTACTAGGGCGGCTGCGCTTAAATAGCTTACTTAGATAAAACCCTTATCTAGGTACGCGGTAAGCTGTTGTCTAAGGACTAAGAGTTCTTCCTTAGACATGCTGTACAGCAGTCCCTATAGTATCTTAGCGTCCTTTCTACCTTCCTAAGTTAGGTTAATCTTTATGTCTACTGCTAGTCCTCTATAGGGGGGAAGCTTGTCAGATTCTTCCTGGGAGAAGTACTAAAAAAGGTCCTTTAGCAAATCTAGGAGCATATCCTTAAGTTCTTCTAGAGTTAACTTCTTCTTTAGGGTAAGAGCCCTCTAGATATTAGCTATTAAGGCGGCGAAAACCCCTGTTAATCTAGTAGTTCTACGGATTCTCTAAGAAAGGGCTATAAAAGCTAAGGCTCTTACCTGCCTTACACCTTCCTTTAGCTAGCAACCTTCCTGGCTCTAAACTCTAAGGTTAGCGCAGTGTAAGAACATTAATTTCTTAGCTAGTACTAGCGTAACCTTATTCCTTTCTATCTATAGCTTTCTAAGAATTATATTATACTCCTTATCCTAACAGATATATAGGAACATAATTTCTAAGTAGCTGTTAATATCTACCTCTACCTTAGCTATTTCTAAGAGCTTAGTAATCTCTCCCCTAAAGCCTATAATTAACTTCTCCCTCCTTAACTTAGTGCGCTGTATGTTATTATCCTAGACGAATTAATTAGAGATAGAGCTGTAGCACAAGCAACTAGTGTTAATTAGTATTAAAGCAAAACTTTCTCTATTAATAAGTAAGTATACTGTAATTAGGCTACTATCCAGCTAACTTCGTTGAAACCTCTTAAACTCCTTCTGAGTTAATTCTGTCTAGTCCTCCTTATTCCTCTCCTAACGGCGACTATTGCTAGGAGACACTAGTTTTCTAAATAGTTGTTAGAAAATTCCTTAGCTAAACCTTTGGCCTTATTCTCAGCATTATTACTCCGTCTAGTTCTTGCTCTAGTAGGCCTCTTAGCTAGAGTTAGCTTGCATTTAGACTAGAAGTATCCCTTCTTACTATAATAGAGGCAATTGCTATCCTTTCTACGCTTTGCGCGTTCTTCCTTTAATACCTACTCTGCTTATTGCTTCCTAGCTTTCTTAGGTTAAGAGCTATAAGCCTTCGTAGGTTCCTAATCTATCCTTTAGGCATATCCTTCCTTTGCAGGTTAGACTGCGCCCTTGTAGTTTACCTTATTCTAGTACATGTTCTCTTTAATCCTAAGAACTTAGGCTTGCATTTCCTGAATTATGCAGCTGTCTAGTAGCTCTATAGTAACTATTCTATTAGTAAGGTCTAGTTGTATTACTAAGAGATAACAGCTCTTTAGTAACAAGTAGTTTTCCTCTTCCTTAGCTTTAAACGCTAACTACATAAACTCTAAGTTAAATTATGCTAGGGAGACCTTACTCTGCTAGCAGAGCTGCATAAGTTTGTTGCGGGCCTTTTCCTTAGCTAATAAGTTAGCGAATTATCTATCTAGAAACTTCTAAAATTCTTCTGCAGTGCTGTTCTTATTATAGTTAACCTAGGAGATTATAATCCATGCTGCAGTTCCTTCTAATTAGCTAAACATATAGTCTGCTAGGTACCTAATTAGCTTAGCATTGCTCTAGAGCTTATTCTTTATCTAGATTTTTTATCTAAGGTAATCTAATTAATCCCTACTAAAGGACGCTAGGTCTAGTGTCTTAAGCTTCCTAAATGCTGCTCTAGTTGTTAGGTCTGTAGATAAGAGTAGGGCCGCTGTCAGAGGTGTTGCTAAGGGAGTTAGCAGGGACTAAGTAAGAGTCCTGAGAGCTGCTAACATAGCTGCAACTAGTTCTTTAATTCTCTCTATCCTGGCTTTAGTGTTAATGTTAGCAGGTCCTTCTCCGTTAAGGGTTCTTTATTCCTTATTAAGTTAAAGGATTTTGTTAAGTAAGGCGAGTTTAATTATTACTTTATCTGCTAGAATTTCTCTCTAAGTAAGGTACGCCCTTAGTTGTAAACTAATATCCTCCTGCAAGGTTCCTTCTCTTCTTAGCCGCAAGGCCTTACTAAGGAGCTCCTAATTATTTACGTTCTGCGCTATTATTAGTAGGAATTGTACTAAGCAACCTTTATTAATAGTACGGGGTGTTAGTTAATTAAATCTATATAAGGGGCTGAGCTTAAGGAGCTTAAGGTCTAAAAAGAATACTTAAGATTTAATAGAGCTTCTAAAGCTCTAAGCTATTAAGGAATATATATACATAATCTGCTGAGTAATCCGCTCTTAACAGTACTACTCTAGTCTATTCTAGATTAAAGATAAGCCATCCCGCTTTGCTAAGCTAAGGATTAATCCGGAGCTTAGCTAAGGAGTGTTCTAAGTATCTAAGGGTGCTGACTAAGGCTGAGGATATCGTCTAAGGATGATATAGCTTGCCTATTACACTAGAGGCTAATAATATAGGCGAGGAGCTTCTAGGGCTTATAGGCGCGTTAGGTAGGATAGTTAATATAGAGGATAAGGATAAGGATAAGGATAAGGAGGAGGAGGAGGAGGAGGATAAGGAGGAGGAGGATATACACGATTCTAGTGCTAAGAAGTTAGCTAAACGTTTAAAATTAAGGATATTAAGGATATTATTACTGTTGCCTAAGGATTTAATTATAAACGTTTAGTAGCGCGCCTGCTAGGGTAATATAGAGAAAAATCCTATCTACAATGCGTTTAATATAGAGTTGCAATATCTAATTACTGTCCTTAGTAAGCAGGACCTCTAGGGGTAGGTAGATAAGGTAATAGATAATTAACGCCCTTAGCGCGTTGTTTTAAATATTGTTACCGCAACTGTATATAATACAAAGCAAAACAAACAGCAGCAGCTAATTTAGTGTTTAAAGAGGGGAGATAAGTATAGGTAGATAAAGGTAATTAATCTAGCGTATTAGTTATTTAAGGAATCTAGCTAGCTGCTAATTTATATTAATATTAACCTTGTACTTGTAAGGGAATTACTAATATTAACTTAATAATCTTGTAGTAGCGTTATTACTCTAGCTTGCCCTTGCGCTGTGATTGTAATAGCTATACTTAAATACGGATTAGCTAACGTTATATAATTAGAAGTTGCTGCAGAAGGCCCTATACTTACTATTAGAGATTTAAATCTCTATAACACGCCTATATGCCCTTACTACAGAGGAACCTGCTAGGTAGCGCGTACGCTAGGCCTTCTAGTGCGAAGAGATAATTACTACTACGTTAACAGCTAAATTCTTGTAATATAGGCGGCGGATATTACAGAAAATTAGTATACAGCTAAGAGGCTGTTAACTTGTATAGAACTTGCGTTAGTTTAATATAAGGATTAACGCGCGGCAGAGGCGCAGAAACAAGGTAGTAGAAGAGGTAATATTAATAAGGATTGCGGAGAAGGCGCAGGCGCAGGCAGAAATCTAACTAATATCTAACAGCAGATATTACAGGAGCTTTAATTACTTAATTAACAATCTACCTCTACTTTGCCCTATTATTAATAGGCTCCTCTGTAATTATATCTCCCTCCTGCAAATCCTTACGTACCTACTTAAGATCCTGCGCCTACGTAATAGGCACCTATTACGTTTAAGGCTTACAAGGAGATAGAAAGGCATACTTATTACTTTTTTTAATATTAGTTACACCTCTTGCCCTAGCTAGAAGACCTAATTATAGAGATATTTCACATAGCCTGCAAGGAGCACAACTTTAATATTAATTAACTATAGAACCCTTCTGTTTCTAGGATAATAATAGACGTATAGATAAACTATCTAGATAGGACGCCTATAGAGCTATTAGCACTATAAGGAGCTGTAAATTAATAGCGCTACTAATATAAAGGCCTTATAAAGGAGGATTAGGACTTTATACAGGAGCGTATACAGGAGCGTATACAGGAGTATAAAGAGCAATAGGGTAATTATTATATAATTATTACGTAAAGGCATAGTGTTTTTACTATAAGTTAACCTACGCTACCCTGTTTCTATACAATAACAACGCTGTATTAACACCTACTATATAGTAATTAACTTGCTAACGCCTGTTTAGTTATCCTACTTTATGTAATTAACAATTTATTGCGTTAGGTTGCTGTATCTACGCGTTTTACATAATATATTATTAACCTTAACCTCTAGCGCGCAGACTGTATCCTAACAAACCTATCTAACACAAATATAATATTACGTACGTACGCTGCAATAAGATTAATTAAACTAATATCTATAGTAATAGAAGAAGCCTTATAAGTTACTGTAACAACACTAAGATACGCCGTAATTTAGGAAATACCTATAGTTCTGCTAGGTCACGATATCTTAATTATTCCTCCTTAGCTAGGCCTTTAACTAATAGAAGGATTGTTTAATTAGATTATAATTAGGCAAATATAGTAGCAAATACTTAAGGATAACTCCGGCCTTATTATAAAGCTTACGTACTTAAGGAGATTAATAGATAGACGCGTTATCTAATATAATAATTAAACACGCTAATAGATATTAATTATAATTAGGCAACACCTAATATTGTTAATATAATAATTAAATACGGCAAAGGATATTAACTGCAATTGCCTAAGGGATATTAATTATAATTGCCTAAGAGATATTAACTGTAATTGCCTAAGAGATATTAACTGCAATTGCCTAAGAGATATTAATTATAATTACCTAAGAGATATTAACTGCAATTGCCTAAGGGATATTAATTGCAATTGCCTAAGAGATATTAATTGCAATTGCCTAAGGGATATTAATTGCAGTTGCCTAAGAGATATTAATTGCGATTGCCTAAGGGATATTAATTGCAATTACCCCTTACCTAATATTATAGGAAGTGCTTAAAGATCTTAGCTGTAATTAACCCCTAATATATTATATAGCCAAGATATCCGTTAATTATTATTACTAGGAGCAAACTCTATCTCTCTAAGCGTTTAACAGAGTAGGAGGCAGCATAAGGCCTATTTACTAGAGACTACCTACGCTTCCTGTCGCCTGTACGTTTATTAGCTGCTAACTCGTTAATACAGACTATCTAATTAGGTCTCTATCCCTAAAGGCGTGCCTGCTAGGTTGTTAATATTGTAATTAATTAGGGGGCGTAGAGTTAAAGGCCTGCCTTAAATACTTAGCAGAGAGGCTTACTACGCTTACGCGCGGATTATTTAGCTACCTTATAACTCTACTTAATCTCTGCTAAGAACCTGCCTATAGTCCTATAGCTTATATATAGGGCAAACTTATTAGATAGGAAGCTTTAGAGCTTATCTAAATATAACGTCTTCTTAATAGAGATATACTTAATTAGCGCCTGTTTGTGTATCTCTAATAGATAAGGCTCTAGCCTAGGCTAGATTTAGTAATTAGATAGAGGATATAGTAATCTATACAATTTAAGGCTCCTTTAGATTGCCCTAATATACTTTAGTAATACTCTAAGCTCCCTTAATATCCTACGTTGCGAGTAATTGCCCTCTAGCCTTATTAACACCCTACTTAGTATGTCTAGTTTAAGTTAATTACCCTTGTAGCCCTTCTTTTGCTCCTTCTTGTGCGCTATACTGTATTAGGAAACAACAGTAAATAATTATTGCTCTAAATAAGGACATATAGCACTACAAATATAATAGAATTATACAGTTTTATTAGTTTTATTATTACCCCTATAAAATTATATAATAATTAATAATCTTACGGAAAATCTATTTATACTCCCTTGGCGCAGGGTAAGGACTAACATCTTGCGTGTCACAATATCACCAGGCCTAACAAGCGGACAGCTAACCAGCGTCTCCTCCAGTCTCAGATGAGGATGACTAACCGGACTCAGCAACTGAGAGTCCCACCGTCTCTGACCGGGGAACGACGAAGTCGAGTCATCCAGCACCCATTTCTCCGCCTCCTCCCAATCCCCGTCCCCCGGGGGTGGCGCCCTAAAGAAAGGCCGCAACATGTTGTATGCCATGACCACCTTGACATCGGGGAGCAGCATCAGTCCGCCCTCGCCGGGCCCACACGGCGTCAGCGCAGTCCATCCCTGGAATGTCCGCAGAGCGCTGCAGTGCACGCCGCTGGGGAAGAAGGCCGGATTTGCATCGCGGCGATGCGTCATGTCGTACGGGTCGAAGTTCTCGGGCTCCCCCGAGAAGATCTTGTCGTATGTCATGCGGTAGCTGTAATCCGCATACCTGGATATGGAACCACCGTCAATGTGCGGGCCGAGGCCGAGGAACTCCTGACCCGGTCGTCGGATGCGGAGTGCATCTGGGTAGAGGATGGGTTCCCACTGCGCCCTGTGCTCCTCGGGAGAGACACTCGAGTCGGTGAAGAGGGAGTTGAGGACTCGCTGCAGCTTCAGTTGGTTGGCATGGGTGCGCAGCCGGAGTTGGACGGGCGAATTGTAGATGGAGAAGATGGTCGGGTTCGCCTTGGGCCAGCCTATAATGTCCCCCCGGTTCTGGGCGAAGAACTGCTCGAGGTTCTCGAATTCAGAGGCCGCTTCTGCTTCGGGAATCACGCCTCGCACGATGAAGCACCCTTTCGCTCTCATCTCGTCCAAGATGGCCGCGTTGTCTGTCCCGACTACATCGTCGTATTGGAAAATGGGTATGGCATCACTTCCTTGCTCCACAATGGGCGGCAGAACGTCCTCGAGTGCTTTGCACGTCTTGACCCAGGCCAGCTTGAGAGCATCAGCCCCATACTCCGCGACCAGCTTCCCCTTCAGTTCTTGCAGATACGTATCTTTCGGATCATCGTCCTCGTCAGTAAACGACGGCCAACCCTCTGGCCAAGACGGCTTTCCAATTCGTGAGGGCATATTTCGGGGGGGGGGGAGAAGTGCGACGGCGCGCGATGTATTTTATTCTAAACCCAACAACAACACTAAGAGGATAGATAGATAGTCTGCCTTGTCTCTCTCTCTCTCTCTCTTCTGCCACGCACGATACCTAGTCGTTTGTAACAAATCGGCGTGTGTGCATGTATATATATATATCTTTGAGAAATCCAGGGTTCAGAACGAGTTTCGGAGCAAAAGCACCACCACCAACCAGTACATATATGTACAGTACATATATAAAGTGTGAATGCTAATTAACACTAATTAAATAATTACTTTCTTGTTCGTAAATAAATAAATAAAATGCATGCATGCATGCATGCTGATACAGGTAGGTGGGTGAAATTAGAGATAAGAAACCCCTGCCCACCCCCATACATACATACATACATATTGTGAGGTTAGACTGGCTCCACACTAGTCCATATCAGGGTAACCACTATCTATATACATACACTAATAGCGTCGAATCGGCCCGGTGAGCAACTTATTAGCCGAAAGATGGGGAAAACCAACCAACCAACCCCCCCATCCTCCCCCACCCCGCGACCGGGCCGTTGACGTTGACGTTGACGTTGACGTTGATGGAGATTTTGATGTCTGGATTCTACCTAGTAGACGTAATTAATATTATATCCGTCTGTTGACTTGCCAGTTCCGATATCCGATGTGTTGTTCAATTCAATTCCATTCCATTCCATT
>MU005764.1:3774085-3819859 GCA_010093715.1 Pleomassaria siparia CBS 279.74 | reverse complement strand
TCTCAGATTTCAGATTTCGGACTTGAGCGTCTGGATAAATGATAAGCACACAGATAGCAGTATCGCCGCCCCACCCCCATGTTCCACTCACCTAGTCCTCAAAAGTGTGGTCGGGGTCTGATAACTCTATCTCTAGGCTCGCGATAGCTGACGGGGTGCGCCCGTTTGATGAAGCCGTAGAAGAACTACTAGTTATCCAGAGAGGTCCATGATAAACTATATATCCGTATTCCATTACTTAGCGTCGCGCGTTCCCAAAGTTACCCATGTCCCGACTCACGTGCGCCAAGATTTCGGCCGGCCCTGCGCAAAGAGCGTTCGATTTATGTACCTATGTACATCTATCTCTCTGATGGATGGATGGATGGATGGATGGACTGGCGCAATGTCAATTGAGCCTTCATTCTCTTGCCCCGGTTTTTTTCGGCTGAATATATTCGCCCCCCTTTCCCTCATCTGGCCGTGGACAGGGGATGGATGGATAGCGGATAGCTCGTGATAAGAGACACCACGGAGTGTCGTCGCGTCTCGAAGATAACGGAACGTCGGAAGAGAGCTTAGAGCTACGATTGAGTTATGTTCACACTGTACTGTATTGTATCAGTCAGTGTGATGGAGTCTCGTCGGTATAATTAATAACCCTCTCCCGTCCTGAACCAATTCGGGATTTTCTCTCTCTCAGGAATCTATCTCACTCCCATTTCTCGCCAATTTCCTTTGAGAACTTCCTTGTCAAACACCTTTCTTGGACCTCCTTATCAAAGTCCTTGTCTCGACTTCGTCGTCGAGCGGATCTGGTTAACGAACGTCTCGTCTCGGATTCGGTTCAGCTGTCCTGGGCGGCGACAACGACGAAAGCAAGTCTCCAGATAGTTATGGGCAAATTAGACAACATTACAACGGACAATGCATCCATCGCCCAAGGCGAATCTGAAGCCATCGAGCCCTCCGGTTTATCGGCAGCTCCGAATACACGGCGCCATGTATCCCGCTTCGTGCCCCGGAATCCTCGGACCAACAACATCCTTTTCTTCCTCCTCGCCGCTTTCCAGGCCATACAGAACGGGTACACGGCCTCTGTGATGAACGCCCTGAACATCCTGCCCTCGTACACCGAGTACTTCACGCTGAATACGCAGACACTGGCTCTCAACACTTCCGCCCTCTGGGTTGGAGGCATCGTGTCCGGTTTCGTTGCCGGTTCCTTCTGTGACTGGGCGGGGCGGAAGCAGACCATGCTGTGGTCGGCTCTGCTATGCATCGTGGGCGAGGTACTCCAGGGTTGCGCTCACAACGTCGGCATGTTCGTCGCTTCGCGCATAATCATCGGATTTGCAATTGGGGTTGCGAATGTTGGTGCATCGACCTTTCTCGCGGAGATTGTTGAAATGCAGTGGCGTGCTTTTGTGCTGGGCTTCTTCTGGAGCGGTTGGTTCATGGGTTCATTGATCGCGGCGGGCGTCACGTATGGGACCAAGAACATCCAGTCTACCTGGGCCTGGCGAGCCCCCTCGTTGATTCAGATTGCGACGTCGGTGCTCTGTATTATCATTCTGCCCTTCGTTCCGGAATCTCCTCGTTGGCTCGTGTATCAAGATCGGACCGACGACGCCCTTGAAGTATTGGCCGTGGCGCACGCCTGGGGAGATACTACCAACCAGGTGGTGGTTACCGAGTTCCGGGAGATCACAGAGACGCTGAATTTCGAAAAGCTCAACGGCTCCGTCTCTCCCTTGGAAGTCATCCGAACACCCGGGAACCGAAAGCGCATCCTGCTCTGCCTGAGCGCGGCGATTTTCTCGATGACCATGGGGAACAACATTGCGACTTACTTCCTCGGAACGATGCTTACTACAGCTGGCGTCACCGATTTGGATTCGCAATTGCAAGTCAACATCATCCTTTCAGCCTGGTCATTAGTCTGCAGTCTCGTTGGCACGCTTTACTCCGACAAGCTGGGCCGTCGTTTACTAGGCATCATCTCGACTACCTTGGCGACAGTCTTCCTCTTCCTCGTCGGCGGCTTCTCCGCTCTTTACGGAGATGGCAAAAATACCTCTGGGTCCTACGCCACAGTAGCCAGGTACTTGAACCCGGGAGTACAAGTCGTGCGTTCAGCTGCAAAGTGTGAATTGTTCCGACCTTGTACCTTCCCCCCTTTTTGTTCCAATACATTTCGCTGACTATTGCGTAGTAAGCAATATCTCCACATTCTTCTATAGGTAAAGGACTGTACATTGTGAATAGTCAAGCTGACGAGCTGTGCCTCTGCTTTTAGTGATGTTCCTCTTCATGGGCGCGTACTCCTTCGGGTGGACACCCCTGACCATGATGTACCCAGTCGAAGTGCTCAACTACTCCACCCGAGCAACGGGAATGGGCATGTACACTTTTTGGGCCAACGGGATAGGTCTGCTGATTACATTCGCCTTCCCATTCTCCTTTGAGGCAATAGGTAAATACTCATCTTTCTGTCCGTTTCTGAGATAGACCGCTGATACTAGGTTACTCTAGGCTGGAAGACGTATATGATCAACTCGGTCTTCAATGTATTCACACTCGTGTTTCTTGTCATGTTTTGGGAGGAGACGAGAGGGAAAACGTTGGAGGAGATAGATATCCTAATGGACGGCGAGAAGCACGCTGACGTGCCGGATGTTGCTGATGTCCTGAATGGCAAGGCAGTCGTTGGAGTTGTGTAGATGATGTGCTCGTTGAGAATGTACGTTCCCTCAACATTATCTCGGGCCAGAATCGCTGTTAGGGATGATAATCTACCTATCTGTATCAGATTGGTTGTAAACTTGTACATTCCGCTGGACATCTTTTTTATCACCTATTCCCATACTCCCTCGGTGAAAGAATTCCTAACCCGACTTCTGTCAGTTGCCACTACTCCCACCTCGGCCATAGGTATGCCACGTCTGCTGCCCTATCGAAGCTGCATTCTGCACACGCTCTGGCACACTTTCCGATACTTCTCCCGTGTTCTCTTCCTCATCCCTATCGCCCCTAACTGTCATCTCACTTTCGGCACAACTCGCTTGCCGCTGGCACATCGCCCCCTCACTGATACTTGCGCGCGTCCTCAAAGCGTCTCTGATTTCTTTTTCCGACTTCTCAAGCCAGAACTCGTAGCCTGCAGAGCTGAAAGGATATAGAGGTTTGTTGTCCGTATGCATATAGTGATCTCGTGCTCGCGCAGGGGGCTTAGACGCGATGACTGTGACATCGGATGCTATTTGCGCGCAGTACAGTTCCATGGGGAGATCGTTTACCTCTGGTCCGAATGGATTCTCGATCTCGTGGCCGATGGCGGCGATTCCGAGGATGATGTATGCAGCGAAGATGGTTACCGGAATGGCAGCCCAGCCCATGAGTTGGACGAGCTGAAAGGGCAGTGTGATGATGTACATCCATGTCATCTGGCTGATAGCGATCTGATACGCAATTGGCAAAGGCGTGTTGAGAACACGGTCCGTAGCCCCAAGGATCTCGTTGAGGGATTGCATTGTATTCAATGCCTGTGTTTGAGCGATGGCGAGAGGGAAAGTCCCGTTGTCAATGATATCACCCACATAGGCTGAAATGAACGACAGGATTTCTAGAGGCAGGTTGCCGAGGGGGCGCTTTGCGCGCTTTAGTTCTTTGCGCGGATTGGAGCGCGCCATAGGGATACTGAAGAGTTCGCCGATTTTCTTGCAGAGGCTGCGATTCTTCGGCCGCATAGACGGCTGACCGGCTGCTTTGCTAAAGGTATCAAGGTGGCCCACGAGGTCGTTCAGATCGTCATACTGCGTATATGGCTGGAATCGTAGCTTGTGTTTCAGGGAGACAGCGAAGGCGATGATGAGATTCAGGCAAGCAACCTTGGCCATGAGATCTTGTTTGCCTAGCTCGTCCTCTCGCTCCCGAGCATGTATCCATATCACACGGGCAAGGTTCTGCGACATGGCGCCCAGCCAGGACCAGGCTCTTCGCCCATCCATGTATCGTTCGTATGCTGTCGAGCTACGGAAATTGAGTGCTAGACCGACCACGAGACCGAGGACTGTAATTACAATCGGATGGACGGCAACTAATGTGTATATCAGTACCTCAAGGTTTCCTCATCATGGCAGCCGCTCACTTGGGTAATATATCTCCGATATCACGACTACGAGTGTTGTCCAACAAGTGACACCAAGTACTGGTATGATCAACTTTGGAGTAACACTCCCATGGATTCGCAGGGCTCGCGGCCATTTCGAGTGTTTTTGTATGTCCCGTGGACCAATCTGTTGGAAGATCAATGACGGCGCTATGACATGCCCTGGTAATATCTCGGAACATACAAAGTACCCTTCGATTATTTGCTTCGACTTGGTATTCAGTGTACGGGGTTTCAAATCCTCACCATACTGAAATTTGATCCCGCCTGCGGATGACATGTTGTATTCGCGGCGAACCAGGGCACGGCCGGCCAGACGGGGAACAATGACCAAACAAGACTGGGCGTATCAAAAATGTGTTGAAAGATGCTTTTCGTGGAAAGGAAGACCTCGCTTTCAAGTAAAGTCACATCGCCATGTGGCGGGATGTGTGTTCTGGCCTCTGGAGATTAACCCGGTTGCCGGGACAGGTAAACGCCATGTCCATGGTCGAGAGTTTGACAACCCGACCGAAGAGACCAATTGGTGAGCAGGACATTAACAAAACTTGGTCTTAATCCAATGAATATTCCTGGGTGGCAATGTCGAGACCAAAAAAGCGTTTTCTTCACGCGGTTGATGCAATCATCGATCCTTGGGAGAGCCCTGGATGCCACAGGACAGCATCCTTGGGCAGCCTCCTGAGCATAATCCTGTTGGCCCGAATAGCTTATCATAGCATTTCCAGAACCTTGATGTCTGGACTTGCCGTTTCAGTGAAGCCCAGGACGCAAAAGTGGAGAGGCATATGGAGGTCGAGTCGAGAGCGATGGCTGCCAGCACAATGATGTGGAGCTGGCTGATCAAGCGGACCAGAAAGAATGTAGACAAGTCAAATCAAAGCGCTAGAGAAGGTTGGAGAATTGGTCCGCCATTTGTAGATTTAGACATGTGAAGAGGTCGTCATCTTGACAAGTGAGACCAACGCAGGAAGATGTTTCGAGAGCGGTGGCAGCCAATATTCTCGGTGGTGACATTAGAACCTGGCGTCGAAGAGATTATAAACAGCATCCCAGTGGTGTGGAAGTAGGAAGACATGAAATCAATGAAAGCTGGGGAAGTCGTTGGATGTGCGAACGTGATCTGCGTCTAGCTTTTAAATGCACTAGTGCACCGACATTTAGCCCACACGTTATCTCATAAACACATAGATCTTCCATTCTTCCAGAAGAATCACCTCTTCGTCTTCACTTTCCGATATGATTCTTTATCATGCGCAGATGCAAGAAGCACCAGCGACGACAGTACCTGCAGCCGCCAACGTCTGAACACGTTTTCGCACCACACGTGCGTCAACGCCTGAGAACTGAGGAATGCCGCACAACTTTCTCTTCTACTAATTTTCCTCATCAGGCTGTAAGGGTGGAAGATACTGTAGTGCAAGGCATGTACATGACGCCTAAAGATTGCGGCCGGAATCGAGACGATACCAAGTATGGCCTGGTAGAACAAATATTGCCGCCAACCCTCCAATAAATGGATGAGGGGGGAAAAGGCCCTTCTCTGAGCTTAAAATTACTCGAAACGGCAACGGCTGTCAATGTTCAATAATTATAACTTGTCAAACTTGTCGTGACGGAGAATTGTTGGAATATCGACCAAGCTATTTTCTCCCATGACACGAGCAATGTTGATTAGCTTACGGTGGACTGTTAGCTGGCTACACGCAGAGAGAGCAGCACGAATTTCGACGGCATATAGTCGCATGATGCAACCTGCCGTCCCCCACCATTGCGAAGGACGAACTAGACAACAGATTGGACAACACAGAATGCTTCTCGTTGTACATACAATACATACTCGGTTACCGACCCACGATCATTCAAAACGCCTCAACTTCCCGAGCCTCGCCCCATGGCTCATCTCCCCAAGCATGGGGTTCCCATAATGTACATACATATTGCACGACCCACCACCACCACCACCATCAGCCTCAATCAATCAACCCATGTCCCTGGGACACACATAGACACCCTTACCCATCCATCGCCTTAACCGCATCAGTTATTTTGACAATCGCATCATTCCACCTCCCCCCATCTGCGCCAAGCCCCAGTTGCACGACTTGAGACACTCTCTCCCACACGACTGTTGTCGAAAACCACACAATATAGTCTTCGGTTCATGCGCACCCCTGGCCTTCCGTCCTCGCCTAACCCTACCACTATGTTGTACACAACTACTATATGTACAGTACGTATACATATGTACGGGTTAATAAACCGAACAATTTAACGCATGAATCAAGCGGGGGATTCAGTCAGAAAGCCGGGATGAGGGGTTGCGATTCGTGTTTGCGATTGGAATTTTTTTTCTTTCTTCTTTCCCTTTTCTTTTCTTTTTTTCTTGTTCTGTCCTTGTTGGAAACGGAGCCCGATTGCCGATGTCGCAATGTTAGGTAGCAGGCGGGGACATGGTATTTTTCCGGTGACGATATTATAGGTTAGGTATGTATGTATGTATACATATGTCGGAAAGAGGGCAGGGCAGGGCAGGGCGGGGCGGGGCGATTGTATGCAAGATTGTTGCTTCCAGTCACAACGTCTCATGAGTCCAGGGATATCAGAATGTGGATACATACATACAGATACATACAGATACATACATACTCGTGAAAACGCCTGGTCCTGGAATCACACGAGCTGGTCTAAACTCGAGTTGGAAGCAATATTATTCTGGTATAATTGATGTTTGGGGTTGCCACGCACGTGACTCCAGGACTACCCGGGAACGCGCTTGAGTACATACATACATACATACCCACCCTCCTTTGGAACTTCCGATGGGAGTTATTTCTGTTCCATATATATCAACATGGCGTGGTTGTTGTGATGCAAAAAAGAAAAACAAGGCGGCCCACGGACAGACAGACAGACAGACAGACACGACAGACACGACAGGTCTGTTTCGCGGGTACCTGTCCCGACCCCCGCGCACCACATGATTGTGCACATGTGACACGAGTAATAAGTAGACAGCACACACGGTGGCAGTAATTATGTCGTACAGAGTATATGTACATACATTGTACATGTACATGTATGTAGACGGATATACATACATAAGAGTAGATAGACATACAGACAAGATAATTAATATGTGTGTACATAGGTAACAATTAGCCCCGGTCCAACCAAAACCTTATAATATACCGGATTCGCCCTTTTATCGACTGGCGGGTGGTGGTCCAAACCTTGTTATTCCCTTCACCAAACCTTGTCGTGACTCACTACGTCGTACTCACTGGCAGCCCCGCTATCCATTATTCCAAGTATCAACCCCGTCTTTCCAAGTACTGTACTGTACTCTCTCTCTCTCTCTCTCGCCCGTCCTTCCTTCCCAATCTAATGCAATACCATTGTTGATAATCATAATCATAATCATAATAATCATAAATAATAATTAAACATTGCCATACATACATGCATAGGTAGCCATATGTATTTCATTAGTCTCGCGGCCATGGGATAATGTTTCACTGATCTTCTTGCCCACGCATTCACCCATGCATTCACCCACTCACCCAGCCGCCGTGCGCAGGAATAGATTGCCGGGATTGGCTCCGGGATTTTCTATTCCAAACATGTCGCGCGCTGGGAATTACCGACACGGCTGCATTAACAGGTACGTTACGCTTGTCGACAGCTGTCTGTCTGTCTGTCTGTCTGTCTAGCAGGATTATTTTCAGGCGGTGTGTGGTGTGTGGTGTGTGTGTGTGTGGTTCGATGACTAGCACTTGTACTGCTGTGTAGGTAGGTAGGTAGGTAGTATGTAGTAGGTACAATAATTAATAGTGATAGTAAAAGTACTTGACCATTTTCTCTCTTTCCTTTCATCTTGGCCGTGTTTACTTTATTATCTACTAATTACATATCTAGGTAATTCGCAACTGGAGCGAATCGGTGACGGCATCAACTCTCTCTCTCTTTCTCTCTCTACCTTGCCTTGCGGGAACGCGTGCCGCCTGCAGGCTAAATTAGACCGGCTTTTCTTCTTCTTCTTCTTCTTCTTTTTCTTCTTTTTGGCCAATGACTCTTGTTCGGTCTAGCCGACGACGTCACATTGACATATTTGACAAGCGGATTTAGTTTTTTCTTCCCTCGCCAAGCGCGTACATACATGCATCCCTGTCCACCGGGTACGTACGCACGTATGGTACGTACCCATCAACCTTCTCTACGAAACCTCATCGTGAGTCCATCTCCATGGTTGAAGAGTTCTTCAGGCGTCCCCCCGTGTTCATTTGATGCTTTTATCAAACCAGTCACGCTTCCTTGTCGGCTCGTCCGGGATCTGCTGCTTCCGTTGTTCAACACATATCCCGATTCCTCCCCCTCCTCCAACATTGATTGCATCGATGAAGGGAGGGAGGATTACGTGTGACTTGTTGCACTTTTTGTTTTCCCGGGTTCCTACTCTGGTTTCCTCGGCGACGCGTCCCTGGTGTTAAAACATCATCTGTAGACATATATAGTCCCCATGAATCCAAACCCACTTGGCTTGACCCTGTAATACAGAATATCAGTCCGGCAGATTGAAGGGTGCCAGATGGAAAACTAAAGGTCGGGACATTGTCCTCCGTATCGACTGTGGCCGGATTTGGCTGCTTCCCTGATGTGTACGTAAGCTGTTTCATTTGATTGCCGCGTGGGTGCTCGTTTTTACAACGAAGAGTTCATGCACATGATATCAACGTCTTTTTGAGACCGAACCCGCGTGGGAAGGAAATTGATATACGTAAGGGATTGAAGCAGTGGATGCGAACACAAATCCAGGCTGCGGTAAGGTGCTGAGCGGTGGCATAGTGAGCAGCCATCTTCGCAAGGAAAGAGAAATGGACAGATGCGGACGATTGGGCAAGTGTACTGAATTGGAGGTAGATACGAGTTCGTAGAGACGAGTTCACAAGGGACCACGTCAGTCGAGTATACAAGAGATGGGTAGACGGAGGTCATGGTGTCGCGCTGATTGACCAACAGTGTAACGCTGAAACCGAACATGTAATTAGGGCTACGCCGGACTCTGTCAAGAGGATGGATGGCTAACCCAGCGATGAAAACATCCAGGATAGTAGTCCAAGTCTAAGTTGTTCCAGGCTCAATATCCACAAATTCCAAAAGAACTGAACTCCTGCCGTGCCACGTCGTGTGAATCACGTGTGTACCCGCCAAAGACACCTACCCCTGCCTATCTAAAATGGTATGTATCAAGAGAGCGCAGAACGAAGAAAGGAAAGGGAAAAGCAAAAGAGCGAGCCTATTAACAGAAGCCGGATTAGCCTATCACTATCGCCCATCCAGGCTAATGGCTGAGACAACGAGGCAGTTTAATATGGGAAAAAGGTTATGGAACACAAATGATATTGGGGAGCAGGGAGAGGCTATCCAGAAGTCGAGTATTTTCCCGGTAGTGCTGACGTGATTTGTGAGAGTGATAGATAGATAGCAGGGCGTGCCTTCACGTTCAATGGAGAACGCGCGCTTTTACATGTCATCTTCACTGATCTGCGAAGCGTTTCCAGCCAGCTTCCGCCTCAACAAATCGCGGCCACGTGTTGGTGAAGACCAGGTACTTGATACTCTCGAACGCCGCGTCGAAAACATCTTCGGTGAACTCGCTCGGAACGAAGCTCTTGGTGCTGGATGTGCTGGATGTGCTGGATGTGCTGGATGTGCTAGACATGGAAGAGGAAGTCATATTCGAGTCGACACTTGTTGGCCTGGTCAACGTATCCTCCCACGGACATATGACATTATCCCTGCTCGAAGGTGAAATCGGCGTGTTGCTACGGCTTGGTGGCTTGTACGGATCGTATTCCAGAGTCGAGAAGGTATTTTGAAGCGATCGGAAGACCTTGTATTCGATATTAATCGGCATTTCGGCGGTAAGAGGATCGACGAGGGTGAAGAAGATCAGCGAGGCTTCGGTAAACATCTGGCGACGCTGCGCCGTTGTCACCATGCGTAGACCGGCCCATTTGCGACGGAAGTTGCGCACCTCGCGCAGGAAGATGGTGTTCTCGGCGGTGAACTCGCGCGACGCAGCCCAGTCAATCAAGGATTCGATGCTGTTGTTTATGCTGTATTCAAGGGCCTGCATGGAGGCTTTGGGCTTGAGCTCTTTACCCAAGGTGATTTGCGGGCCCTTGTTCACGGACGAAACGTAGGTTAGGGCATCCGTGTCAGACGAACTCAACGAAGAGGACGAAGAGAAGACGCAAGCTCTGCGAGGCTGTGCCCTGTAGACTTCATAAAGCGGGATGAGGATGAGCACCTGCTGGCAAACGAATAGGGAAGGAATAAACCTGCAACATCATCAAGTTAGTTACCAGCTTCAGTCGTTGAGTTGTTTGATTATCGAGGTAAACGAGGCAGAAGCTGCGCGCGCAAATTGTTTCTGACATGTGAAGATTGCAAAAAAGAAAACTGGAGTGGACAAAACCGCAAAGGGGTGCAAAGGGTAAGGAGCCAATGAAAAGACATGGTTACATACCATCCAGCTGGCGCAAAATATCTATCCATACTTCTCATGCCAGGCAGTTTCCCATAGGTAAAGGCCATCCACAGTGGCGTACCGGGTAATCTTGGCCAAAATGTTAGCTCGATGCAGCTACGAAACAAGGTTTGATGGCCTACCCAGCCAGGACTGCGAGCCTGGTTTGCCAAGCCCATCCGTGGATGTCTTGGACGTGACGGATCTTCCACAAAATCCAAGGGCCAACAAGGGACGTCCAAAAGAGCTGTACCAAAATGGAGGGAATCCTGAGAGCATGTCAGCGGCGTACGTGGTGCGGGATGGAAGACAAATACCATTCTGGCCCTCTGCGACACTCGATCTCATCCACGACGCGGGCAAAAACACCGTAGGATGCGTGAAATCGTCGAGAACTAAAGAAGAGAATGACGGCAGGAATGAACTGACACTGTTAATCAAAGAATTCTCGTGCGATGGGGGATGCCAGGAAGTACATACAGAAATGACCAATCCTACGACGGTGCCGACGTATACCTTGGAAGCAGCGTTCAGGTCGCGCCAGACCGCCCATAGACCCCTCGGCGTGTAAGAGATCCTCTTCTTGCGAGCGCCTTCAAGAAAGTTCCTTTGCAGGCGGTTCTGGCTTTCATATATAGTCAATACTCTGGCATTACATGCTGTCTCGGGGTCAGTGGTTGTTGGCTCGCGTGGGCCAAAGTCAAGTACCTTGGAAAAAGGCCATTCCAGATGGCAGGAACACAGACATGACCCAGAACTCAACCCAGCAGGGGAAGAGGCCATTGAGAGGATAGACGAAGAGGACCAGGACGAGGTAGACGTGGAGCATGCATACGGCAGCAAAGACGATTTTGATATTCCTGATGCGGACGGAGAAGACTGAGCGGTGACGGTTGAGCAGCCATAGTTCACCTCCCAGGATGAGGGTGTAGACGATGGCCAGGACGATATAGGCTATGCCCAGGGCATCGAGGTTGGCGTGACCGCCGTCGAGAATGCGTGGTAGGAGGACGGGTGCCATAACGTGTCGAACTGCTTACGGACCGTGTTTAGGAGGACAAGGAAGGATGAGGTGTCGACATTCAGGCCTGAGCTGTTGATTAAGATGGAAGGGAAATGAATGAATGTGTGCGAGGAGGGATGGAAATGGCGTCCGGGTCCAGGTGAACGGAAGTCAAGTCAGGTGGCAGCTACATAAGCGAGTGTCGAGCCAGATGTCTGGTTAGGACGACGTCCGGCGTGTGAGTTTGATGAGGCGTAAAGGGCGCTTGTAATATAGAGCGGAGGGACGATTAAATTTGGGGGAAGAGGGGACAGCGGGCAGTAAAGAATTGCATCGGTGGTGAACCAGTTTAGCATCAGCGATGTGGCCCATGCGGCAAGGGAGGCACCTGTACAGTACAGATAGACCCTGTTCAAAACTTACTGGGGAGAGCTGGGGAGGGTAGGGGAGGGGTGAAGGGGAGCTGGCTGAGGATGGGGAGGCTGCCGAGCGCGAGCCACCACTGGCGTGCACAGGCAACACGGCGTCCTTTTGTCTGTCGTGTTGCATCTGGTGCGACTCCAAGGGAGAGTGAGGGAACTCGTGAACGGCACGTCCAACTGGGGATAAGGTGTCACAGGCGCCGCCATGGGGACACAGACTGTTACGCTACCATACATACCGCCTGCGCTGCTATTGTTGTTGTTGTTGTTGTTGTTGTTGTTGGTGGTGTTGCTGCTGCTGCTTGTGTACGGCTGGCCTGCATGAGCTGGAGACATTGTAGTGTATGTAGATGGGCAGACAGGCGGTCGTGTAGGCAGTGGACATGACTTGCGAGGAGATTGTGAGTGCCTGAGTAGTGGTGGTGGTGGTGGTGGTGGTGGTGGTGGTGGTAGTGCTGGTGCTGGTACTGGTAGTGCTGGTGGTGGTACTGGTACTGTAGTGCTGGTAGTGCTGGTAGTGCTGGTAGTGCTGATGGTGCTGGTAGTGCTGGTACAAAGGTAGTGCTGGTGTGGAGAGAGAGGTGATAATGATGGTATTGATGCAGAATCGTCGAGACTAGGTAGGTTCAGATCGTGGACAGGCTCGTGCGCGTCCCAACGACGGGAGGCCGAAACTCTCCCCGCGTCAGACGCAACGCAGGCGACAAGGAAGCCCACTTGGCCACCCAAGAACAGCCCGTTTGGCGGTCACTCCAGGCCTAATTACAGCGCCTAACAAAGCCTACAAAGCCTACAAAGCCTACAAAGCAGCCTATCCAATAGGCTGTCATCGGGCAGGGGGAACAGGCGCCCTAATAAAACCGCTCGACGAAGAAGATTTCTCCCTCAATCAGCGGTAAACATTCTCTCCCCCCCTCCCCCCCTCTCACTCACTTACTCCTTCACTCACTCCTTCACTCACTCCTTCACTCTCCGGAACTATTGACCATCGCATCACATCACATCACATCGCATCAAATCGCATCGCACGTCCACCATGGATAGCCCGTTTCAGTGCCCCCCCAGCCGTCTTCCGAGCACGCCGGCACACTGACGACCTCACTCATGCACTCGACTGCGGTAAGAGACGTCGCTTGTCCCGCTTGTCCCCTCGTCCTGTCGTCTCCTGTCAGTCTCTTCTCTAGTTTCATGTCACGTCTTCCAGAACTTCTGCTGCACCCCCTCGCGTCCCTGTCAACGTACGTCTTTGTGCCATGTTTATGCAGACGGCTTGCCTTGCCTCAAGCTCATGTCCAACATCATCTGCCTAGCCACACATGCACCACAACTACCACCCACCCTCCTACCCCTAGTGACCTAGTCGTCGCCAGCAGTCTGCCGTTAAGACATATCATCAAACTATGACCAGGTAACCGGTGCGGCTCCCGAGATGCAGCTCATCCCATCGTCTATCCAGTCCACGCCTCGCCTTAGCCTCATCAAGTTGACACATTCATGCCAGCCGCGTTAAAAAAAAAAAACAGCACACCCGTTCCATGCGCTATGCGCTATCCATCGTGCACCTCGGTGAGCTAATCGACAAAGTAAGCTGGCAGCATCAGGCGCGCGCTCGTTGAACTCGCTCTCCATCAAGCAGCCACCAGGCACTACGACCACCCTCACGAATCTAAACAGTGCACCGATAAGGGCCTCGCCTCGCCTCATCACACATGATTCCAACTTGAGGCTATCGTACATGCGGCTTCCCACCACCCCGTTTACACCGCCGTTGTTGTGCGACATGATATCGGTCACAAGGTCACCAAGTGGAAGGTCTGATCCACCACCTCCACCGCCGTCTTGGGAACGGAGAAGCAGGATTGTCTGTACGCATGTCATGGCCTCCTCCTAGAGAAATCGGATGACGCTCCTCCGAAAGAGGAACACGATAAGGAACACTCTTCGCTCTTATCCCTCCGTAAAAGATTGGCCTTTCCCATGTACCTTTCGACCCGAACCAACTGAAGATGAAACAATCCAGGCACCTCTCTCTACTAGGATACCTCTCCATCCAGCAAGCCTCCCTCGCCGTCATCTCTCCAGGTTCACCCCGCCGGTACAATGTCACTCTCGATACCTCGAGCTCGTCTCAAACGTGTCATCATCTCTAGGTTTCTTGTCAATAAGTGCCACGCACCCTACTCTGTGACACTGCTTAATGCATGAGAGCGACGTGGTCGGATAGACGGCCCATTTCGAGGCTATCATCTTGCAGATTGATACCACGGTACAGTCAAGTCTGGGCATGTCGGCACGACGTGTGCATATATACCACTTGGGGTATACGGTTCCAAGGTATGTAGGTAGGTTATTGTAGCCATGGTAGGTCTTGACTGCTCTGAGTACAATTTTTCACGTCATTCCATGTCATGTTTGTAGAAAACTATGCCCTTGAACATGGTACATGTTACACGTGCAATTCCCTTGATCATACTGTTTCTGCTCTTCCACGGCAAGATTGCGTTGCGTCTTGTTATCCAGCATTCTGTCGCATCTCGGCAATCCAACCACGCCTTCTGTCTCAAGCCTCTCCATGTGCTTTTATCCTTGGGTGTAATTTCATTATTCAACCACGTCGGATCGCCACTCTTCCGCTGGTGATGCTGCAAAGACATCACGTCACCAACACTATCACCAACATGTACATCCACATACATTTATATCCATATCCTTTCAGTTTTTTTCCGCTTCCAAGAAAACAAACACAAGCTGCATGTGTAGAGAAACAAGAAAAGTACATAGACACGATGAATGGCCTCCCTCCTCCCACACGGAAGTACAAATCTCCGATATGCAGCATCCTGCGCCTGCACCAAATTCCCCGAATAGATGTCTTGGCATCGTTCCTGTTCGTTTATTTCCCCCGGGACTCGATGTTGGAGACAGCTTGGGGCTGGGAAAGCTCGGCCATTCCTTGGACGAAGGAGCCAGAGGCGGCCCAGCCTATTATTCTATTTTGTACCATTTGTTCATTGACTCTGGAACGAGAGCAATATTGATATACACTTGACTTGTGCAATGCAGTTATATACATTCAAATACACATCTAGGTTTGGGGGTGAGGGTTGAGATAGTTAATCACGTAGTTCCAACCTCGTATAATACCTAATTACATAGAGTAATTAACAATCAGTACGCGGGTCCCGATGCGTCTAGCGGCAAATTTATTTATTCTGTACATACGTATGTACAGAAGGTTTTTTTTTTTTTTTTTTTTTTTTTTTTTTTTTTGCAAATCTCCCCCGCAATGTCACATGACAAGCCTTGGCAGGCACGGGCCCCCCGCCCCCGGTATAAGGAGGAGCCCAGATAGGCTAGATAGAGTTATCGATTACATCCTATACATCCATTGACCCACGTTCACGTGCATGCATGTATCAGGACAGATCCTTCACACGCAATTCGCTTTCTTCTTCTCCACCACAGATCAACCAACCCTCCAGCCATCAGGTACTTGGATGGGATTCGGAAATTCGCATCGTAGGATATTACGTTTAGTATGTGTTTAGGTGTCTAGTTCTGGTGAGACTTTGTGAGAAGCGAGTTCACACAGCCCCTTTCTTCTCTCACCATCTTCTTCCCTTTCGTCCTTGTTCTCTCTCCCCCTTCCCCTGAAGCAAACCAAACCACCAAACCAAACTGTTCCAACCCCAGCTATTCTGGACAAGCAAAGGGCGGCTGCGGACTCCGAGCCAGCGCGAATCCTACCAACGACTCTCCCTCCCATTGGCCCGAAGCCGCGAGCATAAGCAAGACTCGGCTGCAGCACCCCTGCTCGGACACCGACGCCTATACGTCTAACCGCTTTCGCTCGCTCTGCGATCCTGCACTGTATATGTTTACCGCAGCAATGTGGGACCTGCATCGGGCGCTTCTGTATTGAGTCTGCAAAGCCATTCTGAGAGAAGTCAATTGGGCGTCTTTTCTTCTTGGCAAATATCCAGGCTGGGTTCGGAGTTGTGATGTGCTGGGGAAGGATGGGGAATTGAGCAATATAGGTTTGCGCATGCCCGCTTTCGAGGCTGCTGATGATACTTCTTTTTCCATTTGTCCAAGTCTCGAGAACACGTCTCCTCATTCCCTCCTCCTCACTTTCCTTATCTTGTGTACTTGTTTTACCTTTTCGGCAGGCCGAAGTCCACTCCCTTTTTGTCTTTTACGAGTCCACAGTAATCAACATGCCGGCTATTCTCTCCCACACCCTGGCCTCTCGTCATGAGCAATCATCTCCTACCGTCGCCCTCATTGCTACAGCTACGATATGCGTTCTTCTCGTATTAGCCATCGCCGTCATAATCGGCCTGGTCCGTTCAGGGAAATACCCACGACTCTTCCGGTGCATCGAGAGCAGAAAGCGGCAGCGCGCATCATACGCCAATGCCGCGCACGAGAAATGGACCTCCTCGGCAGTGACATCGCGCACCACTAGTCCAGCTGGTTCCGCCAGCCCAGCTGGTTCCGCCACGACTTTGGTCTACACTTCGCCGGATAACAAACAGTTCTCTTTCAGCAAGGAGACATTCGTTGACAAGAAATCCTCTTCCCGCTCAGCCAGCCCAGCTGGCTCCACCAAAACCCTCGTCTACCGCTGTCCAGAAGGCAAACAGTTTTCCTTCAGCCAGGAGACTTTCGTCGACAAGGAAATGGGTCCCTCTGCTTCTGCGGAATCCCTTGCACTCCCCGCGGGTCCTACATCCCCTACACCTACATCCCCTACACCTACATCTCCTACACCTACATCCCCTACACCTACATCTCCTACACCTATATCCCCTACATCCATATCCCCTACATCCATATCCCCTACACCTACATCACCCGTCTCACCCATATCGCTCATATCACCCGTATTACCCGTATCCCCTATATCCCCTATATCCATCCATCGCCCCTTCTCATACACCCTCACCCCACGATCCGCACCACGGACCATCCCCACACGTCCAGCATCCATCGCCGTCGGACCCTACAGCCGCGCTTCGCTCTCTTCCTCGCGCTACTCCCATTACTCCCATTACTCTCGTTTCTCCCGCTACTCCCGCTACTCCCGCTACTCCCTCCACTCACACGCCCCGCGACCATCCTTGGACGAAATCCTCTCCGTCAGATCCGAGGGCGAGGGCGAGATCTCGCCCACGATTACCGTGCACTCGGTCCCCCGCGTGCAAGACGCACTGGAGATGTCAATGCGTATGTTCAAGTTCCCGGGAATCACGCGCACGGTGGATGTCAGGATCTCCAACCATACCAACTGCGGAAGCCCGATTGGATATTGCACGTCGGAGCCCAAGTGGTAGAGTAGACTATTGTTTTCGATATGCACGACCTTTTACCTCTCCTCCTTAACGACACATATATACCTCGACTGGACGTTCTCTCTCTCTCTCCCTTATTATATAACGTTATTGTCCACGTCCTCCTACTTCGAAGCCGCTACGGATGTACCAACAACCCATTCCAACCCACCACTTCTTCATCATGTTTTCATCTTTATCTTTGTTTTATTTCTTTCTTTTTCTTTCTCACGTTGGCAATCTCAGCATTATACCCCTCCCCTTATAGACTTTTTCTTTTATCTGCGTTTTTGCTCGTTTGTTTTCAAAAACATGTAAAACAGTCAACCATGCATGCTACAACAACCTCCAGGCGAAGGAAGGAAAAAAGGAAAAAAGGAAAAAGGTGGAGCAATGTCTTTTTTTTTCTTTCTTTTGCCCATGTATGTACTGTACAATACGGGTCTTGGTCTCGAAAAAGTGCATCTTTTATGCATGTTCTCTGAAATGTCGTTCTGGGATCCCGGTCTTGGGGTTATATATATATATATATATATGTATGTATATTAAGAGTCTTGCAGACCTAGTTGAGCACGCATTTATGCGGGGGGGGGGCGTACGGCGGGGTCTGGGCGATTAGATATGTATGTATGTATACGTGTGTGTGTGTATGTATGTATACATGACACAATGCCGTCTACGAGTTATAGATTCCATCATCATCATCATCATCATCATCATCATCATCATCATCATCATCAACAACAACAACAACATATTTCCCTCTCTTTCTCTCTCTTTCTCTCTCTCTCCATCTACCCAAACATCTTCGCTCCAAACCAACCTTCATACCCATCCTATCCTATCCTATCCTATCCTATCCTATCCTATCCTATCCTATCCTATCCTATCAACCTCCCATACCCAGTCAGAGCTTTTTCTTTTTACTTTTTTACACGCAGAATATGTTTCTCTCAATCGGGAAAGGAAACTATGTTTTGCCGGATGGATGGATGGATGAATGGATGGATATATATATATATATATGGTCGCTTTGTCGTAGTAGTAACAATAGTACTACACGTCACCACCTACCTACCTATCCATCACCCATCACCTATCCCCTACCCCCTACCCCCTACCCCCGTCACCAAGCCCAAAAAGGCGCGCCCACACAACGATTTCGAATTCGAATTCGACGGCGCGGCCGTCGTTCGTTGTCAAGTGTGATTGATTGATGATGCATCGCTCCATCTGCCATGATATCAAGATTCGACATACACGGCGGCACGGCGGCGTCTTACCAAACGCGTCCTCCTGCGCCTCCTTTTCACGAATTCACGAATTCACAATTGATGGGTACTTGACGGCTCGCCTGGCCTGTTGGTTGGAGGGTTGAAGGAAGGGTTGGAGTCAGTTGCTGCGGAAATTTGCGGAAATTTGTGCACGGTACATTATGTCGGTTTTTTTTTTGGATTTGGGACCGTGGAGGAGGTGAGGGGGGGCAGGGGGTTACTTCTTGACTCGTTTTAGATGGAGGTTGATGGGAGGTGGAGAAGTAGCAGCAGCAGCAACAGCAGTGCAGGGCTTTTGTGGAAAGTTGGGGGGGGGGGGGGGGGGGGGGGGGGGGACTGGCCGACCTCTTTATTTTTTCTTCTTCTTCTTCTTCTTCTTCCTCTTCCTCTTCTTCTTCTGTGTTTGATTCCTATATTGTTATCATTTTGCGGGTTTGTCTCTTGTGCTTCACGATAAAAGGCAACAACGACGACTCGTCCTGGTACAGAGTTTTCCTACAACGTCGACGTCGACGTCGTCGTCGTCGTCGTCGCCTGGCCCTTTTATTACAAGTGGTTCCGCTTCGACGACGAGTTAGACAAAGGAAGCAAAAAAAAAAAAAAAAAAACGGGCTCTTCTAGTTCAATGTAATGCATCAAAGGATAAATCTAACGCCATGATGCAGACAGGTATACTATCCAACACAGATACTTCCACCTCTCTTTATCTTATCTTCGCCGGGAAAGAGTTTGCATCTACGTTACACAGCCGCGAACGCGAATGAAGATGCAAAGCAAGAATCCCGACGGCAGGTTGTGGGATGTTGGGATTGCGTCGGTTATTTTTGCTGGTAGTTGTGGTTGGTGGGTGCGGTGGTGGTGGTGGTGGTGGTGGTGGTGGTGGTGGTGGGAGGAGGAGGAGGAGTGCTGGCTGGCTAGTAGGAAGAAGAATGGTGGGAGGAAGGCTTCGTACGTTTGTTCGCTCTGGCTCGGATACCTATTAGGTACTTTTTTCTTTTCTTTTTCTTTTGTTGCGAAAGCGTATCCTAACAGTTTTTTTAGTTTTTTTCTTTCCAAACAGCGTATGGGTAAGTAAGTCTGTTTAGAAGACACTACTACAACTCCGACGTAAATAATACCAAGGTAAAAAAAAAAATTAACAATGTTTACATCCACTCCTCCAACCCCATATCAGAGTCTATCTTCAGTGGCAAATCTGCAGCCCCGTGATGAATGCCATTACATTTAGCTACGACCAGAAGACGATCAGCGTCCAGGGTCATATCCACGAGGATTGCTGACTGCATTGATCTCGGCGGTGTATGCAAGTATGCTCCTACTATAGCCTCTCTCTCGGGAGCCGGGACGGCTGGATGTGTTTGACATGGGGTCAGGCGGGAAGACGTCCCATCCAACTCGCGACACTTTTAAAAAGTACGCCCGTCTCGACATCTTCGTCCTCGATCAGGATAACGCTGTTTATATATATACCAAGAACTGGAAGGTCAAAGCCTAGTTAGCCCACTTGCATCTCCCTGGGCGCATCTTTTGTCGGCGAACCCGTTGCCGTGGTCCTGTACATGGCAGTATGAACTATTACATCTCCTTACTGGCTGCTAGTGCGGGAAATAACGACACAATGTGCTGAATGAAAGTCGGTGATATGATATCGCATTACTTGTATGATGGGGGTCGGACGAATGATGGGAGCTATATGCTGAATCGCGGTTGACACATCCTGGGGTGATAATTAATAAAGTCTGGGTTGCGAGTGGGAGATTAGGAAGTATATCTATCCTCGAGCTGGACCCGAACCATCTCCGCCTTGGAACCGAGCAAGGTCCGTTCCAACCCTACGTAGTAAATCGTCATCGTGCCGAATGCCACACTTCTCAGCCACACTTCTTAGCCACACTTCTCAGCCACACTTCGGCAGGTTACTGAAACTTGGCGGGTCTAGTCTCACCCGTCCAATGTTCTCGGACCTCAATCCGTTTGTCCTGAGAGAGCCAACACATCGTTCAGGAAGAACCCGGGAGAGCACTAACATGCCGTGCGACGATAGGAACGTGGCAAACTTCAGCCGCGTGATGTCGACATTAGACTTTCAAGACTGATATCATCTCACGCAGAGCTGCTGCTCATAGGGGCCTCGACCCAGCTCCACAGCTTTTCCTGCAACATGTTCAGCATCAGAACCTCAGGCTGGCAGTGCACAACTCGGCCTCACTCTGCGCAGGGGCTGACGCATCGCCTGCACAACGACATCATTCATCAACCAACGACACACTCGAATGCGACATGGCCAGGGTTCAATACTGTATCATTAAAAAAAAAACCAGGCGGCGAACCCTAGACCCTGTTTCACCGCCAAGCGCTCATAAAGGCTTGTATGAGCTTAATCCTTGCAATCTTGCGGCATTTAGACGCCAAGGAAGCTTGGTGAGGCTTAGTGTCATGTAGCTATCCTGGTAAGCATGCATGTCGGATCCACAGGAGTCGTCGGCCTGACGAAGACGTCGACCGAAAACACCAATAGAAAGCGTCGGCGTCGGTTGAAAGAGGCTGAGGTGGCTCAGCCGTCGGTCCTTTGTCGAATTGAAATTGGAAGGATACTGCATCTCAGGCAAAAGGGCAGATGGCGTGGCGCTTGAGGCGGTGCGGGGAGCGAGACAGCCAATGAGGGTCAGGAATGTTGGCAGGTGCAAGGTTTTGGGGTTGCTGCACGCAGGGCCGATGACTTGGACGAATGACAGTGTGCTGACGAAGAGGGGTATGACGATGCTACAAAGATAGGAATCTCGGATAACCGGGTTATACGGGAAGTGTGGCACTGTGAAGTCTATAAAGGGAGAGGAGCTCGTCGTCTAGGTAGAACATCAAGCCTCTACTCCTTCAGCCACCGAAGAATCACCCTACACACCCCCCCCCCCCTTTAATACCCAAAACACCAACTCTCTCTCTTCGAAGATTCCGCACCACCAGCTTCCACCTCTCAACCCTCATGTTAGTCTCGCAGCGGCGCACCCTCACTCTCTAGACCATTCTCTAACGCCATCGTACAGTAAATCAACCTTCCATCATCATGCCTGGCTCAACTATCTCCTCCGTCACCTCCATCGTCAAGCCAAAGCCCGTCAGCTGCGGCGAGTCTTGCGATTGCTGCGGCTGCGACGAGTCCTGCTGGTGCGTCGTCATGTAAATCAGGGATTCGCCACTCGTGCCTTCACCATCATGGACGGAATGCATCAACACTTTGAACGGTTTAGCGTGGAGGGATAAGGAGTTCACAATACAAACTTTTATACGAATGGTTATAGGGAAACTAAAGGATTCTACAACAAACAAACGTCTTCGTGTCGTGACTACCACCGTGATTGTTGTGATGCCGTCGGATTTGGATCCTTGGCTTGTAGTAGGCCATTGCGCTATCAAATTTATCATGGTGATGCCTCGAGGACTTGTCTTCTTCTTAGCTCGTATCATGGTTGTCCAGGCATAGGACATACATGATAGTCATTCAGACTTTATCCACCCAGTGTCAGCATGTCGGATACGTGAAAGTATTCCTTGAAAACAGCATTGAAATGCAATCGTGGTATCGTATAGCGCGCTTGCAGAACAGTATCTATCATACAACCCCCATCTCTCCAGTCTTGAAACCAGTCTTGTCCAATGGCCCGACCGCCATCTCATCCCCAAACATCAGCACATTCTGCGCCTCGATCGAGCTCTGTGAACTAGCTTCTCCTCTGTCGATGGAGCTCTTCGCATGGAGACTCTCAACCACGATATTCAGTTCCGTCCTGCAATGAATTCCCCCTAGCCTCTCATCATTACTACCAACCTGACGGTGTCCCTTGATGCTCTTGTGTTTCGACGAGGGCTGGAACTGGGACTGAGGCGCAGGGATATGCGTATCGCGACGATGCGAGTGGCGATCGGTTCGGTTGGTGTTGGTGCTGGTGCGGAAGTCGTACGTGACTTGTTCCGAGGAGTTCGTTCCCGCGTGCGAGACGCACCACCAGCGAAGCCATGGACATCTCAATGTTGAGCTTGACCATGTAGACTACAGGGTGGAACTGTATGTAGACGATTTGATTCTCAAGGAACATGAGGCCAATGAGCATTGCCTGAAATGTTGTTAGACCAACGATGATAGGAAGAGTTTACATATCAAAATAAGACTGACTGGTGGGACGACGGGCTTACATCCATGGCGATTGAAGCGACCATCAACTTTGCATTGAAGCCCACAAGAGGTTGGTATTTGACAAGGCCGTGCTGCTCAACAAGTCTCTTCTTGACCGTGGACAGGAAGTAGTAGTTCAGATAAGCGTCGACGATCAGAATGAGGACTTTTGAAACCTTGTCCCAGATGTTGTTCATGTCGACAAATACCTTGCTGACGGGTGGCTGCACGTGCGCAGGGATCCATATACAAAAGACGGCAATATTGATAGAAGTGATGATTACCACGGTGCCCCATTTGATACCTCTTATGATGCTCGGATGATCTGCAATCAGTGCGATCCGGTTGATGATAATCTGCATCAGCAGTTGAATCTCAAACACCCAACAAACCAGGATGAAGAACAGGACGGGAACCCTGTAATTCTGTCAATGAACTTTCACTGTTGAAAATCACAGTGAGATGGATGCTCACGTTGGTCCGAGAATCCCATCTAGGAGTACCCGAGCAATGACACCAATGACGATGTTTGCAACTATTTCTCCCCATAACATATATATGTAGACGCTTCGTAGAGGATTGCGATTACGTCTTGTCTGTTTGATGGCCACCAATTCTAACAGAACTACCGATCCCAAGACTTGCACACGGCTCGATAGCCAAGGCACGGGTACGTACCCATATTGCCGGGTAAGAAAGCGGGTGCCTGACCAGCCGCGTCTAGGAAACCCCCGCCTCGACTATACAGTAGCAACTGGGTAAGAGACACTGACCTTCCAAAGCAGTCGTTTATGCCCGAAAATCCTTCGTGGCGTGAAGAGGCCGGCCTTGCTAGAGGCAAACTGGACGATCTTCCGATCTTCGCGGAGAAGCGGAGGGAATCCGCGGGCTATTGCTGGATCAACATTCGGCGATCCACGAATGAATGCGTTGAGTACTTAGAGATGCGAGCAACCCTTTAGTTTCAGGGCGCAAAGAAGTCTCTTCGTGGGACTCTGGGAACGTGGGAAGGGGTCGTGAGGGCATTGATTTGATAACAGATTTGCCCTTGTCCGAAACGCTGAATGAACGCCACACCATTCGAAATCGTATAAAGATTCGAATGCGCCAAATCGATTCAAAAGGTCAGATATCAATATGAAATCCTGTGAGGGATCTATAGAAACATAAGTGAGTTCTGAGCTCGGAAAAGATCGTTTGATTCCATCCGTCGTGCGACAGGGCTGGAAGGTGAATATCGCAGGTGTATCATCGTACAAAATCGATGGTTTGGTAGGTATGTCTTTCCATTCAAACAACTGTAATAGCGGAGATTCCCTCGTGCATATATGCAAGCTAAGACCCTTAGCTCTGGAAGCCACAGGGACCCCACGTTGCTGGCCACGCGGCAAATCTCTGATTCTATTTGCCGAACCATGATGAATAGCCAGCAAAATGTTATTCTTCATACCCTCTTCATGAAGTGACCCGTTATCTCCTAGATGAAGTCGGCCCTCTCTTGAAATCGTAACATGGTTTCAGCTAGCTGTTGTCGTGCCAGATTCAACAGTCCATCTGCGTATATATGGAAAAGATTCTTAATAAGACCGAACGCCGTACTGTACTGTACTTCAGGGTCAGTGGTGCGCGGACTAGTGATGTAGGGATTCCGGGACAATACATTACCTTCTCCTTTGCATCTGATAAACGTTTACGCCTTCTCCTTGGGCACCGAGTCTTTCGTGGAACTCCTTAACATGGCGGGTCTTGAAACGATCTGAACGTCCTCCTTCTTTTTGAAAAAGTCCTGGTACTTCTTCGTCGTGAAGTTGAAAACCGAGCTCAAAATCGTATCCGAAGTTGGACTTCCATCCAGGTGGTACATAGTGGTGTGCGGGTAGAGGTGTGCTGTTCTTTCTGTGAGTGCACGCTGAGTGTTGAAAGGGAGTCGCGACAAAGACGATGGATCAAGGGCATGTATTGAATGTGGAAAAAAATTACTCGGGTGTTTTGATGTCAAATTATGCCGATACCGCGCATATGGTCATGTGCTAAATCCAAATAATAATACGGAGTACTTCTGCCGGCTGTTCCGGTCCCCGGATTCCTTTCTCACCGCAGTTGGGGCGACCCAACGAACCCCCATGGTCCACGAACTTTTCCTTCTCAGCTCTGCCAAATTCCATGGACAAATGAGGGAAACCCTGCGTAATTAATTTAAATTTACAAGTCTTCAATCTGGACATTCACAGGTGACACAGCAAGAAGAGCTTATTCATACGCAAGTGAAGGCTATATATATGAGGACACGGTTGTTACGTCTAATCTTCTCCTCGAACCCTTTCACGAAATGACGACTAAAATAGAGACAATTCTATGGCGCATACATTCTGGGTCAAATATGTCTGCTTATGTAAGTAAAGAAGACTTGGTACGGGAACCGACGCTCATTGGCTCGGTCTCCGTGGTGACGTGCACTCACTCCTAACCTCTTGCTGAGGTTCCTTAGCCTCCTACAACCCCATCCCATCTCTCATCACCACAAATCATCTCAACTCTCCTTTTTCACTATGCCCACGATTGATGCATTGCCCAATGAACTCTTAGTTCTAACCTTTGAGTACCTTGCTCTAAATTCCCCACGCCCGATCACTACCTTGGCATCATTATGCTTGACATCAAAACGTTTCCAGGCAGCCGCGGAGCCCTTTCTGTATGTTAAGCCTGCGGTATAGACTGCACGTCCTGCTGCAATGCTTAGCGTTAGCAGAAGTGTTTTGGTCAAGGTACTTCAAGACAAGTGGTCGTGGCTAGCTTGTGGTCATTTTAAGAGCCTATGCTGACCTTTTACTTCACCCTTAGGTATCAAGTTTACCGAGGATACATTCGCACTCCTAATCATTCTAATCAAGAATCATTTGCACGTACTCTTGTGGACCATCAGCACATCTTTGCCTACAACCTCGCCAACTATCCCAACCTCGCTAAGCACGTCCGCAAGCTCGACCTTGTCCTCCACTATAGGGATGATGAGTGGCCTCTAGGACCTTTGGGTCCCTGGGGAGACACCATGACAACTAGACGTACGACCATCACAGCCATACTGCAGTCTGTCGTTAGAAATTTAGATCTGCCCCGTGCATCACTTCACGTCAAAATGCTCTGGGTTCGCGCCCTTAACGGTGCCGATCGACAGGCTTATGCTGCTTGTATCATCTTCTTGGCCGAAAAAGCGGTGGAGGAGCTTACTCTGAGATACGAGCAGCGCTCTGTGCAGAAAATACAAACTCCGGGTGCATTTAAACAATGGTTCGAATACAATTGGTTATTTGAGGCAGTCAAACTTGCCACCAAGCGCCCAACTATGGCAAACAATTTGTTCTGCAACCTACGGACGCTCAAGATGTTTCAACAAGGTGGCACGGAAGATGCACCACTCTGGCCACTGTCTTTCGCTTTCCGACTCCCCAATCTTAGCCATTTTGAAGTTCACGGCTGCGCGGAAGAGTATCTCGGGACAGATCTCCCCATGGATGTTGAAGAGGACTGGAGCGATCTTGAACCGTCACCCATCCAGACCTTGGTTTTTCAGGACGCCGATATAAATTCTTGGACCTTGAGTTTCCTGATTAGTAGCTGCAGAGCCTTGAAGCTACTTCGATATCAAATGGCGGTCAAAGGCGATAGTGCGGGTTCAGTCTTTGATTATGAAGGAGTTAATACCGCTCTTCTTAGCCACACCGATTCCCTCGAAGTCCTCGACATCGAGTTCGCAGACAAAAGAGTCGCGTTTTATAGAGGTCGTGATTCGTTCATCAGCTCGTCACTACGCTGTCTCCCGCAATTCCCAAGATTGACCTCTATCAAACTTCCCATCAACGCAATTCTGCCCTTTCACGGCGCACCGAACCCCAGCATGTTAGATCCCTTACATGTATGCCACTCAACGCTTGGATCCTTCTTACCGCCGTCGTTGGAAGAGTTCCACTTCTCCAACCACATCCAGAGGCATCATGCCCGTTTTGGCCAACTGAAAGAGTTTGGTGATAATGATCTAAGAATGTTCCCGAAGTTAAGACGCATGGTCATTCTTTCCATGGAGACGGAACACCCTGATTGGTACGCCTTGAAGGAGACGTTTAAGTCGGCAGGCATTATGCTCGTCATCAGTCCTTGAGTGTTGGTCCTCCATACTCTCTAATAAGCCCACATTATAGCAGGGGATTTGGAGAATTTATTGTTGGCGAATGAAGGAGCACTTTGCAAGGCACAACTGATGTTTTTGCCTCTACCCCAGATCCGCGCATACTCGTAGGTACCCCATTCTTTTTGGATTTCGGCGGCACTGCAGAGTGAATTGGGAACCACATGACATGTTTGTATTACTTTTAGAAACACGGTAGTACCCATTCACCACCCAATCACCGCCGCAAAGTGTGTGTTATTACAACGCTAGCGTCACACTGGGCTAAGCGCTCGCTGAGACTGTGACCATGAGGAAGGCGCAAAAGCTCAACCCGCGATATTCATTAACCACCCCGCAACCCATTTCCCACTCTCTTCGACTCCATGGCGATTATCTAGTACCAGATTGCTTCTGCTTCTGCATATGCTTCTGAAACTGGGTCTGAATCTGCATCCGCATCCGCATTTGCAGTTCGTCGCCATCTTTGCAAGAACCGGCAAGATCGTTGCCCTATCAAAATCGTTGCGACAGTTTGCCTGCCATTCCTGTTTCACATAAGCCTGCAACACCTACTACATTCAGGATATCACCGACAATATCGCCTTCACCCAAGGCCGCAAAGACGTGGCTGCCCGTGTCACTTGATTTTCATTTCACTCCATTGTCTTTTCACTTCATCGTTTTTTCACTTGACCGCGGCAGTTTCACCAATACCATTTAACGCGGGACTTTCAAATATCTCCCCGACCGTGGAGGTTGAGAGTTCAACAAGTTGCTCAACTCGAGTGACGTACCACGAACAACTCATTGTTGAGTGCAAAGTCCGAAACCGATGGCTGGTGAGAATCCAAACACGAGCAATGGCAGGTATGTTCGCACCCGCTGAACCTTTATGGAGTCGCTGACAGAGACCTGCAGTCAGATTGAAATCACACAGACGTCGTCTTGTACGCTTTCATGCGCCGAATTTCGAGACTTGCGGCGCGTTCCCGATGACTTGCCTAAACGGCTATGGGCCGTTGCTGTGATCGCATTTTGGGAGAGGTTTACCTTCTGGGGATTGACTGCCCCATGGCGTAAGATACCCCTAAATTTACAGTTTGAAATATATTGACGTCTTTTGTAATAGAAAACTTTATGCAAAATCCTCCTCGAGGAGCCGTGCCCGGTGTGCTAAACCTTGGCCAAGCAAAGGCCACCAGAATCTACTGCGCCTTCTACATCTTCTACTATATGACGCCAATATTCTTCGCCATACTATCCGATACGCGGCTCGGACGCTACACCACTCTCAATATCAGTGCTAGTCTCTATACTATCGGCTGCGCCATGATTATAGGGGCCTCGCATCGTTCACCTACTGGATCCAGATATGCACTTCCCGGCTTTCTCATCTCGCTGGTGTTCATCGGTCTTGGCGGAGGAGGTCTTCACGTTGTCCTTCCGCCATTCATAGCTGATCAGTACACCGAAACGAAGTCCAAGGTCAAGACCCTCAAGTCAGGTGAGAGAGTTGTGATCGATCGAAGTGAGACAATCACATACATTTATGGGCTATATTACTGGGTTGGCAATCTTGGATCGCTGTCTTGGTTTGCAACTACGTTCCTAGAGCGGCACTATGGCTTCCATGCAGCATTCCTCCTCACGCTATGTTCCAGCATCATTTTCTCACTGATGTTGTTTTTGGGAAAGGAGTGGTACATCAAAGTCCCTCACGAAGGGAACATTCTCCCCAAAGCGGCCAAGATACTTGTCTGCGCATCGAGAAACGGCTTCAGGATGGCGCACACTGACCCTGCGTATCAGCTAGAGCATCGCGGCAAGACGGTATCATGGAGCAATGAACTAGTCGCCGAGCTGTGTCGGGGAATGAAGGCATGCCGAGTCTTGATCGCCTTCGTGGCCTTCTGGATATGCTTCGACCAGATGCAAACTAACCTCATATCTCAAGCCGCGACAATGGAACCTTATGGGATTCCGAACGATGCAATACCCGCTATCAACCAGGTCGCGTGTATCATCTTCGGCCCACTGATCCAATCTGTTCTTTACCCTTTCCTGTATCGACGCAAGATACGCTTCCAACCGATCGCCAAGATGACAGTAGGCTTTGGATTCGTCACACTGTCTATGCTATACGCTACAATGGTGCAACAACATATCTACACCTCCGGTCCCTGCTACAAATATCCCCGTGAGTGTCCGGATGCTTGGCTAAGCATGGATTCGGCGACAGAAAACGCGTCAATGGGGAATTCGACAGCCACTAAGCTTCAGCTCTCAAAAGAATCTTCGTCGATGATGGTCCAACGCCCCAATCACGTCAACATATGGGTTCAAACTCCTATTTATATCTTCATCGCGATAGGAGAAATCTTTGCCTTGGTTGCCGGTCTCGAATATGCTTATGAGCTCGCTCCTCAGCACATGAAAGTCATTGTACAAGCCATAAGTTTGCTTGTGGCCGGCGTCGGAACCGGACTTTCTCTAGCCTTGACTGCCATGGCTCATGATCCGCACCTAGTCATCTTCTATGCTTCTATAGCCGGTACTATGGCAGTTACGACTGTAGGGTTCTGGCTGCTGTTCCGTACATACGACAAACACGCACCTGACGAAGAGGGCGTTACCGAAGTGGTCTTCGATAAAGACTTGCGAGATGATTTGGCCAACGCGGTAGCGAGGGACACCAGTATTGTCTGTTCAGTATCAGAAACCAAACCAGAAGAAGACGAAACGCGATCTAAGTTAACTACCGCTCATCTTGGAGACGGTTCAAAACTCGGATCCCCAAAGGACTCGAGAGATACCCGGACACGGAAGTCCATAGAGGTTGACAGAGAGATTCTCGGCGCGAACACATCTGGCAACACAGCCACGATAACAAGTGCTGTGGATGAATCCATACATCCCGATATCCGTGTAGACAATACAAGCATGCATCCCGCGCATCCTTTAACGTCTGCGACATTTTCTTCCGGTTCGACACAGGAATATCTGCAGGGAGAAACTGCACCAGCGCTAGATTTCCCTCTCAAAGACTGAAGCGACGAAGACGCCCACACTCTCGTCGATGAACGTTCATCTCTCGCATTCATCCATCTCAGCACATCCACCCACCACCTCTCATCCTAGCCACCATCACCCGCGTGCAAACTGGATGCACTTGTCCCCATTTCTAGGGTATATATTCCAAATAGCAAAGGTGCAGCAGCTGCATGACAATTAAGAACAAGTTGGGTCCGGCTACGAACTCTCCAAGTGGAATGGCGCGTAGGATAATTAAAAGTTCTAGGACAAAGGTGCTAGCAAGGTAGAGGAGGAGTGTCTAGTTCAGGATTGTTTCTGCATTAATTAATTAACAAAAGCGTTGCTTCAGAAAAGTGTAGCTTTGTTAGGGGCTGGCACGGCAGTGTGGCTTGGTCGGAGAACGCTCTAAATTAGATTTGCCTGATTATTCTCTTCAGCTCTTTCTTGCTGTCGAAGGAAGGCATCTTCCCTTGACGATCTTATTATGCACATGTTACTGACTGAATTCCTGCTACCTACATGTTGTGTCTTCTTGATTTTCTCTCAGTGCCTAACTCAAGCTTCCTCGCTGTTGAGGGAGGGCATGAGCAAGCGCAAAAAGAAAAAGGGCAAAAGTATTGCCTTCGGCCAGAATTGAACTGACGACCTCATCATTACTAGTGATGCGCTCTACCACTGAGCTACGAAGGCGGGTTATGGTAATTGAATTATGGGAAGATGATTGATTTTGTTCAATATATAGAGAGATGGAACGAATAGTCCACACTGCTGGCCGACTGGTGAGAGCAACGGTTGACTTTGAAGAACTGTGTGGGTGGGGCAGACGCACTATTATTAATAGAGTCGGTCCGTTGTCGCGAAGCGGTGGGGTGTCGAAGATAAGTGGGGCGTACTCTCCGGATGTTCACCCTGGGGATCCTCCAACTCTGCTCCACCGATATTCAGAGATCTGTCAACCTCAGCAACAGTGCCCAAAACACCAGTGTTCGCTCATTTAGGGGCCTAGGTACTCCCCGACGACACTCCACCACCCTACCTATGATGCATGGCTAGCCCGCAAACACGGTCCCCGATACCCTTCATGCCCGGCCGCCCTCTCAAGCTGCGCACTGCTTCCGAGTCGTCTAATTTCAAACTTCTATACCACATACGAACCACATGATATCAGCCATGTATACTGTTAGGAGTTGAGGAGGGCCGGAGGGCCAGCGCGCGCATTGGCAAAGACGGGGCCGCGAACAGCTACAATGATCGGAGATGAACACTGCGACTTGTGTTGAGCTGATAATAGCTGGAGGGAAAGTCCGTGCAACTTAGGGATTTGGGAAACCTCTCTGAAAAAGACTAGGAGCTTCGAGATGCGAGTGCCGTGGAAGCTCTGCTGATGCGCTGCACTGCACTTCGGCACGTCTACCCGCAACAAGCGAGCGGATATGCAGTCGTTGGAGTACAACCTCATCTAGACCACTATCCTTCGTGATCAACAATAGGAAGCATCGGAAACATCTAAAGGCAACCTATCCCGTCTCGCTTGTTGCGCTTTCAGGGCGACCGAAATCTTCAAACAATGGCCATCGTCATATTAGGGGTCTGCCGTACCCAATGAACCCTCGATTTCCAGATTTTGGTAGTCCTCCCGCCAACTTTAATAGGGGGAAACTTTGATACTCTCATGCTCTCATCTCGTTGGATTTTTATTATTTTACTTATCGGTGTACAGCCTCAGGTTTGCCATGATCACGTCAAGCCCTCACCATTCTTCGTTTAAGGCTTAGAGAGGAAATTGGTCAAGCGCCATCAGAGATGCGATTGGTCCGCCAAGCTGGACGAAATAGGAAGGTGAGGGATCGATTTTCTCCAATAAGACGCGACTACGCCTCAGTTTGAAGTTGCGAGCCTCAGCTGAGCCTCTGCGTCAAACTCTACTCAATCTAAGCACTAGTAAATCTGCTGTTCGAGATGCGATTCGCACCTCAAGTCGAGAAGTGGGGAGACGAGCGTGGCTGTGAGAACATGAAGCAGTTCTTGAGATACGAATCCAACATATAAGAAGCGTTGCGCAACCTTAATGGATCTTCAATACTCCATCTCTTCACTTACAATCTACAATGAGTCCCTATTCATCCCTCAATACTCTCTACTCTCGCAGTCTCTTCGCTCGCGATGACTCTCCTCCCTCAAACTTCACATGTGCTCGACCAAAAGCGAACGAGCATGGCGAATTACTGTCCCTCGGTATCACCTTCAAGTCGCTCATGGTCTACATAACAGCCGCATGTCTGATCCTCACAGCCATGAGCACAATTATCCTTTCTTCGAAGCACCTCCTTCAGTACACCGTTCCCAAGCAGCAGAAACAAATCGTCCGCATCATCTTCATGCCCTTCTTCTTCAGCGTCCTTTCACTCTTTTCGGTCCTCTACGAAGAGAAATCGATATACCTGAAACCTATTACGCAGGTTTATGAAGCCTTCTGTGTTGCTGCCATCTTCTTCCTCTTCCTCGAATATGTGTGTCCCGAAGAAGCGAAACGGCCAGCATACTTCACCCAGGTTGAGAATCAAGACAAAAAGGGCAATGTTATACCAGGTGGCAGTCTTCTTTGGTACAACGTATGTTAGCGTATATTCCTCATCCCCATTTCACATCAATAACGTTCTTAGCGTACCTGGGTCGCCATCCTCCAATTCCCTCTCATCAAAACCATCCTCACTGTCGTCGAAATCAGCACTCAAGCCGCAAACGTCTACTGCGCCAACTCCCTATCACCCAAATATGCACATCTCTGGGTAATCCTGATCGATACCTTCATCATTAGTGGTGCCCTGACGGCACTATTTCGTTTCTACGGGCGCCTCAAGCCGGAATTTGATCCCAAACATCACGCACTGGCTAAGCTTGCCACATTCAAGGGGATGCTCATCTTCCTGTTCTTCCTCGACATCATCTTTGGATTTCTCAACGGCAAGACGTTCAAGCCCAGTGCCAAATTCACGTACAACGATCTATACTACGGATTACCCATGATGCTCACAGCTGTCATGGCTCTCATCTTCTCCCTGTCATTTCACTGGTCCTTCGGCACCCGTGTCTACCGGGACGAGCGAAGCGGGCCAGGACGACTGCCTTTTATGAGGGCTGCGCTAGATGCGGCAAATTTGATGGACCTCTTACGCGGTATCTACATCGCGTTTGTGAAGAGAAGCCCGGATGGCGTGAGAAGCCCTGGGACATATCAGGGATGGGTTCCGGGCGGTCTCAGGAGGCAGCGTACGCTGGAGTTGAACGGTCCAATGTTTGGACCCGCCAGGGTTCCCGAGGCATATAGAGGATTTTTGGAGAGAGCTGGCAGGTCGAGAGGATCGAGTCGATGGGAGGAGGATACAAGAAAAGAGCCGAGGAACATGGTCTGAGTCGGTGGATATCGATGTATGATAATGTCTGCGTTTGATATATGACTTGGTGCATTGCATTGCATAGCGCGGCGTTGGCGGTGGCGGTGGCGGTGGCGTACCAGGGCCGAAAATCTAAATCTTTACACAAAACGATGTCGTCTTCACGAGGTCTATTATTAATTAATAGATTATGTATGTACTTGTACCATTTCTTTTCAGTTTCAGTTTCAGTTTCAGGATTATTATGGGTGCGGTCCCAGCCTCGGCCCGATTTATTGGTCGTGCCCGATCCAATTGAGTGTTGGAAACCTTGGGGGGAGGGGGGGGGGGGTCCAATATTCGTCACTTACACACACCCACTTGCTTGTCAGTAAGTAAACTACTTCGAACCCAGCAATTCACATGCCGATCCATCATCATTATAACCACCATGGAACCAGAAAGAGATGGGGAATCCACACGGAACACGAGAGCAGTGTTCCGGCCTGGGCGTGTCAGGGTGTGATTGTGGCCTGCATCCAGACTGCATGCGCGAACAGAACAGCTGACTTGTCCACCATGTGCGGCATTGATGCACATGCATTGCATGGTCGCGAAAATCCTACTCTAGATGCTGGACGCACCGAACCAGCGGGTTGGTATTAATCCTTCCCGCCTTTCCAGTCTATTCAGTTGGTACGATTTGTCTCTACCTTATAAATTGTACGGTCGCGTGTGGTGTGGTGATTTATGTCAACCTCAACCTAGGTCTGATTTTGACTCCGCACGGGTTTGGGTTCGGGAGTGGGTCTCGGGGGGTTTGGTATGTACATATATGGGTGCCGATACGTACATATGTATGGACATGCAGGGCGTTCTAAGGGCAGATGGCTGTGCAGGTAGGTGATGCGGACATGGATGGCGAACCAAGAGAAAGACGACATGATTTAATTCCTTCGGGCGACTGATAAGCGAGCGTCTCTGCACCTAAATTGTCTCTCCTTACGAACACGGCTCAACCCAACATCCAGCCAGCGTTCAATTCCACCAACCTTGTCTTCTATCCGCTGAACTGGCAATACGATGATGACAAGACCAACATCGACTTGCACGGCAATTCGAGCATAAAGTACCATCCATCCGCACGCCTCAATAATCTTTGCTACCAACGCATATCTAGATATCGTCAATATGGATTCGGGTCTTTCCACCCGCATGAGCACGGCACTCCAGGAGCTCATACCAAAGCTAAAAGCAGTAGCCCCGCACGATTTATACGACCCCACGACGGCCATCGATCTATCATGTGCACAGAACGAGATGCTCCGGGAAGAACTTATCGAGTTCCTCAAGACGACCGTGGAGAAGAAAACGTCGAAGAAGGTTCATTTCAGCCCAGTCATGAGAAGACAAAATATAGAGCAAACCTTTTTAATAAAATGTTTTAGGTATTTGAACTACCAGACGCCAATGGTGGAGATGTCGTCCTTCGCAATGCTCTCGCTTCCTTCTTCAACACATACTTCAAACCGATACACGCCGTGTCGCCCGAGCACATCGTCATCACTGCAGGAGCAAGCGATGCAATTGAGAATTTGATACACGCAGTCTGCGACGAAGGCGACAGCGTCATCGTCCCCGGACCATATTGGTGTAAGTTCCTCGCACGGGGCTCTTTCCCGACCGACCGACCCATGGAGAGATAATTACTACCCAAGGCTGATTCAATCCTTCACAGACGGCCTCGACACAATCCTCAAAGGCCGCGCTAATGTCAACATCGTCGTTGCACACCCACCTACTTATCGAAACTACGACAACTATCTCCTCCCCTCTCTCCAAGCTGCCTACGACTTCTCCGCCGACAGGTCGAGAATCAAAGCAGTGCTGATCTGCAACCCGAGCAATCCACTCTCACGCTGCTACCCCAAGAAGTCATTGGTCGAATGCATGGAGTTTTGTCAAGAGAGGGGGCTGCATCTAATATCGGATGAGCTGTACGCGTTGACGGGGCTGAAGGGTGCGCCGGACGATGCCCCGCCGTTTGTGTCCGCGCTGTCACTGACGGAGCCACTCGTGCCCTCTGGCGCGGTCAAGGTTGATCCATCGAGAGTGCACATGGTCTGGAGTGCCAGTAAACTATTTGGATCCAGCGGGTTCCGAGTGGTAAGTCTTTTGCCGTTAATTAAATACCCCGGACATGATACATGCGTGTTACAATATCTTTCAACCTCCTCTGAAAGCTCGCGTGTCTAATTACGATATCTACATACCTAGGGTTGTCTCATATCCCAGCAAAACCCTCAACTACTCGCGGCCACGTCGCTCACAACGACAGACCACGTCTCCAGCATCGCCTCCCTTTACCTCTCCTCCCTGCTCGCCTGGTCCCAACTCCCCACGCTCCTCGCGCTCAACTCGGAACGCCTGTCCGACTCTTACCGCCTCCTCGCCGCGGCGCTGCGACAGTGGAAAGTCGACTTCATCCTTCCGACTCACGGCCTCTTTCTCTTCGCCAAGCTAGCAAAGGACTCCAAGACGGCGAGAGACGAGACGGCCTTCTTCGACCGACTAGCCATGCAGGGGATCAGGGTCGGGCACGGACAGTGGTATCGCGGCGTCGAGGGAGATTTCGGCTGGGCAAGAATCAGGTTCAGTGTTGACGTGGACGTGATGATGAGGGCTTTGAGTGTTTTTTCTACTTTCCTCAAGAGCGAAGGATTTGCGATTTCGTAGCGCTTTGCCGTATACATATATATATATATCATTGATATCGTCTCGCTGAGTACCTTTTTCAATATATATATATATATGCAGATCTCGGCACCTCTTACCCTAGACTCCACAAGTCTTTTCAGCTATTATATATGTTCGGTTCTGTGAGCCAGTCCTTTGCTGCGGACCCCTGTCACATTGAATTCGTTTCCTCCACAAGACGATATCATAGGCAAAGAAAGGGAGTTGCAACAATAACAATAGCAATAACAATAGGCAGAATCGCTTTTAAGATCCATACAGCCCTTCTCAAAACCCAACGCCATCGAGTACTCACGTCTCATGCGAAATCGAAATCGAAATCGAAATCGAAATCGAAATCGAAGAGATCATGTGTTAAAAAGGTCACTCTACTCGGGGTTCAATCATCTCCTTTCCTTTTCCTTTTCCTTTTCCTATCCACGTATTATTACTCCTCTAATCAAGAATTGCATTCAAAGTGTTTAATAATAATCATAATAATAATAATCATAATAGTATTTACCAACTACAGAGTAGAAAAGAAATGCATACCTTTTTTTTCTTTCTTTTTTTTTTAAAAAAAACTATTCTGTCAATGTTTTTTTTTTATATATCTTCTCTGCATACGGTACGTGATAGACATGATAGACATGATATATATATACATATATACATACATATGCCCGGGTTCCGAAAAGAAAGAAAAAACATTTATTTAGAAAAAAAGGAAAGAAAGAAAGATGCCACTTCCGCGAGCCGTTTCCCGCACAAGGCGACACAATAAATAACACTGGTATGTAATCAATTAAATCTCTTTTCCACACGACGAGAGAATCCTCCATCTTCATCATCATTCTATCTATCTATCTATCCATCTATCTATCCATCTATCCATCTATCCATCCATCTGTACATGCACGCACATCATTACCCATGATCCATTAACGCCGATTTCCAACCCCCCCCCCCATCAAAGCTCGCTCTCTCTCTCCATCCCCCCCTTTTAACCTCTCAAAAAACTTTCATGTACATATCTTCTTCCCATTATTATTTTTTTTTCGTCATCAGCGAGCCACCTTTTTCCCAATCTAGGTAGGGTCCCAAAGAACGAATAACTAGACTAAAAAATAAAAAGGCAGGGGGGTTCATGATTGGGTCGGAAACTTTTGACGATGAGTTGGTGAGTCGGTTGGGGGCTGTGTGCATAAATCCATCCATCCCCCAGACACCAGACCTACATATAGTATGGCTGACTATGCGGTTCAAAGTATTAATCATATAACGTCGCGGCATCGACAACACAGACGAGTAGTACATAAGACTACTGCCATGCATGCATAGCTAATGTACGTAGTAGATAAAAGGGGGAAAGGAAATACATACTCACTCGTACTGTACACAAAAGAAGAGAAAGGCGGAAAAGAGAGAAAGAACGGGTAATTAGCTCAATCATGATCGATACTTATTCGTTCGAAACACTTCGTCCTCGTGGTGCGTAATACATAGAACGACGTTTTCCTTGCGACCCAACCACCTGCTGTCTGCTTACATCCCCCTTTTCTTCTTCATCTTCTTCTTCATCTTCTTCTCTAGAATACTCTAGCTAACATAACATCCGTGCAGGCCGCCTAGAAACCTACTCCACCATTCGACACCACCTAGGCTACTATACCAACGTCGGCATCAGCGTAACCTATTCGCATCCTTCCGCATTTGCAGCCTCTAATATCCAAAATGTCATATTCGCCGCCCTCCGCCGGGTGATTGCCGAGCACTCCATCCTCAGCGCAGTTTCACTCAACGAAGGCGCATCGTATCCAGAGGCCTACTTTGCGCGCTTGCCGAGTATTGATCTACGGACCTGTGTTACCTTCCCCACGCGCAAAACCGCTGTTCCTGGCGATGGCGAAGGGGATGCGGAGCTAGACGCGCTGTTGGCGGAGCAACACAATATTAATTTCAGGGATCATGTCGGGACAAAGCCCTTCTGGCGCCTTGTCGTCTTGTGCGCACCGAATGCGAAGAAAGAGTTTACCGCGACATGGATATTCCACCACGGCCTCGCGGATGGAACATCGGGGGTATCTGACCTGCAGGACCTCTTCACCAAGAAGATTGGCACCCGCAGAGCAGCTTCGTTCGAGGTTTCGAATATTGGCGTCTTCAGGGTGGAGGACCGGGAAGGATGGCAGATTGGTAGGACCGTGTTCAGTCAGTGTGGATCAGTAGTCGGCCCGGCGATAATGGTGTCTGTTGCTACGGGTAGGGATGGGTGTTTGTGTTTGGTATTCAGATGGTTGGAGGGCAATGTTGAAGCAAGTCTGGTAAAGGAGGTTATAAACAGTGTTCGAGAGGGGCTAGGCGGGCTCTTGCAAGGGCCTGCTTGACGTGGACTTGGTTGATGCGTACAAGAGCATTCCATGGGGAACAGCAGATTTAGTCGTGAGCGATACGTGGAGGGTGGAAGCTGTAATGTTATATCTCAAGATAGATGAGAATTCAATAAAGGTTCAAGCCTACCTTGCTCCGTAGATCAACCCAGATGGTATCTCATCACGTCTTCATCCGGACCTTTCTTTGGCTTCGGCCTGTGCCTCAGCCATCGCCTTGAGAATGCTGCCCATGCGCACACCAATTTTGTCTTGGAAAACCACCCCACCATACCCACCCCAGATATCATCTTCGAGATCGCTTACCGTCTCCGGCATCACAACGACTGCCTAGAACCGACAAGGGCTAAAATCAGCGCAGTTCTTTTAGAGTGTAGACATAAAGGGTGCTGCAGCTAGTACATAGTCTTGGTAAGACACTTGGTACCTGCAAGACTTACCCTGCCTGTGATTTCCTCATTTGCGCTGAGCCGTACAACCGCATTTACCACATTCTCAATGGCCGCGAGGCCATAGATGCGCAAAACTGTCTCCAGAGTCCGGGTGTCGGATTCGCTGCGGCCTTCTAACATGGGGGTTCTGACAAACCAGGGTGCAACAAGGTTGATGCGAACCTTTGGCGTTTGGTCGGAAGCTTTGGCGCGAAGTGAATATAGTATGCCGCGTACACCGAATTTGGAAGCACTGTATGTTGTGCTGTTGGGGTAGCCTTGGTAGCCCGCTGCGGAGGAGAGAAGCACGATGGCTTTCTTAAACGGCGTTGCATCTGCAGGTACAGGAAGCCGGAAGTAATAGAGTGCTAGGTAGCAGCTGTAATATACTCCTTTGAGATTGACTTCTACTCCGCTAAATCCTGGCTCGGGTGGCGAGGTGTCAAGACTCGGCACTGTTTCTGCGGCCATGTCGAACAGGTTGTTCTGAGCAATGATGCCTGCGCTAGGAACGACGATATCGAGCTTTCCACCCCCAAACTCGACAGCTGATTTGAAGGCTACTACTTGAGCCTCGTAGTTTACGACATCAACTTGAACGAACTGGACTTTTTGACCTTGGCTTGAAAGTTCTCTCGCGATTGTTGCTCCGACTTCCTGCTGTAGATCCGCTATGGTAACGAAAGCTCCTGCTGCGGCCATTGCCTTTGCAGTATTGAGGCCAATTCCCGATGCACCACCTGCAATGCAAAGTTGGCGAGGTTTGATAGGTGAAGGAGAGAAAAAGGTCAGAGAGCAAGGCTTGCGCGAAGCTACTTCTGGGGGGATTTGCATGCGCCTTGTATTCCCGAGGCTTACCTGTGATAAGAACGGATTTTCCATTCAGATTTGCGATGTTGATGGGAGTTGTGAAGTCGGTTGGTTGGGTCTTGGGAATGATCTTCTCGACCGCCGCAGGTATAACGGAAGCCATCTTGTACAGCGATTTATTTCACAGACGAGTCTTTGAAAGAACAAGTCGGAAGAGGGGCGGTGGGTGAGATTTATATTCTGAACCTCGATCCATGCCCCCCTGCCTGGCGGCGTCAGCAAGATCCATCGTCGGAAGTAACAGGGAGCAAGTTTAATTCCGGGAGGAAGGGTTGGTGTGCTTAGGAAAATGGGGTGGTATTGAAATATCTTGGTTCAAGGCAAATAGGCAAATAGGCAAATTGAGGCCGAATGCTGAAATTGTGTATCCCCCAGGCTTTGTAGCTGGATGCTGAAGCAATCGAGGGTAGCATATTTGAAAAGTGCAAGGCTTGGACACATAATAACCGGCAAGTCGGGGAGCCAACAATCACTGCAACAAGCATGGCTTGGAATGAGAGGAAGAACTTACTGGGATAATTCAAAATGAGTTACCGAAGCAATAGCGATTTATGTTATGTTGGTGTTGTGGTGAGTCTCAGTGGCGGGGCATTTGGGTTTGGGGTTTGTACTTGGCTGCCCCCGCCCCCGCTGCCCCGCTGCCCCGCTACCCCACACCATTATCTCCGTTTACCAACCCCGCCAAGCTCTCCATGCAGATGTGGTTGATGTAAAAGAGGCAAATGATCTCGGCCAAGGTCGTGTTAGACTTGCATTGAACAACAATTTCTACTCTCGCCGACACCTATTGCCTGTCCATGCGAGGTTTTGTGATTGGTCCGGTCTCTGCATTAAGCCAACATGTACACTCTTCCCAAGCTACGTGATGGTCGACGCTTACTCGCAGAGGATATGATGTCGTGTCATCCAATACGATACTGACAGGATACTGGGAGACAAGGCCGGAATACAACGGAGCCTTTTGTTCGCTACAAGGGACGGCGTATATCTGATGTGCATCGTGGTAGTAGTGATGGGAAGCTGTTCAGACGGGTGGTAGTAGTGTTTGAGTGCCGAGGGGAGCCTTGGGGTGTATACTCAACGACAGTACATTGTATGTCATTGTCCCTCACCCTAAGCTGAATGACCAATTCCAATCCTTTAGCACGTCTTCCCAATCTCTCCGCTCCTCTCCGTTCAGAAACGGGCGCCAGACCTCTTGCAGCACCTTTTGCACATTTCCGACATTCTCGTATCGATTCCTCATTTGTATTTCGGTCAACCGCTGGAAGCAAGCCGATATGGCAGACTCGGAGTCGAGCTCTGCACCAGCCAAGAAGATTGGGTACAACAAGCTTGATTCGGCGGGACTTCCTGGCGGTATTCGTGCTATAAACTCCATTGCCCGGGAAGCGCAAGACGGTACGAGAGCCTTGTGGGTCTCCGAACTCCGGTAGAGCTGGACTAGAGCTGCCAGTCGGTATGCCTCAGCGAGCGCGATCAAATCGAGGGCAATGGGCAACTCGATGCCAGGAGAAAACATTGGATTCTCGTACTTCCATTCTTGGATCTCGCTTTCGATGACAGCGAATGCAGCCTCGGAGATACAAGGAAATGCTGGATTCGAGAACCCGACATACCGAATCCGAGATATCAAAGCACACAAGTGGTAGGATATGCCCATCAAAGGATCGATGGTTGAAGGCATACCAGGAGCGTAGAGCGGTGCAAGGTCGCGGTCGAATTGAAATTCACTTTTTGAGACTCTGGCCATCAGTGAAGCCATTGCATCGTGGTATGTGAAGTGTCTGCGTAGAGAATCCACTTCCCAGCAATGTGTCATATCTTGCTCCTGGTAGAGGGCGTTGAGCATGGTCCGGACGCTTTGGAGCTGTGAAAGCCATTTGGTGTTTTTGGTCCCATTCAAGGCTTCGAGGCCCACGAGTAGCAAAGTAATGCCAATAACTTGATAGCAATCCACGATCGGCATGCCAGACGGAGAAATGCGATCTTTTATGAAAGAGTGGCAATTTTGTTGATGCTTCGAGGAAAGATTCCTCAGACGCTGTGCCCTATCAGGGTCAGTTGTTCGTCTTGCCAATTGCGCAGCTGAAAGAGCAGTGATGGCATCCAGCATTCCCTCCGACTCAAAGGCCATGGGAATATACAGCGACGTATAGAAACTGGAAGGGGTAGTCGCGACAGATACGCTCGGAACGAAGGCTTCGATGTAGTAATTTAAAATTTGTTTAATGTCTGCGGTTGCGTCACCCGGGAGAGACTCCCACGGATCGATTGATGTCCTCAGTGGGGATACGAGGGTCCTCGATGGACTGGGACTAGCGCTACGCTGGGCGATAGGCGAAGACACAGATTCGGCGACGAGTTGACGCTGGGTCTGCCACTCGCACTTCATATTGAGACGAGTGCAATTCTGACATTCTGGCCGCTTTCCGTCACACCTTTTCCGCCGTGCTCGACATGTCAAACATCCCTGGCGAGACCGTGGAGCAAATTTTCGCTGGCGAGGTCGTGCTTCGGTCATGATTGCAGTGGGAGAGATTGCAGGCGTTTCTTCCGGTCTAAAGGAGTCCTTGGTGCACGAAGAAGGAAGGTTGTGGTCCGTAGCATTATCGTGGAATGTTGAAGATGGGATGGATGAGTCAAAGGGCGTGAAGTGAAATGTGAAATGGAGAATAGATGACGCGAAGTGCGTAATCGATAAGGGTGCACATGCCATGACGCGCTATCCCCATTTATCGTTAGCTTTCTTTCATGATCCAAAATCGCCAACACGGCCATGCACCGGCCTCGGTTTCACTCGGCGGATCGGCGCAATGATTCCATGATTGATTCAATTTGATTGAATGCTAGCTACTACAACTCATTTTGTAATTGTCATGTCCAATTGTTACTCTTCTTCCGATGGCGTCGCTCAAGCCTCACGCGGTCGCTCGTGAAGGCCTCTCAGCTTACAGTCCCATCCACGTGGTCTGCATAGACTGCACCTCATCCTTGTTCGCCTGGTCCGTCTTGGGAAGTATCCCCAAGCTCATCTCCGAGCCTTTTACGCGTCGTCCAATGCACAATTTATAAGATGGACAAGCTGTATCTTTGCAATCGAGGCGGCATCCGATCCTCACTCGTGATTCAACCGTCAAGATGCATCACTTCAAGGAACTCCTGAGCACCGCGCTACTCATTGCCGCTGCTACAGCCAAGGACGACTTCAACCCACTGCAACACCTGGGTGGAAATAGCCCCTGGTTTGCTGGTATGTACAGTGCTGCACCATCTCATCAGTGACCCTCTGCTAAGAATGACCAGGACCTGAAGTGACTGGTATTTCGTCACGTGTCCCATCTGGTTGCACCGTGGATCAAGCAGCTTTCTTTTCTCGACATGGTAGCCGATATCCGGATCGAGGTGCCTACAATGAGTGGACAAATCTCTCCTCTCGCATCGGCGCTGCGCAGTTCACCCTTCGCTCCGACAAGCTCGCTTTCTTGTCCTCATGGAAGCCCGTGCTGACCTCTCCCGACCAACAAATCGCTCAATTGTCGACAACTGGCTACAAGGAGCTCTACGACATGGGTGGGACGTATCGTCTTCGTTACCCCCAACTATATGCGTACAACACCGACTTCACCCTCTGGTGCAACTATTACACCTCTGGTCCACGTGTCCGCGACAGTGCCCGGCTTTTTGCGCGTGGTTTTCTGGGTCCCAATGCAACCGATCTTGGATCCATTTACGCCCTCAATGCTAGCGCCCCAGCATCCTTCATGAACTCCCTCGCGCCTTCAGATCTCTGCCCTGCATATACAGACGGAGGTGGCAGCCCGCAGATAGATACCTGGAACAACATTTACCTCCCACCCATCCAAAAGCGCCTCAATAAACTCATCAAGGGTACCTTCCAGTTCACCCAGTACGACATCTCCATCATCCCGTACCTATGCGGCTTCGAATCACAGATCATTGGATCCACGTCTCCATGGTGCTCTCTCCTGACCGAGACAGAGATTTTACAGTACGAATATGCGCAGGACCTGCGGTACTGGTACGGCACCGGTCTCGGCACGGATATCGAGAAGTATATGATGTTACCTGTTCTGGATGGCCTTGTGCAGCGTTTCGTCGATGGACCAAATGCAACGTACACGAACTCTGACGGAACGACTTTCGTGCCGCCGAATCTGATGGCGTCCTTCTCCAACGATGGTCAGATGAACCAACTGATTGCAGCTCTCGGCATCTTCGACAAGGAGGCTCAGCTCCCAGCGAACAACATCCCGAAGAACAGATTATTCCGCACAAGCAACTTTGTGTCCATGCGCGGAACTACCGCTTTGGAGCGTCTCACTTGCTCGAGTAAGACGGGTGCCAAAAATGCGTACGTGCGCATCCGACTAAACGAAGTCGTGTATCCTGTCCCCGGATGCCAAAATGGACCCGGCGAGTCGTGCCCATTGACCCAGTACCAGTCGATTGTCAAGAGCAAGCTGAAGGAAGCGGGTAGCTTTTCAAAGATCTGCAACGTGACCAATCCTACGATGCCAGTAAACCAGACCACCAGCGCGACATTCTTTACTGATGTCAAACTGCCCTTCACGACACTGGTGAAGCCGTAGTCATAGCCGTTCGCTATTTAAAATGTCTTCAATTAATGTAATGTTTGTTTGTTTTTTGGTTCCCGAATTCACTGTCTGTCTGCCTCGATCGAGTCTGCCCCAAGCTCTCTCACTCTTTGTTTCAATTTTAATTTCCTCCGTCGAGCGCTTCCTCCCTTCGGCCTATGGGGTTTTCCGTTTATTTGTTAGGCATCGCGAGCAAATTCTTCCAAACACCGCACGTCTCCTGACCACTCTGACTCATCATGTACACCAATAAGGCGTGTCAAGCGTCTGATAAGTTCTTCTCTGCTTCCTAAAGAAATCCCCGAGTTCGGATGGCCCGAGCGCGCGTTATACATAAGATATCAGCCCGGAAACCCAATCGGGAAGTCGAAGCCACCAATGATAATTAACCAATCTTCCATTTCCGCGCTAATCCCACGGATAAGTTGACGTCTCCTTTCCTTTTCCGTGCGGTGGTAGTTCTGTAAAAAGGGATAATAATTATTACATGGAGAGGTGGACGAGGTATAAATAAATATAAAAACCGGAAAGCATCGACTTCGTCCGATGATATTAATAATATTTACACAATCCCTTCCATCACGATACGATTCAACTTTGAAAGCAAAATTGATCATCACAAGAATAATGTTCCCATCAACGGGGAGCAGTCCGATATCCTCCTCCTCCTCCTCCTCCTCCTCCTCCTCCTGTTCCTCCTCCCTCAAATCCCGAGCCTCCTTCGAGACCAACAAATCATCCGCTCACACAATATATACAACGACCACCACGCTTCTCCACTCTGATCCTTCCCACCACTACCACCACCACCCATCGCCACCCTCGGCCTCGGCGACTCTCGCAAAGAAAGCATGGGCTAGGATAAAACAGCGCGCTAGAGAACACCACAAGAGCGTCAACAATGCATACGTACTACACTACGGTCTGGCACAGGACACAAGGGCGATGCAGGACAGGAGTCGTGGTGTGTGAAAAGGGGTGTGGGAGAGGAAGAAGAAGGGGAAGAAGAAACAACATGTGCATGATGGGAGAGTGAACGTGGGCAGGCACGTGGAGCGAGTGTGTCTGTAAGAAGTAAGGCTTGGATGTAGTGCTGTGATAGTCGTTGAGTTGGTTACTCATCTTTTTTTTAAATCCTGATACTGTTGTTGGACCTGCATTGCCTTGATCGTATATTGATGATGATGATGATGATGATGATGATGATGATGATGATGATGATGATGATGATGATGATGATGATGATGATGATGATGATGATGATGATGATG